>CM051234.1:441829429-442394429 GCA_027917425.1 Gastrophryne carolinensis
TAAAAACACCCTGTAGTTCCTAGTTATTTGTAAGTATTAGAGCATTGGAGAGTCATAGAAAAAAAATGAAGAGAAACAGTGGGTGTGACAACAGTGATGTGATGTAAGCACACTGTGGTGAGTGTGAGAGGAGAGAGGAGGGTGGAGTTTCAGAGCTTGAGAGAGGCAGCCAATCAGGACCCCTGGGCAGGGAGTGGGGGTGTTTCCGTTCTTGAAGCTCAAGAAGCTGAATTTATCCAGCTTTTTTTTTTCTTGTGTTTGCAAATGTGTGTTTTATCAAAGTGGTTGTCACTACCTGCAAGCTGTTGCTATTGGCAACTCTACACCAAGTCTGTACACCAAGATCTACAAGAAGAAAGAAGTGAGTCGAGTACACACAAAAACTACTGCATGGCTACTTCTGAGATGAGGGAGCTCACTCTTCACACACTTACCCATATTCAACAGTTTACCCATGTCCAGCAGCAGCATTCTGTGGGTACAGGGTTCACGTATCTACTTGGTGTTTTATAGTAATTCTTAATATATATATATATATATATATATATATATATACTTGCCTTTTGCTGAGGATTAGGCCCAATCCCACTCTTTATAAAGGACCCAGCGCTCCCACCACACCACAGGGTTAATTTTAAAATTTCATTTTATTGCACAACATCTTTAAAACAGAGGTCCTGCGGATCGCTAAGTAGTCCACTTCTTTTGATATTCAAATGTGGGTAATACTTTTTACATCAAATGAGTCAATATACATGTAGCCAGAGATGCACTCTAAATATCCTTGAACAGCAATTATGTATCAGAGCTAGGATTTCTTACTGTTGTAGCGGCTGGTGAGGGCAAACATGTTTCGCCATAAGGCTTCTTCAGTGCCCTAGTCGGGATATCAAACAATACTTTTAGTATATTTCATGTAGTGTCCTCTTATTAAATAACACATTGTATTGCAATATCAAGTCATAGGCTTATGGACTGTATCACATCTCTTAGTGGACGCATGCCATATGCCAATGTCTTACATTCTATTTCATTATAATACAGTAACATGATAACATATAGAGAAAACATTTAATGTTTACAGTTGTATTTCATGTCAAGATAAATGGGAAAACATACCCATGTTTGTGGCATGCAAATTCTGTTCATTATAGTTTTACAATTAAATAAATAATTAGTATCACCAAAAGGGGCCCACCTAGTTCTCCACAGTTCTCCATTTTAGTGTAGACTGGCGGCGGCAGCGGCATCGACCATTAGTGATTAAAAGTATATATTCCCATTTAGGTGCTGCTATCTGAGCTCTACGCATGCTTTTCACTAATCACTTCATTTTACTTCAGTATGAGATCTATTGTTATTTTTTGAGCTGAGAGGCATTGTGGAACTACACTGCCCAGCGATATATTGATAAAAAATAGAAAAGGTGACTAAGTATATTATTATATATCAATGTATTGTATCCATGTAACTTTATATGTAATTAAAACCTTTGTATTTTTTTATATATATATATATATAGAGAAAGAGAGAGCGAGAGAGAGAGAGATAAAGCAACCGGAGTGTGGGATTTTTCACGACCCGCAGTTTTTTTAATGTTCACTGCACCATACAGAGGAAGCAATCTGAGGCAGTTGCCTCTCTGTTGCATGCAAATGATGGATGGCCTCTGGAAAAATAGATGTATGGGATGGCATCCGTTCTCCAAGATAAATATATTTTACATTTCAGAGTATAATGATGCTGCTGTAGGGAAGAAAAGATGGGCACATTCATACCTTCCAACTTTTCAGGGTGGGAAAGAGGGACAGTTTTTAAATTAAGCCACACCCCCTCATTGAGGGATGGATAGGAGATAGGATGTACCAGTTACAACAATATAAACAGCTTGAAAAGGCAATTGAATAAATTATTGATGCAGATATGCATGTTACACCGCATAGTGGGACAAATGAGAACAACAAGGAACAGGGGGTCAAGGGCTCAAAAGAGCAAAAGATGGACAGTCCCTTCAAATGAGGGACAGTTGGAGGTATGTATATTTTTTAAATTTGTATGAGCGGTTCATTAAAACAGACCTCCATTGAAAAATAACTGGCGGTTCAATGACCCACAAAGACTAAGAGGCTGATTTATTAATAGCGACAGTTGAGCGACTGTAGCGGTATCTTCACAGTGCCCGCTAGTAGTTGCTGTGCTTGGCCGTTGTTCGGTTGTTGACAGCGACTCAGTCGGTGTGGCGTAATGTTGAATACAAGGTTACGAGTCGCTATTTGACAGGTTCCGCGATGTATGGGTGCGCATGATAGCGACTGGTCAGAGCGACCGGCTTCCACCATATTCATCAAAAAATCACGCTCAAAAAATTCAAGCGCTGTGAAATGCATGTTTAAACCCCAGAGCGCTGGAGGCGATGTGTTAAAAGTAGTTTTTTAACCCCCAAACCACCATATTTTTGGAAACCAAAAAAGAAAAAGTATTTTAAATAATTTAGTAATGTGAATACATTAATATTAGACCTGTAATATCAATTCTGTACAATTTTTTTTCCCTTAAAAAAAAATATCTAAAATGGCAGAAGTGGTCACCGAATTTTTCACATTAAAAAAAAAAAAAAACATTAATAACAATTAATTATTAATATTTAAAGATTGTTCCATTGAAATGCATTGGAGCGCGCCAGGTAGCGAGAGGTCATACCTGTCGCTGTTCAAGGTCGGACGCTGGCGCTGTGGGCCTAAGGCCCTTATTTATGAAGGAATAGCGACAGGTAGCGACTGGTGAGCGGCCGGTAATGACGGGCCCGCCACGAGAACGCTGGCTCCCCACCACAATCACACATTTATCATGCCAATCCTGCTTAGCGACTGAGATAGCGCCAGATAGCCACTCATTCATCATTATTCCAGCCTCAGCCCACAGCACCAGCGTCCGACCTTGAACAGCGACAGGTATGACCTCTCGCTACCTGGCGCTCTCCAATGCATTTCAATGGAACAATCTTTAAATATTAATAATTAATTGTTATTAATGTTTTTTTTTTTGTTTTTTTTTTAAATGTGAAAAATTCTGTGACCACTTCTGCCATTTTAGATATTTTTTTAAGGGAAAAAAAATGTAAAAAAAATTGTGCAGAATTGATATTACAGGTCTGATATTAATGTATTCATATTACTAAATTATTTAAAATACTTTTTTTTTTTGGTTTCCAAAAATATGGTGGTTTGGGGGTTAAAAACATCGCCGCCAGCGCTCTGGGGTTTAAACATGCATTTCACAGCGCTTGAATTTTTTGAGCGTGATTTTTTGATGAATATGGTGGAAGCCGGTCGCTCTGACCAGTCGCTATCATGCGCTCCCATACAGCGCGGAACCTGTCAAATAGCGACTCGTAACCTTGTATTGAACATTTAGCCACACCGACTGAGTCGCTGTCAACAACCGAACAACGGCCAAGCACAGCGACTACTAGCGGGCGCTGTGAAAATACCGCTACAGTCGCTCAACTGTCGCTACATGTCGCTATTAATAAATCAGCCTCTAAGGGGGGGTCTGTATTTGGATTGCCCTGCTGTACTGCCACTAACAGGGTTCCTAAAGCTAGTCAGCAATACTTATCCACTTCCATATGTAATGCCGTAATGCCCCCTGTGACTGCTGGTGATTAATCTAGCATGGCAGACGAGCTGCATGTCCACGCTGCAAACACTATTGGCCACCATCAGTCACATAGGGCCCCAGACAGCCGAGGAATGCGGAAGAAGTAAGTACAATTCTATGGTCTTTTGCACCCTGTTAATGGCTCTACGTCAGACCCCCCCCCCATTCCCCCACTGCTCATAGTTAAGCAGATTTCCTGGACTTTTCGATTTTCGCAAAAGCATACCAAGTCTAATGCATACAAATGCATGCAATGCAAGCATGGCTTGTAAAAAAATGAGGTTATCCCTGTGGTGCTGTAAAGTGACATGTAGGCCTTGGGTCATCAGAAGAGTTCCTTAATACACAGGGTAGTTTTCCAACAGGCTTTTGAGAAAAGGATCAATAGCACCACCGAGCAAATAGACTAACTTTCATGGTGGGTTGCTGAACAAGGCAAGTGATGAAGGTGTCTTTCTTGCTCCATCTTACATGAATCACAGGGAATTGACATTGAGATTCCGAATCTCTCATGTGGGTTGTGTCCCTACTCCCCTGTATAAGTATTAAATGGCTTGCTATTTCCATAGTTACTGTTGCACATTCTGCCATGGAAATAAGAATTTAGAAGATTTGCATAGAACGCGAGTCATGGTTGGGGATGTCATTAATTAGCTCTCAGGCAGGAAGAAGTAAACATTGATTTCATTGAACCATTTAGGATGTACGTGACCTTTTGTGTAGGTCCATTGATCTACATCATAAAAAGGTGAAAGATGAGCATATGTGTACATTAACCCTTGCCTTGGAGAACCTCCTAACATAGAATAGTAGGATTCATAGTATTCACAAATATTCTGCAGTTGTTTCAGTAAAGCTCAAAACACTTTTGCGTAGTCCATCTCATCACACTAAAGGATTGGTCAGATTGACTTCTATTTAGTGGTCATTCCTACTACACCCCACCCCACAATGCTGCTTATATCCTCCTCCTGGATGAAGCAGCAAATACACAGGGGCCTAAAGACTGAACCTTTGTGAGATGAGCTGTCCTGGACTCCAAGACTATTCATTTCTGCGGCTTCCAGGGTGTTGACAAGTGGCTTGCACTTGAGTCTTTTAGACTCTTTTAAACTCCAGGACTGGCACAAGAGGGCTTTTATAGGTAGGTATATTTCACTTAAAACATAAAATGAGTATGAGGAAAGGACTTCATTGCCTATTTTAGACTTAAAGAGGAAGGTAATAAAGTCTGATGGACTCCAGGGGCATTCAAGTCCCACTTCCTGGGACACCCCAAATTTGGATACCCCACTGTACAAAACCTCCATAGATCGCCCAAACTTTTTTACCTCTTCCCGAGCCGTCATCGTGTCTCAGCGCCGTGGCCGCATACACAGCATACCTCTAGCTGTGCACCAAACTGCGCCAGGCCATTTCTGAATGGGCAAAGTGGGCATGCCCAGAGCAAGAGACGTGAGCTGGGAAGGGGGACAGCAATGCAATTATCTCCATTTGAGTCCATTCAGCCAAGCAAAACCAAGCGTGCTGATTGGCTGAGCAGACCGCGGTGAGCGCAGTGATTGCCAAGCGAGCCGTGTCTGCACCAAACTGGAATGCCCAGCCTGAGAGAAACAACACCCAAGAGAGTGAAATTCTAGGGTGGTTTTCCCCTTTAAAGGAGATCTAACATGAAATTATACTAATATTTAAGTGGAGCAAAAGTCATTTTTTATCCCCGATTCCCCCCTAACAGCCCCTCCCGAAGCCCAGCCCTGCGGCACATTTGAGGTTGCCGATTGACTAATGAAAGTCAATGCACTTTTTACTACAGAGTAAAAAAGGGTAAAAAGTTAAATGCCATTAACTTTCATTGTCTTTTTATCTGGTGATTCATCAACAGTGAAATTCTCAGGCTTTTTTCTCACGAATTGAATCTTTTTCTACCCTTAGTGAATCAAGGCTCTTGTCTTTTGCTGTAAAATGCAACTAAGGAAAATTAAGGAAAATCCTACTAGAATAGCTAAACTTCATCGATAAACGATGATGACAGCTGTGTAATGACTACTCTTTACCTTAAGTTGTAATTGGCTAATTATGAACACAGCCGCATCCCAAATTAGAGAGGATGATCACAATTGAGCTTTTTATTTCTTTTCCCCCTTTATCATTTCAGTCTGTTTTACAATTAAATTATACATGTTATGGGTCACATTGAGGTGGAAACATTCTGAAATGATTCTTCTTAATATGGGTGTGTAGATTTTTTTTTCTATCATTTTAACTTATAAGTAAACTTTTTAAAAGTTAAAAGTATATTCTCCCGATGATATGCAACATTAATCAATATTGTTTAATGCATGACATTTCTACTATTTGCATGCTCACCAGAGGAAATATTAAACATGTGATCTATAATTCTGTTTGACATTTTCCAAAAATATTCCAAGAAATACACAGTACTGTTTGACTGTAAGTATTTATCCTAGTTTTGTAAGTATTGAATGTTGTTGTGTTTTACCTTAGGTTGTATTTTAGCTTAAGATGCTATTTGCCTCCTTCAGTGTTGTTATGTTGTCTATTTTCATTGTTAGTGTACTTATATTCACTTTACTAAGCGTTTTAAATATTGATGCTGAGTCAGGGCTGTGCACCCCTTTTTCAAAATAGAAGTCTTCTGGGTCATCTTCAACAAGGAGCAGTATCAATAAACTGTCAAATATTTTAAAAATCCTATAAAAACATGCTAGATAGCAAGAGATGGGGTAAGTTCTATACCCTGAATGAGAAAAATTCCATCCAAGCTTGCTGTTTTCCTATACCAGAAGAAACAAAGGGGCAGGACTTTCACTTTTCACTTTTATAGGGGAGAACTGCTTAAATCTAACTGCTAGTATCCTGGGCAAAAACAGTAGCAATAACTGCTGAAAGCATTGCACAATGGATACAAGCTACTATAGTATTTTTTTTTGGGGGGGGGGCAGATAGGTTGTTTGCTTGCGCACACATAGGATTGTTCAGTCATGTCACAGTAACATAGATACATAAGCCTCGATTCAATAAAGGTAGAAAAAAATTCTCATGGTAGTAAAAAATTCAATTCATGAGAAAAAGGCCTGAGAATTTCACTGTTACTGAATCACTAGAAAAAAAGACAATAAAAGTCAATGGCAGCTTTTACTACAGTGTAGAAAGGAGTAAAAAGTTCTCTACTTTTCTTAGTAGTAAAAAAGTGCCATTGACTTTCATTGTTTTCTTAGCTGGTGACTCAACAACAGTGACATTCTCAGGCTTTTTTTTTCATGAAATGAATCTTTTAGAATTTTTTTCTACCTTTATTGAATCAAGGCATTAGTATGTAAGGCTGAATAAAGACATAAGTACATCCAGTTCTGCCTGTATAGAAAGAAGATCTCCTTACAGTAGTCTGGTACCCATAGCTGGAAATGTTATTACATGCAAGGAAGGTATCCAGGCCACTTTTGAACTCTTTTAGTGTATTCTTCAACTACCTTCTCTGGCAGCCAGTTCCATAGTCTCACTGCTCTTACAGAGAAGAATCCCCTCCTATGTCAGTGGAGAAAGCACCTTTCCTCTGCTTCCCCTGACGGCTCTCCATCGGCTTCCCGTGACGGCTGCGCTTTACGTCTGTAACAGCGCAGCCTGCTTTCCGGCTGCTGCACCATTCCCGGAACCAGGTTTGGTGAGTTAATCTTTTTCATTATAAATAAGGCTTTATTCCCCTTGCACCTTGCCTTTGATAAAGTTGATGCTGTCAACGAAACGCGTTAGGCATACAAGTACAGGGATATTTTATTCTTCTGCTGGAGGGACCCTTATTATTCCCCTGCGAACGGCCGCGCCAGGGACCTATGGGAACACCTTCCAAGCTGATTACTATGCGATTTTTCACGTCTGTTTGTAAGTGCGTTTGCTTCCATTAAATTGGTTTTTAGTCCATCGGAGTTGCACTAGATCTTTTTTGCTTTTTCTCCCTCTCCTTAATAACTTCTGGTCTGCATCGAGTATACCATTCCTACGGTGGGATATTGGATCTGGTCTGCACAGCTGCTAGACGCTTTGGAGGAGACCTCATTCTTACCCTGCTTGTTTATTTTCACTATCTGGTAAGAGCATTTCCTAGAGGTGACGGGCACAGCGTGATTTGTGCATGCACACCGGGATTGCAGCTTTATGCCCTTGGATTCAGCGACTATTTGCTCTGGAAGAGATTGACTTTTGCTCTGTGCTTTTTATATACTATATTTTTGGACTTGTGGGAATAATTGGTCCAGCACGTTGTAGCAGCTTCTACTTAATTGGATTTTAAGTTCATTTATAGGTTGCTATATTGACATATTCTTGTATAGCGCGGTGTTTTATAATATTTTTAATTACTTACATAGCTTAGTATCATCTGCAAAAATGTATATGTTGCATTTCCATTCCCAATGTCATTATTATGTATATTAAAGAGGACTGGGCCTAAAACTTGTGGTTTCCTATCATTCAGCTTATTAATCATCCAATGTCAATTCACACAATTAATCATCCATGTACACACATTTTCCCCCAGACCAAGCAATCTCATCTTTTGTACCAATCTTTGATGCGGCACATTATCAAATGTCCTGTGCAGAAATCAAAACTGCAACCCTCTGGTCATATGATAGCTTCCTTACCTCTAGGCCATGACTGCCCCTTTGTTGTTGTTGCCCCAAGCTGTCTACTGCAAAAACAAAAGCAGATACACAAACCTGTCACCCTTGATTATTCTTTCTTCCAATATATATATATATATATATATATATATATATATATATATATATATTTAAACTTTTTAATGCATGGTGTATACGTGACCTGTCCTCTTGTCATCCAGCATATTTATGAGGAGTATCTTATTTCTTTAGCCAGCAGGTTCCAATCTTGTAAAGGCCACAACCCCATCACAGTTACTCCACTCACAGGGGCAGCATTCACTCATAAAAAGTCCCCTTCCCCTGGCATTAACCACTTTGTTTTCAATAGGAGCCTAAAGGTGGCAGGAGGGGGTTTGGATGCATTTTATTGGGTAGCCCACTGGCAGTCCTGCACAGCATTGGCACCCACTGATAAAAGCAGTGCAACAGTATAAAAAGGTTCTTGGTAAGTTAGGAAGGGGGATAATTGGCTTGATGCAGAGCCTCCCCGTTCACTTCTCCCGTGCGTTTTCCCGTTGGTTTTGGGCTTTGATCGGGTCAGGAAAGGGTGCTACGTTGATTTTAGTGTGCGTTTATGCGCTCAGGTGTGCGCTCAGCCGCCTTTCCGATTGTCGGCTCGCACGAGGCTGTTTCCCGGCAAAACGGACGCCTCGTTCATTGTTCCGTTTTGTTCAGTGATGCAGAGCCTTGTTTTCCGATTGAAATCACCCTAATGAAACGGGGCCGCCGAGCCTTCACTTACGGCAAGTCAGAGCAGCCGTATTTGCACTCGGGCAATAATATGCAGTCCTCTGTTGGAGCACATCAGCGGCACCAGCTCCGCGGTCTTGTCCTGCTGAGTATGGCAGAAACCAGGCTGCACCTATTTGAGCTCACCCGCCTTACTGGGTATGTGTATGAAACTTGTATTGGTTGCCCACCCTGTCTGACTTTGTTTTTTCCCTTAACACACTATTTGGTAATTTTTTTGTTAGTATATTTTTAGCCTAATTTTTTAACTTTAAATTAAATGGGTTAAGTGATCGAACCCTATTGCGTCATGTTCTTGCCCTCTTATGTAAGTAGTATTCCCCAGACTTTTTTAATGAGTGTACAGGTTGGATGTGCATGTAGGCTCATTACAAATGTCCTTTACTCCAACCCTACCCCGCTCACCTATTTGTCCCTCTTTTCTATTGTTGCAATGCACACCTTTTTTTATTTTTTTTTTTTGTTTTGTTTTTTTTTTATTTTGGGGGGGGAGACTCTGGCTATCCTTTGCTCCCCTGGCTGCTGACCCCAATCCTGCATCCATCTTCACAGGCAGAGGAGCACTACAATACTGCCCCCAGGAGGACTCGCTCTGTGGTGGAGTGAGCCTTTGGTCTCTTGAAGATGAGGTTCCGTTGTCTTGATCAGACTGGGGGGGCACTACAATATACGCCTGCAAAGGTCAATAAACTAATCATGGCTTGTTCCGCTTTAAGAGAGGGAGTCTGCCATTTCTGAGTAAAGTCTCAGTAAAAAGGGTTTCACACAGTGGGGCATCCCGATCTGGGATTTCCAGGGGGAAGACCAGTGGCCGCTCTGGGTTTTGTTCTGCTTTATGTGAGGGAACCTGTGTTACTTTAAGAATAATGTAAAGGAGGTGAGTTATTCCATCCTAACCTGATTTGGTCATGATGTTTTAACCCTTTAAACGCCAGCTACGTAAAATTCACGTAGCTGCCTCTCCTGTCATTAAACGCCAGCTACGTAAATTTTACGTACCTGGCTTTCCCCCCTGCTAACTGGCAAAAAAAAAAAAAAAAAAGACACTCACCTGACCCCTCGTTTGATTCGGCCGGGTCTCCCCTTTAAGATGGTGTGCTCCGATCGTCCGTGGGACCACCTCCGGCTGCAGGAGAGGGCCCGGAATAGGGTGCCCCCCCCCCCGTTTTAGCTGCCACTGGCTTTCCTGTAAAAAAAAAAAAAAATAATAAAAATGACATTTACCTACCTGCATGTGCGCTGGCTCCCGTCGACCCTCCTCTTCACCTGGGGGGCCTCCGATCCCCCCCAGGGCTTGCCGATCTTCAGGAGAGAGCCCGGGAGGCTCTCTCCTTCTCGATGGCGGCCGCCATCTTGCCGCTAAGCCCCACCCCATTCCGGCTCCCCGTGAAGCCCCGCCCCTTTTGGTCCCGGTCACTGGCTTCAGCTGTTTCAGCTGTCAGATGCCGGTGATCGGCGACCTGGAAGGAGGTGACAGGAGATCCTCTGATCTCCTGCCCCCCCTTCTCTGGATGCCGATCACCGGCATCTGTCATCAGAGCGGCGAGGGACAAGAGCTTGCAATCGGAGGTAAGTACAGTAAAAATTTTTTTTTTTTTTTTTTTTTTAATAAAATCATTTTGTGTGTGTGTTTTTTTTGTTACAGTTAACCCTTTGTGAGCTGGTAAGGGGTCTATCAGACCCCTGTACCAGCTCACAAGGCTCTGGGTCTGGCAAGTCACCTGCGGGCTAGCGGGTGACTTGCCATTAACCCCCAGCCCCCCATTACCTGCCTCCCCAAAGGCCAGGGGGGGGCAGAAGGGCCCGGGCCACTATGGCTATGTGGGCCTGTTCTACAAGCCCCCATAGCTGGCCCGGGTCGGTAACGCTGGGTAGGGGGGACCCTACGTCATTTTTTTTTGGATTTTTAAGGGTTTTTAACCCTTAAAATTCCAAAAAAAAAGGGGTCCCCCACCCTGGGAGGGGGGACCCTATGTCAATTTTTTTTTTAATTAACCCCTTATGTCCTGTCACCCAGCTGGTAATAAATGCTTCCAGCATTTTGTGGTGTGGTGTGTTTTTTTTTTTACATTTTAAGTGGACCAACACCCAGGATTTTGACTTTCCTGGGTATTGGTCCTTTCCCCTGGGGCATCCCGATTGGGGATGCCCCGCTGCGTGAAACCCCCCCGATCACCCACAATAACTCACCTTACCTGGGTCCTACGGCGCATGCGCGGCCGCTTGTCCAATCAGCGCGCTCAGAGCGGCTGAGTTATGGACATCTAAGAGACATCTAAACTCAGCCGCTCTGAGCGCGCTGGCGGCCGCATCCCCCACTTCCCTCTAACAGGGAGCGTGCCCGCGTCGGCCATTCATAAATAGCCGGCCTGGGCACGCGTCCTGCTAGAGGGATAGCGGGGATGCGGCCCGCGCATGCGCCGTAGGACCGGATTCAAGTAAGTGGTAGCAGGTGTTCCGGGGGGTTTCACACAGGGGGGCATCCCGATTTTGGATGCCCCAGGGGGAGGGAATAGAACGGTCCAGGAATCTTATAGATTCCGGGGCCGATCAGCCCTGGGTGTTGGTCCACTTTAACCCATTGTGAACTTGTAAGGAGTCCATGAGACCCCTGTACCAGTTCACAAGGCTCGAGGGCTGTCAAGTGACCTGCGGCTAGCGGGTGACTTGCCATTAACCTCGGCCCCCCTATTACCTGCCTCCCCGAAGCCCAGGGGGGGCAGAAGGGCCCGGGCTGATTTAGGCGGTGCTGGCTTGTACTTGGCAGGGCGGGGGGCCACCAAAGCTGGCCCCTGCGCCCTGTTCTACAATCCCTGCATAGCTGATCCCCGGGCTGGTTATGCTGGGTAGGGGGGACCCCATGTCATTTTTAAGGGAATTATTAAAATAAAAAAAATGGGGGTTACCTCCCCCCCAGGAAGGGGAACCCCACACCGATTTTTTTTCTTGATTTAACCCTTTATAGTGTGGATTGTAGTTGTATTTTATTTTTACATGTTATAAAATGTTTTTTCAGTTTGGGGGGGTCTTCTGAACAGTAACAGGGGGCTACCGATACATATGTGGTACCGTTGTAATCGGAAGAAATGGGGCTTTCACATGCAATATGGTTTTCTTTAATAAAACAAATGTTTTATTTGAAATAAAGGAGATAATTTTCTAAAAAAAATGTTTTTATTTTGTTTTGTTTAATGTACTCAAAAATATTTTAAAAAAACTGTAAAAAATTACAAACAAGACATTTCATGTTAAAGCCTAAACTCTGCCGCAAAAAAAAAATATATGATTTTCCTGGAAATTCCTGCAAAAATCACAGTTAAGCATAGCGCAAAATGGTGAAAAATGACCTGTCAAGAGAGGGTGACAAGGCCTAAAGTAGGCTGGCAGTTAAAAGGATTAGTAGTACCTATGCATGTTGGGTATCGTTCTGCTCGGGGGATTTTGCGCTTTCAGATTTAGCTTGTTTTTTTTTTGTTTGCATATTGATATTTTAGGAAAACTCCTTTTTTATTCTGCTTTATTATACATTTTTTAAGGAAACCCTGTGCGACCAACGAATTCTTTGAGGGATTACTTCCAGAAAGATGGGCCCACTACAACATGCTGGGTATGCTTAGAAAGCTTATCATATGTACTTTCAGAAAATATATGGTTTGTGGCAAGTATTCCAAATGTAAAGGGTTGTTTTGGTAGAAAAAGCGCAAGGTGCCACTTTGTCTGCAGAGCTGAAATTTTCAAGCAAAATTACCGTCTCCCCAAGCTTTACTTTGGGGTGTTTGGCAACTCTTCCCTTGACAGTAGCTATGCATGTTGGGTATCGTTCTGTTCGGGGGATGTTGCTTTTTTAGATTAACTTGTTTTTTCTTGTTTGCTTATAGTTTTCTTTAGAAAAATGTGGCTTTGATTCTGCTTTTTATCCTTTTTTAGGGAAGTTCTGTGTAACCAAAGAATACATTGAGGGAGAACTTCCAGAAAACTGTGGCAACATCAACAAGCCTGGTATGCCTAAAAAGCTTGAGGTGTGTACTTCCAGAGAATATATAGTTTGTGGGGGGTATTTCAAATGTAAAGGGTTGTTTTTATTGAAAAACTGCAAGGTGCACATAGTGCTTAGCATAGCTGTATTTGATCTGAAAATCCCCTAAAGCGCTGTTTCAGTTTGGGGGAGTCTCCTGGGCAGGAAAGGGTGTCTACCAATATATATGTGGTGCCGTTGTAACCGGGAGAAATTGGGATTTCACACGCAATAAGATTTTATTGACAAACTTACATTTTTTATTACAAAAAAACACTACAAATTGTAAAAAATAGATTTTTTTTTATTTTTTTGCACATATCTCACCCCAAAATATTAAGAATACACCTAAAAAATGACAAACAAGACATTTCATGTTAAAGCCCAGACTCTGCTGAAAAAAACAATATACAATTTTTCTGGGAAATCCCTGGAAATCCCTTCAAAAATCACAGTTGAACATGCATAGTGCAAAATAGTGAAAAATGGTCTGGCAACAAAGCGTAACAAAAACTCCAGGTAGGCTGGCAGCGGTTAAAGCAGGCCAAAACCCATGTAACCCAGCCCTTTGGAGTGTGAAGAAATCCAGGGCTGGGTTACAGGCATCATGTCTCTGGGGCATTCCAATTTGGGATGTCCTGCACGTCACTGCGGGGGAACGTCAGAGCTATACCAGGAGCTATGCCATCTTTACACAGGAGCAGGACGACATCATCATGGATGTGAGTATGCGAGCGTGCGTTTAAGTGCGCGCACACATTCCTTATAATAAAAAAAAACAAAGCGCAAGAATAGTCTGAAACAACTTAGTTTGTCACGTTACATACCAGCCCACCTTAGTTTAACCCATGTACGCAGCTACAAACTAGGCTACATACAGATAGAAGAACTAGGGCAATGTGAGGCAGCAAGAGGTTAATAAAGTGACTTTAGTTAGGCCAGGAAACTTGTTAATGTATTTTGTGGATTAATGGTGGGTCCTTGTATCTTTTTTTAACAGATGATGCTGCGGAATCGTTTTTTAAGAGTTTGGGCTTTTCATTAAATCACGCTGAAGGTCCAGTTTAAAAAGTGCCCCAAAAAAAACACGCCCAACCAAACCATAAAAACAATGCTAAACTAATGTTGTTTATCATTCACAGATACTAGAAAACCACAGGCACAAGACCCCGAGGCCTAATGTTTTTTATTTTGCATTAAAATTTTAATTGTTTTTTAGTTTTGGCCAAAAAAAAAATAATATGAAATATCCAAATCCAAAAAAAAATAAAAACAACGTTTGAATTAAAAACAAATAAAAAGATTTGGTGTGTTGTCTTTCCTGCAAATGTACAATCACACAACATCATCACACATTTACATGACACAAAAGGTTTAGATATGGGACAATAAATCAAAAACAATCAGAAAGAATTAAGGTATGCATTAATGGCAAGGAAAAAGGAACACAAAGGAGATTAAGGTATGCATTGATTGGCAAGGAAAAAGGAACAACAAAAATTTAACAGAAATATATATATATATATATATATATATATATATATATATATATGTGTGTGAAATTGGCAGCTGGTGCCATATGCATATTCCAATGGAGGTTTAGGGATGTGCGCTTGCGTGTAGCCAGATTGGCAACTGAAGAGCCATGGAGATGTAAGTATACTTGCTCAAACCACCAAAATGGAAGGTCAAATACGACGGAAACCAAGCAGGTATGTTCAAAAAGCCAGGAAAAATCAGGGAAAAACGGGCCGCCCGCGTGAACGTGAACGGGAGCCCCGATCAAATTGAAGGCACCCGAGACAGCAAAAAAAGCTTTCCGAGTAAAGTGAAATTGACGGATCAGTTAGGGAGCCATTCCGACGGAGGCTCTGCATCACATTTGAGCCACGATTCAAACGGGAGCCCCGGACAATCAGAAGGTTTTAAGGGCAGTTCAGAGGAGGCTCTGCATCAGGCCCATTATCTGTATATAAGAGCTGGCCTCAGTCTTGATCCCCTTCATTAATATCTTGCCAGTGCTTATATTGAAGAGACATTAGTGTGGGAACAAAGACTCTGTTTGCTAACTAAACTGTTTGATTTCACTGCATAACTCATAATACGGAAATATTTGGGGTTATAAGTCGTGTGGCAGCGTGAACATCTTCAAATCTAAAACACTCAGTGACTCATTATCACCAGGGGCTACATTTTACCAGCACTAGTATTATCTTGCTCCCTAATTTATAATGCCCCTTTAATGTTTTTAAAATGGCATCCACCACTTTTACATACAACTTCTCAATGGGAAAAGTAGCTTTTGGCAAAAACAGAAAATGTTTTCATTAGTTCCCCATCGCAGCAGACCTGTCATGTTTAGGTTATGTAAAATGTACCAAGTGGACCTATGAGAGTCTATGAGAGTCTATGAGAGTCTATGAGACTACAGGGCAGGCATACATCACTTCCCCGGGGCATTCAGATTCAGGATGCCCCGCTGTGTAAAACCCAGAGGTTGCCCCGGAAACTCACCTTTGTTCCAAGTCCAGCGGTGCATGCGCATACAGCGGCCGCAACCCTGTTACCCCTTTAGCAGGGCACATAACCGCGCCAGGCTTTTGTGAATGGGTGGCGCAGGCACGCTCACTGTTAAAGGGTAGCAGGGGATGAGGCCACCAGCGCAACCAAATCCGCCCGTCTTAGACTAGCTCTAGGACGAAGGGGCAGGAGGAGCAGATCCGAGCACGCTGACTGGACAAGAGGCTGCGAATGTGCTGTAGGACCAAGGAAGGGTGAAGGAGTGAGATTGGGCAACCTGGGGAGTTTCACACAGCGGGGCATCCCTGATCCAGCAAAGACCAAAACCCAGAATGTTCAAAATCCTGGGTTTTGGTCCACTTTAAGCAGCTGTAGCCACATTAAGCCACTGTAAAGCCACACAATGTGGTCCTGAAATTGAAAAGACTCCAGGGCTGGCTGCTAGTCTTCCCCCAAGGCATCCAAATACAGGGTGCTCCGCTGTGTGAAACTCCTATGGTCGCTGGTAAACCCAGCTGCCAGCATAAGCCCCTCTTATGGTGCTTCTGCTGCCCAGAGCCGCATTCCCGGCTTCCCTATAACCTTTTATATAGGCTGGGTATGGATTGCCTCCCAGACTACAGGGATGCAGCCGGCAGGCAGGGTAACGTCAGGCAGCATCCTTGAGATCAGCCAGTTGGCAACCTCAAAAATGTCAGGTGTGGCCTCAATATAAAAACCTATTTTATTTTTTTTACAGGCCCGCCACCGAGATGGCCACATTGCCCAAGGTACTCTGGCTGGGAAGACTCGTGGATGGTGTTGGGGGTTCTTTGATGGGTTATGTTAGATCAAGCCCTCATCTTTCTATCAAAGCCCCCTTGCTGTAGCCTGGCCACAGTCTGCTAAGCACAGTCATAGCCAGAATGCTGACCATGGAGAGAATGGAGTTCACGGCCTGCTGGACACTCTTGGTGTGACCAGAGGAGGTATTCCACAGGTTCTCCCCAATGAAGAATCTGTTAACATTGTAGCCAGTTCTGAGAAGCTCGGAGGACCAGCACAAATCCCTAATTAGATGAAGTAGTACAATTCATCTAGTCCAATCCATTTATATATCTTCTACACATTTTAATAGAATTAAGGTTTCTGAGTGTTTACAAACCTGTGGAGGTTGATTTAAGACTAGCGCCCCGTATTGCCATTTGTGCGTCTATGTAGAGATGCTTAGATTGTCTGCAAGTGGAGGCTGCAAACGGGGCATTAGCGCGGTGACCTAGCTTCGCCGCTGGACAAGTGACGCTATAGTTTCTTGTCCCGCATTGATAAATGTGATGTCTGTGGGGCACTGTAGAAGTGCCTGAGCGTACCAAAGCTGCTATTGTTTCATGTAGCGTCCCGAGAGAAAACAGGCCAAGGTGACGCCACATATGACAACAGGACAATGCTGCAGCGAACGGTAGGTAGCGCCGGTGAAGATCAGCCAACGCTCAGCACTGAAGCCCAAATTTAAAAACACAAAACACAACGCTCTAAAACTGGATGCTCTGACGGCAAGCGCCAGGTGCTATTAAAAAAAAAATCACAATAAAAACCCCAGCCACAGAGCAAAACCACATGGAATGACATTGTTAACATATGGAAGCACTGGCACGGCAATGGAGGAACACAAAATACAATTTTGCAGCCTAAACCTAAAATGTAATCCAAACATCCAAACATGATTTCTACACAACCAAAATTTACACCATTGAAGTGTATGGGAGAGCGTTACGTGGCGCATACAGCGCCGGTGCTTTACACTAAGCTGCCGCTAGTGATATATGTGACGCAACATGATGCTATTAGAGGTGCTCACCTCACTTTCATATATATGGGATTCACATACTGCGTCTGGCATTCACCTGACTCTATGTGGTACTACGTGATGTTAGCGCTTCTTAAATAAGGCCCTTAATGTAAAATACAAATGTGTGCAATATGCGCTACAGCACTTGACAACTGCTAAACAGTTAAACTGTGACAAAGGGGAGTATATTCACTGGCTTTAAACCACCAGACCTGGAGAAATGTCCTGCAAGGAAGCTGAGGTGGGTATTCTTTTCCATTGTCCACAGATGACCTTTAGAAGTATATGCTAGATGTGGCTGGAAAGTCAACAATATGTGAATTCAAGGATGACTGGAATAAGCATATATCTATGCTAGAATAAAAAGAAAACATACACATGTGGGGAAACTAGATGGACCATATGGTCTACTTCTGCTGTCAACCTTCTCTGTTTCTATATAATTCTATTCGAATTATTGGTAGAACCTAAAGTAAGGACAAATTATAAAATATTGCACACCCAATACCATCCTTACAATACCACCTGCAGTGCCTGCTGTTAAGGTATTGGACACATTGAAAGGCTCCTTACAGGTTTTCTAATTGTCTGTTGGATACCAAGCTGCCTTATTTTGAATTGCCATTCTGATGTCTGCATGACTAAGGGGGTTATTTAAAGTGGACCAACACCCAGGATTTTCACTATCCTGGGTGTTGGTCCACCTCCGCAGGGCACCCCGATGGGGGGTGCTCCGCTGTGTGAAACCCCCAGAAAGCCCCAAAAACTCACCTGACCCCGCTCCCACGTGACTCGCTCCACCAATCACTGCCGACGGACAAGGAAGGTCCGACGACGGACAAGGTGAGAGCGCCCGCCGCCGCCGTCTCTCACGCGTCCCTCTTACTGGGAGCGCGCCCGTGACGGCCATTCACAAACGGCCGCGCATGTGCCGTTGGAACAAGGAACAGGTAGGATTTGCGGGCGTCCTGGGCGGTTTCACACAGCGGGGTGCCCCGCAGGCAGGGAGCTGATAGATTCCCGGGCCGATCAGCGGTGGGTGTTGGTACACTTTAAGAAGGGATAGTAGTGCCTCATAGTGGCAGGCAGCGTCTGGTGAACGCGGGGCGCTGTACGCAAAACCACATATACGAAAGCGATTCTGGTGAGCGACTCTAACAGCACCATGTAGCGTCCGATGTATTATTACAGGCGGCTCAGCATATAGCGCCGGGGCTCTAGCTTCCAGAGCGCCAGGTCTTACCTTTCGCTCAGTGTCGCTCTCCCATACATTTCAATGGCCGTTCATTTGCTTTAAACAGCATGTTTTACAATTTTTGTTTTGTTTTTTTGCTCAAATCATTGTGTGACGTCTCCTGGCTGCAAACTAACACTTTTAGAAACTTTTTTGACTTTTTATATTATTATGCAGACTTGTCATTACAGGTCTGTCACAGTGTTAAAACAATGTCATTCCATGTGTTTTCACTTTGTTACAGGTGGATATGTGTTCAAAAACAGACTTTAATCACACAGCGTCTGGCACTCTATGCTACAGCAACCAGATTTAGAGCGCCGACGCTGTGCGTATGTCCTTTTTTGGTAAGTATGGAGCGCTGAGAGTCCTTCGCACTGAGCTGGCGCTACCTTTTGCTCACTGCAGCACTGTATTGGTGTTAAAGCGCCCAACACACATCACATTCATCAATGCCGGCCAGGTTACTACAGCAACTGAGACACTCTGTTACAGCACCCGATACCCGCTTACAGCATCTACTAGCGGTCGGTTTGTGTTTCATCATTACAATTTCAAATTGGGAACAGGGGAAAAACGTTACAGTGCATTTAGGCTGTGGTTTAAATATTGTGGTCCAAATTACAAATTTGTAACCAAAAGAAGCCACAAAAACAATTTTGCTATGAACAAAAAGTCAGTTGGCGACATTTAGGTCCCACGTTTCCATTATTGACAAGTCAAAATGTAAGTTTGGTACAAATAAATGTGTGTAATATTATTTATAAGCATTAAACACTACAACCCAGTTCTGCCCATTGTGCTCTATGGGATCTTGACCTACAGTGCCAGGTTTCATCTGGCGCTGCTTCAACCAGAGCGCCTGGCACCATGACCTTTTGGACACAATTCCAAAAAGTGGCCAAAAGAAGTGGCACCGTGTGGCGCTGACGCTTCATAAATGTCACGGACCGGGTGTGGCGGCACAGGTTTGGATCCGCTGTGACTGTGGTACTGATAGCGAGTACCGTGTCAGGGGAGCGGAGTCTAAGAGGCCACCGGTATTCACCAGAGCCCGCCGCAAGGCAGGTTGGTCTTGTAGCGCGAGTGACCCCCAGGTTGCTACATGCGAGGAGGCAGAGCGAGGAGAAGGGAGACGACCGGGAGCAACCGGCACACGGTCAGCCGCCCCGCCGGAAGCCGCGGGCCCGCCGGCAGGAGCGAGTAAGTAGGGAGAATGGGGAGCGCTGTGAGATGGACGCGCAGCACTCGCCCGGGCAGTGGGAGCAGCAACGGAGGTGAGGGGAGTCCTGCGAGATGGGCGCGCGGCGCTCGCCCTAACAATAAATAATGCTCCCCATCTACATCAACCCACTTCTGATGGCAAACCAATTGCTCATCTATACTTTTGTTTGTCACTCTGGGTTCACCCACTTGAGAGAAGAACAAGTAGACCCTACAATTGATGTAGAGGCCTGCTACTTTCACAGAATAATTGCATTTTAATTTTCCAAAGGAGGAAAATAATTTATTGTACAACCTTTGTATATATAGATATATGGTATAAATGCCAGGGAAAATCATTAAAAAAAAACATATAAGGATAATTTATTAAAAGGTGAAGCGGTTCTCAACATTATTGGAGTGCCTCTCTCATGTCTGTTCTGTGGGATTCAATGAATATTGGAGAGCCTCTTTAATTCAACACACAATAAAGCACAACATGTTTTTTGTTACAAACCCCTTTAACCTGATTGATTTGGCCTGGTAATCAATGTGCTGTGCTGGCATGATGAGATACATTATAAGTTTATAACAGATCGAGTGTCATCAGTCCTAGCACCTGCTCAGGTACATTTCAACAGCTGCACCATGTCATGTTTTGCTGTTTGGATTCTGTTAAAAATGACCTATACAGTTACCTCCCCCCCCAAGCTAAACCTAATTACCCCAAAATCTACTCACCTCATCCATGCTGGGAGTTCTCTTTTTATCAGGAAGCCCCATGCTTCTTTCTTATTGACATTGGTGCTGTTAGGGCCATGACACTTTTCTCTTACAATCACAGTGGTAGCTAGCCCAGACTAAAAACTAGATTCTTCCTGACATCAAAAATGTTCTAGGGCAATAAATGATCATTTTTGGACGTATATGGCCGGTGTATGCTTGTGCTCACATAGGAGTTTTGTGTACTGGTGTCCGAAGTGGTGCAAAGGAGAGGTGGCAGCATCTCAGACCAGGTCTGAGAGGTCTCGGTTGGCACACACCTGCAGAAGTATGCTAAAGTTGCACCACCAGATGCCAAGGTGCCTCTGTTCAGGTGTAGTCCTAACTCTAATCTCTGAGAGCCCCCTTTGGGACATACAATGCAATGGATAACTTGGGAGTAGCTTACCTGAGGTTGCGTTATTATAACCTCAAGTTCAGTACATGGGGATGAAGGGTCAAAAGCCTCGACATACAGCTCTGGACCCCCACCCCATGTGTTTGCACAGAATCAAAGACACAAAGGAGGGGGGCAACCAAGCAGACCAATTTATAACTAACCTGGAAGATGCACCTTAGCAGGACAATTAGTATACACACATCTTAAAGGAGCCACAGCACTCAGCCTTGTTAGCTAGCAACCGGTCCTGGGATCATTCTCTAAATCTGGTTAAAAACAGAGGTCTAGTTTGGCACACATCTGCAGACGTATGCTTAAGCTGCACCACCAGATGCCTCTATATTGGTGCAGTCCCTGGAGTGGTAGGCTGCCCTAGCAATGGTGACCAGGGAGCAGTTAGGGCCTTGATCAAGAGCACTTTAGTCAATCATAAGAATCAAGTCACAGCACCCACCAGCAGCCACAGACAGCTTCCCTTACCACTAGGTCATGACTATTGCTTAATTTGGATTACTCTAAGAGCATTCCAGTAAGAAAAACCCTTCCTAGAATTGCTTTTTCTCTTTAGGTAAATGGTCCTCCTGGTCCATTGGACTGTCCTATAAATATAAAATTATTTTGCCTATTCATGCATTTGCCTGTTATATATATATATATTATATATATATATATATATATATATATATATATATATATATGATGTAATTCCTTCTAAAGCATCTCCCATGCCGATTAATAATCTGGTTAACTTTATTCGTAACACTTCCAATCCTTTTTCTAAAGGGGAACCTGAAACCATACCAGTGATTTTTACAAGGATAATACTGTACCTGCATCATGAATGGCTACCGCCTGCCTTATAACACATTATGAAATTAGGCTGGCAGGGGTGAGCTTTAAAAACCCATGCTGGTCAGTCGTTCTCAATAAAACTCATGCTGGTGAGTCATTCTCCATAAAATCATTTTGGATTATTTCTGATCCTTTACTTACAATATATTGCAATCTGACTGTATGTAGTTTCATGTGTCTTTAGCCTTTATAAATAATGGAACAACATAATCCAATTTTAGTCCTGTAGATTGACAAACTGACATGATTCACATTTTTATCACATTTGTTATAGTTCCTAAATGTGGTTTCATTACTCTCAAATTTTAGGAGTGTCAAATATTTCCTTTTACCCATAAGCACTGTTACTGTTTCTGTTGGGAATGTATAGGTGATATTATTGCCCTAGAATATTTGATTGAACAAAAGACTGTCCCCATCAACAGATCTTAGTGCTTTTCAAGCTAGTTTAATTTAGCTAAAATCATTGTTGTCAATTACAACCCCCATATAGTAACTTACTAAACCCCATCTTAAAGTGGACCAACACCCAGGATTTTGACTATCCTGGGTCTTGGTCCACTTCGGTGGGGCACCCCTGATCGGGGTGCCCCGCTGTGTGAAACCCCCCGATCACCCTAAAAACTCACCTCTCCCAGCGCCGACGGACAAGCGATTTGACAGCCGCTTGTCCGTGGCTCCTCCGCCGCCGCCTCCCGCGCGTCCCTCTTGAAACGCGCGCGCCCGCGCCGGCCATTCACAGACGGCCGGCGCGGGCGCGCGCACGCCTAGAGGGGCGCGAGCTAAGGTAAGGGAGTTTGGGGGTTTTGGGGGGGTTTCACCCCGCGGGACATCCCGATCTCGGATGTCCCGCGGGGAGGGAGGTGATCGGCCCGGGAATCTTATAGATTCCCGGGCCGATCACCCGAGGGTGATGGTCCACTTTAAAAACACTACTGCCCGTTTGTTCCTGGACCTCAATACTACAACTACTGGCTTTACGGTCCCATTATATGTCAGGGCAGTTGGGATGCTTCCCTTTGGAATTGTAGCAGTATGAGTTTCTTCATCTTCGGCAATGTGAGGGGATTTATATAAAAAGAAAACCCTATGAGTGATTTTATACTCTATCCATGTATAGTTGCTGTGTCCACCAAGGTCTTAAAGGTGCTTATAGTCCCTGTCCAGACAAGTGCTAACCTTCTTATCCCCTGTGGGAACAGTATCAAAATGGGCCATTTCAAAGCATCTTGACATTTCCAATAATATGTACAGCTTATGTCATCTAAGTAATGCCGCTGGCTTTGCTTTCACTTCTAGGTAGGGTTGAGCTGGGAAGCAGTGCTGGAGCGGAGCAACTTGTGCCCACCAAAAGAGACTATTCCTGGGGCCCACCAGAGAAAACCATTTTTTGGACCCGCAAGATGAAATTTTTTGCCTGATGGTGGCCCAGGGTTAGTACCAGAGGATCATCTGGTGCACTGGTGGGCCACTCTGACACTGCTAGTAATAAGGGTGTGGCACGATGCAGTGCGAGCTCTGCTGTGATCAGAGACAGCTGTGGAACCATTGTACGTTGCTATGCTGCTTAACTTAGAGCTCCAAGACACAAAGCGGCTTAGATCATTGGTCCTCATCCTTTTTATGCCACAAGCAGTTACAACCAAGTACCCCAAGGAGGAGATCATTTATTAATTTTACCAAAATAAGTAGGTCATGGCCTTGTGGAGCTATTTAAAACAGGTTTTATTGTTTAAATATTATACAGGACCCAAGCTCTTGGTGCATCACTGAACTTTGCTTAGTACCCCCTGTGGGTAAGACTGTTAATTGCTATTGCATGGACAGTCCCTTTGAAGCCTCCAGGGACAGATGATTTACTACCTCTGGAGCATCCCAATTAGGATGCCTTGCCGTGTGAAACCACATTCTTCTCACCTCACCTTTTCCGGGGTCCTACATCACATTCGCAAACCCCAACCCAGACAGACAGGCTGGGAACAAGAGTCAACCACAGACCTCAGGGAGGCAGGGGATGTGGGGGCTCCCTGTTCTTTATACTGGCGCTCTTTCTCTCTCAAACAGGGCCATGTGAATGGACGAGAGCTCATGCATGCGCTGTGGGAATGCCAGGAAGGTAACTTTTATGGGCGATCCAAGGGTTTTCACAGAGCAGGCATCCCAAATCAGATAGGATTGGATCAGGAGCAAGAACCAAAAACCTAGATAGTGAAAATCCCTGGTTTTGTTCCACTTCAAGCAAGTTTTAGCAAACAACCCCTCCTTCATTTTAGCATAATAACAGGCATGCATATTTAAAGCACAAAATGGGAGCATTGAGCTGTGGGTAGGGTGAGAGTATCTCTACCCCTTCAGGCAGTAGTTGCCACCATTAGAATTGCCTGGGGCTGGCCAACATCTTAGTGTTTAGTAAAATGTCATGTATCCAGAAGTGTACCACTTGTTCGGCTCAGGATTCTGCATACAAAAGATGATGAATAAATAGTTTTTAGTAAAATTATACAGCTATGTTAGTGCTAATAAAAAAAATAAATATATAAATAAAAGTGAAATATGCAATAAAATATTCACATCTATGCACACTAAGGGGGTTATTTAAGAAGGGATAGCGCCAGGTAGTGTCTCGTAGCGGCAGGCAGCGTCTGGTGAACGCTGGGCGCTGTAGGCAAAACCACATTTATGAAAGCGATTCTGGTGAGCGACTCTAACAGCGCCATGTAGCGTCACATGTATTATCACAGGTGGCTCAGCGTATAGCGCCGGCGCTTTAGCTTCCAAAGCACCAGGTATTACCTTTCACTCAGTGTCGCTCTCCCATACATTTCAATGGCCGTTCATTTGCTTGTGTTTAAACAGCGTGTTTGACATTTTTTATTATTTTTTTTGTTGTTTAAATCATTGTGTGACCTCTCCTGGCTGCAAACAAACATTTTTATAATTATTTGGAACTTATATTTTTATGCAGAATTGTCATTACAGGTCTGGCACTAAAGTATTAATGTCACAGTGTTAAAACAATGTCATGTCATGTGTTTTCACTTTGTTACAGGTGGATATGTGTTCAAAAACAGGCTTTAATCACACAGAATCTGGCACTCTATGCTTTAGTGACCAGATTTAGAGCGCCGACGCTGTGTGTGTGTGTGTCCTTTTTTGATAATTATGGTGTGGAGCGCCGAGAGTCGGTCGCCCTGAGCTGGTGCTACCTCTCGCTCACTGAAGCGTTATACTGTCGTTACAGCGCCCAACATACATCACTTTCATCAATGCCAGCCAGGTTACTACAGCGACTGAGGCGCTCTGTTACAGCGCCTGATACCTGCTTACAGCGTCTAAATCAGCCTCTATATTATGATCTTGAAATCAGTGTAGGGTTTTCTTTGGAGCATTTGCAGCTTGAGCTGGGCAGCACAGCCACCCGGTGGTTGAGTCTCTTGTGTAGTCTGCTGCCTGATCCTCCTGCAGCTGGAACCTTCTCTGCTCTGGTTCACATTGTTTTCAGGCCCGCCTCTATTCCAGGGAAATGTTTTATGTAAAACAGCTGCAATAGGAGGCTCGATACAGGGCTGCTTTTTAGAACCACTTCCTAACCCCTTCCTCTCATGTGGCTTGTCTCTGTTCTTCAGAGCATTTGTAACATTTCTGTCTTGTTTAGATGTTTATCCGCCCTGAACTCTGCCCAGGATGTGTCCGGCTGGAGAATGCGTGCTCTCTGTAGTGGCATGGAAGTGATTTCCCTTTTCGTTTTTTGACCCATAAAACACGTTGTCTGGGGGCTGGCAAAAGTTTAGTTCGCTGAGCACTTCAATCTGTTCGATGGAAGGTAAAATACAGTTAATAAAACAGAGCTTTTAATAATTTCTATAAAAAAATTAAGACATGGATGACAACATGGCAAATCATTAGTGGGGTAAGTACAATAACTAGGGTGAGCACACCAATCAGAGAAATATGGGTTCAGTTTCATGGGATCCCCTTCCTTCTATAAGGGATCATGTAACCAATATAATTAATGA
Organism: Gastrophryne carolinensis; assembly: GCA_027917425.1. NCBI lineage: Eukaryota > Metazoa > Chordata > Amphibia > Anura > Microhylidae > Gastrophryne > Gastrophryne carolinensis. The sequence goes on from CM051234.1 coordinate 441,855,352, forward strand.
AATGCACAGCAAATAACCTTTTAGTAATGTTAATAAGTGTATTAAAGAAGTGGTATAAAAATGGCTTATATAAATATATATATATATATATATATATATATATATATATATATATATAGGGCTGTAGTTACCATTAGGCAACCCTAGGCACGTGCCTAGGGTGGCAACATGGAAGGGGGGAGGACACTGCCCTTACTACTGTAGCAATGAAAATAAATTAAAACTCATATAGCCAGAACATGAATGCCTCCTAACAAACACCCCCCAGCCACAGAAGAATGAAGAGTGTATTTGTGTGAAGGGGATGGCAATGGGTTAAACGCAGAACAGAGCATCTCCCCTCCACTGGTGTGGTCATGTGACTCCTGTATGTCAGAATGCAGTAAAAGATGGAACATGCTTGTCTGCTTCTCTGCATTTCCCCCTTTGTGCCCTTCTCCACACACATTCTCTGCATCTAGCCCATTGCACCCTTTCCCCCTACACACTTTTATATGGACCATAACCTAACTTAAAAAAGGGGTCCATATATATATATATATATATATATATATATATATATATATATATATATACAAATGAACAAATAAACAAGCTGACATCCTATACATCATAGTCCTATAAACATGCCAAAAAATGATACAACGGAGATGGCACTTTGAGGTTAAGCCCAAGGGAGTTTTACCAACCAGAGTAGAAAAATAAACTAGACCAGTAACCTTATACTATATGAGAAAACATTTATAGCAATATACTAAAGGAAAGATTGCCTGAAACAGATACAAGAAGTAAGCTTGTTATTCTCACTCAGGTGGGCCTAGTAGTGCTGACACTTGTAGGTTTGGTCAATTGTGAACAAAATGCTGTGTATAAACAATACACTCTCAGGTTGTATGCCATCATTTCTCATGATGTGCCTGTGGACAATACAGAGATACAAACGTGGAGTACAATCATGATGCCCCTAATCAGGTACTCAGAGTTAAGGAAATACTACAAGAGTGCTTAGAAACAAACAGTATTTCATAGCAATATATAAGATAAACCTTGTTCCTCAAGGTAGTGCCTATCACACTATCCTGATGATTGGTCCACATTTTGGGGCATCCTGCTGTGTAAAACCCTCCAGATCCCTCTCCCAACTCAGCTAATCTCCAGTTCCATGACTCATGTGCAGACTCTCGTCCAATCCATGCAGTATGCCATACATAATATTGCACAACATACAGCTCTATTTACACACAGAGCCCGACATAGAGAATGGGGCGCTGCTGCTTGCCTGATCTCACTTCGATCAGCGGCATGCTCCCATCTCATCTGAATCTCATCTGAATGGATGCGGGAGTGCACCCAACTGGAGTTTATCCAGGGGTACATACAGTGGGGCATCTCAAATCAGAATGCCCCAGGGTAGGTAATCAGTCAGTGTTAAAGAATCCAGGACCAGCAAAGGGCGGGTGATAAGTCTACTTTGACTAGAATTTTTATATGACAGTAAGATATCATTTTCTACAGGCTCGGACTGGCCTACCAGGTTACCAGGGTATACCCAAGGGGGCATCTAAACTTAGTGGCCCTTTGGAGACCCCATTCCCAAAAGGGCCCTATGCTTTAAGTGTCCAGGTTTGCATGGTGCTATTATCTTTGTCTAATATTGGTTGTATAAGCCATTGTTATTCCACTGATCATTGGCATATAGAAAATGTCTGCCATGGGCTTTGGGATGGTGAGCATGTCTCTAAATGAGACACAGTACTCCCTCAATACACGTGACACCAAAGGCTGATGTTTAAAGGGGTCAAAAACTTTCAACAGGATCTGAGGGGTTGGGAACAGACCACTTTTGATGGCCCCTTAGTTATCAGTAGCAGCAAACTTTCCAGCCAGATAGAATAGCTCTGCACTTTAAATGGAAAGATTTTTTTCCTGTTCAAGGAGCTCATACACTAGACATGTCAAACTGCCATTTTTGTGGCCATGTGCACTCAGGCTATTTTAGTTTCAACATGTATTGAATTTTAGGACAGAAGGTACAAATGCATATTGCGCAGGTTTACATAGTCCAGCCTTATGGCCGGAGTGAGGGAGAAATATGATTATTATATTTTATTATAACCTTATACAGTAGTAAACATAACTCTCACAAAGTGAGTGGTTCATATGTTCTAGAACATGAACAAGAGAATAACTATAATAATGATTGTTGAAGGATACCCCCAAGTGTTTGGGAATGAAGGAATAGGGAAAAAGAGATGTAGAAGAAAAAAGAGAGAAAAGAAGGAGAGAGGGGGAGGGGACGTAAAGAAGATGCATAAGGGATTACGCTCACGAGAGTAACCAACCTAGAACCTCTCTCGATATGGGCTAACCCCAATTATTTTAGATGTATGTTTACCATGGTTGCAATGGATTTGGGTATGGCGCTTACGTTTCATGCACAATGGTACATAACTTTTCATTGATCATTATCCATTCCATTTACCTAGGAACATAACACTTATCTATACCTGGGTTCTTCCAGGATGTGGCTATTGCCATCCTAGCTACTAGGAAGATAAATGTGATGTTGTGGCAGCGACACCCAGGGTATTTTAATAATATGTTTGGGGGGAAAAGGAAATTTCCCTGCCGCCTTCCGTCCTGACTTCCTTTAACAGGTAGGAAGTGAATGGAAGGAGCCTGGAAAGGTCCCTATAGTGGGTCCTTTTTACTTTTTCTTCAATATACACTACATTGAAGCCAGAGTCAACTTGTATACTTATACATTCTGTATAAAATTTACATAGAATAAAACAAGTTTCATTACAAGCACATAATACACATGTCTGTCTATGGGTTAATTTGTAGCAAGTATTTTTTCAGTAGCAAGCATTCCTCAGCATTGCAGCAAGGGGTTTAATGCCCATAATCTGGTGTAGACGCGTTTCGCAAATTGCTTCCTCAGTACACCTTTGGGTACTGCAATATAAACATAAAGTCATATACCCATTCTGTAACCATTTAATTTTTACATCATTTCTTATTTGTTATGAATGCACTAACTTTAGTAAATTGCAGCCCAATCATGTAGTGTTTAAAATTAATTTTGAATAAATTATTTTAATAATATATATGCTTAAATAGCACATAAGAATTAGTCTTGAGGTTATAATGTTACAATTAAATGACAAAATAGAATTCGGTATAGCCTCCCAAAAATGGCTAATGCATAACTATGCTATAGAACCCCATCCTCCAATTCACTCGTAAAAGTCCATCATACACAATTTTGTGAGAAAGAAATATATTTGACACCTGAGCACCATTTGCTTTTGCAGGCTGCTCATGACCAGTTTAAATTCTGGGATCATTATTATATTCTTGTCTTATCGACCCTTTCCTCTAATGCTTCTTCAATCTGATAATTACTAAAAACAAAAGAAACTGATCTGATCAACGCATGATATGCTCTTACATAACCCTACATTTGTACCAATGTCAGACTTCTAAATAAGATATATCTGCCAGATGGCAGCAGACACGGGAGATTTTAGTAAGACAACAGAAATAAAAAGTGCAATTTAATATATTGTTCTGGTAGTTTCTGGCTTTGTCCTTAGTTGTAATTGTCAATAGATATTAGATCTGCAGACCTGCCGGGCCGCATGTAATGTGTGTCAGTTTGCATCTGTTTTACCCAGTGTAACATCAGTTCTCATTGTCTAGGGATTTAAGGAAAACAGGTAATTTCATTAGTAAATCGTTTGAGTTAATCCACATGATTGACTCTCTAAGATATCCTTAAAGGTCAACATAACACGCTTGCCTTGTAGTTGTGTTTCTAATGGGGATATGTCTTTTAACCTATGCGTTTAAAGCTGGATATAGATTTTCAAGAATAGTGAGATGTACATGTTGCCTTTCAACTGAAATGTATAGGTATAGAGAAGATGAGAAAACAAGTCAGAACATTGGCAATACTGGAGATACACAGACAGCAGATGCACCCGGGGAGCTGCTGGGATTGCAGATGACCCAGGAGAACCACAAATAATAATATGTTCAGCCAAGTGTTGCCACCCCACCAGACCCACAATTAAGAGCCAACCCTGCTGCCCCCCCACACACACACTGCACACATTGTTGCATAAGCAATATGGTTTCTACACTTACTGAGACAGATCATGGTTGTTATGGTACTGATGCTTATGTGTTATAGGGGAAGATAATGTGGTAGGGTGGCCCCCCACAGACACAATGCAATGGCTATAGCATGGTAGAGCATGACAGGGGTAGAACATGGGATGGGATTTAGGTGGGGGTATTAAAATCAGCATCTCAGCCATCCCCCAAAAAATGTGGACCACCAGGAATTCACCTGGGTCTCCCTATGGCCAGTGCATTCTTGGACCCAAGGCCATGATCAGCAGAGAACACAAAGTTAGTGGTTGTCAGATGCTCTTTTAATCCACACTCTTCTGTCTGTTAGGGTGCCATGCATGGGAAGGAAGGGCTGGGGACCCTACCTGTTTGGCACAACTGCAGCATTTATCATGTCAGCTTGAGCTTGACTTTTTTGATTATTTCATATTTTGCTTGCGTGGTTGCTAATGGGTTATTTGGTGTATAGCGCACACTCACCAGCATGGTTATGCATCACAAGTGTCTATAGCATACACAAAGATATTTGGTTGATCTTGGGGATAGCCTATGCTAGCAGCACACCTCTTTACAAGCGGTGGACTGGCCTTAGGGAGACCCAAGAGAATTAATGGTGGGCTGCACTGATTTGTGGCTGGCTGGATAGCTACTTCTTAACCCCCTATCCAATTCCTGCCTCTCTAGCCCCCCCTTTCCAGCCCCTATCCCTGTACCCCCACCACCAGTCAGCTCGTGTTCTGTTGCTCTAAATAGGGGATGAGTTAACCCCCCAGTCAAGAAAACCCAGCTCATGTTCTGACCCTAATGCTATAGCCCATGTCCAACACTTTATCTTTAGCTTAAATTGCCATTGTGGACCTCTTCTTTCATAGCAGGGGTCATGTTTTAAATGGTCCTTTTTGTGTGTGCCTATTTTACATTACATTTTTGTACCTAGATTTGTTAAATAAACATTATCGTATTCATGCACTCAATTTATGCTTTTTTTGTTAGAAGTGTAATTAACATATTTACTAGTATATTTTTGCTGCTCTGTATATTTTTATGTTTATAAAGGGTTTGCTTATATCTATGAATTGGAGAATTCTTGTCCAGTGACACCTGACGCAGCAGTATCCAGAGTTGTTAGCCAGGTATACAAGCTTTACAGTAAGCCTAAAACATCTAGGGCAGACTGGGGACAGATATCAGTCCAGGTTGATTTTACTATCCCTGGCCAGCTCATGACCAGAAACAACTGAAAGGCATGTCCCCAATGCACTACCCAGCCTACCAAGTGCCTGAGGCTTATATCATTGCAGGTACAGAAAATGGGCCAGGGTGTCTTGATGGGGCTGGTATAGAGGGGTTGAGAAAGGAGAGAATGCTGGCATAAGTGGACTGAATGCTTTCGATCCACCCATGTAATCATCTAACACATCCAAATGCAAACTGTAGCTCAAGTGTTTTTCAAATAACTTTGGTGTCTGCAAGCTAGGGCTTTGAACCCACTTAGAAAGGCGCTACGTACATCATATTATCAGAATAAATAAAAGTGGACCAATCAGCGTCCATGGAAGCTCTGGAATCTAAAATCTAAAAGACTTCAGGGCCCAGCCGACTAGGTGACCTTGGGGCATTCCAATTTGGGATGCTCCACCGATTGAACCTCCCACCCCCGATCTTCCGCAAAATCCTACCTTTCTGTCAGTCCATCGCCACAATCTCAGGCCATGGCCACATGACTGCAGCTGTGTGTGCTCCCATATCTTCAGCCATTCAGATAGGCTGGGTGAGAGGGCACTCAGCAGGGGACGAGAGCCCACATATGCACCATGGGCAAAGGAAAGGTGAATTGAATGGGCGATCCCAAATCGGTATGCCCCAGGGACAAGAACCAGCCACCAGGTTAGTGAAAATCCAGGTGATTGGTCCACTTTAAGATACTGCAAATGTTTAAAAATCCCTTAGGCATTTTAAAAAGTAGCATGCTATCATGACTATAACACACTTTAAAGTAAACCTGTAATCACTAAAAGTTTGTGAAACGAACTGACATCTGTAGCAGAATACACCTTCTTCCATTTGGCAGGGGATACGGCTGTCAGCGCACTCAGATCCACTCGAGCCCCTTCGCCCAGTAGCTCGTCTAATACGAGCGCTGACTGCCATATCCCCAGCTACCCTCTAACAGGGAGCATACCCGTGCTGGCCATTCACAAATGCCTCGCGCGTCCTGCTAGAGGGATAGCGATGATGTGGCCGCTGCTCGCACATGCGCCGTTGTACCAAGAAAGAAGGTGAGTTTATGGGCCACCTGGGGGGTTTCACACCGCCGTGCATCCTGGGGGGAGAGAATCAATCTTATAGAGTCCTGGTCCGATCTCCTTTAAGGGTTCCTTAAAAATCCAACTAGAGGAGCATACCACCTGGTCTAAAAGAAAGACAGCCCGAGTCACTTCAGATCACTTGCCCACATACTAAGTACATAAAACTTGTGACCTTCCTTCTGTCTCCATCCTTATGCTTTAGATTGTAAGCCCACAAGGGCAAGGTCATCTCTCTTAGTGTATTTCTGTATGACTATGTACTTGTGCTTTTCTGTCATGTATTGTAAGTTAGTTGTTACCCTGCTTGTTATTTCACATTGTACTGTTCAATGTAGGTCTGACAACTATTTAGCAATGACAAGTTTGCATTGAAACCCATACTCACCACCACCAGCCATGAAATCTCGTTTTTATAGCTTGAATCTGTTGCTTCTGGTATTAAACGTGTGCTAAAGATTGTCAGTCACATGCCCCAAACCTGTACGATGGCCTACTGCAGACACCACCATTTCATCATCGACCTGCTTCTAGTGTCATGTGATATAGTGATATAGTTTCATTGTGGCTCTCCCTCTCTTTACCACATTAAAACAGTTGGACCCAGTGGTCCTATAACTGTCAAGAAGCAACAGCTTCATTCCAAAAGAGTATGAGAGCAGTTGGATACATATGTAGCTGTAGGGATTATGGGAATTGTGCTACATAAAATATACAGCTATCCACATTTTTATACAAAACAAAATCTCTGTTTTGCCATAATTAATTAAATAACTTAAAATAAACTGTTTTGAAATAGATTTACAAACTCAATAAAATGTACATAAAATAACACCAGGTGAATGAGAACCCAGCATCTGCATTAATAAAGTGTGTATGTGCCACATAATGCAATCTTACCAGTTACTATGAGAAAGAATATGGTATGATTGGACTGACAGTAGAAGTGATTTGAAAATGTCTCAATTCAGAGATTGTTTAATGAAAATAATTGTGTATGTAATTACTTGGAAATCCAAGGTTAAGGTAATACCATTTATTGGCTAACTCAATAGATTGAAAATGCAAGCTTTTGAAGCAAGTTCCTGAGGCTATATCATTGCAGGGACAAAACGTGGACTGGGGTGTCTTTATGAGGCCAGTATAGCGGGGTTGAGAAAGGAGAGAATGCTGCCAAGCTTCGGGAGAATGCTTCGGGCTATGTCCGGCCCTGCTTACATCGATGGCTAACAGGGTGCAACAACTTACTAACACTATGTAACTACCTAACATTGTACTATATTCATGCTCTAGTGTAAAAAACACTTAAAAGTATCATTTTCTCAAGTGACCTTCAATCTCTTTGAATGTTTTGATAATTGCAGCAATGGCAGTTATATGGCCTAATGTTAGAGCACCAAAACGACATCGACATTATTATCCCATCAGACAATGCAGGGTTAAAGGGCTATTAAAAAACGCTGAAAACCAACCTTGAATATTAGTGTATGTGCTAATATTCTATTGCCACAAATAGATTTTCCCCAGTGTCACAACAAACAATAAGGGCCTGATTTACAGCATTTGCTGATTTTCACTAGTTCACTATACCTCTGCACTGTGTGAGCTACAACTTTGGAGCATAGCAGCTAACTGAGCTATAATTCTGGCAAACTGAGCTATAATTGAAGCTATGAACGTTGGGAGAACTGGCATTGCACTGGGTTTTATTACACATCATCTGATGTGCTGGATGATGATCCAGGGGTGGCGTTCTTGGGAGGGGAGAGACATGACCACTATGTTTCATTCTCTTTGATTGGAGAGCTGACAGGTATCAGGTGCATAAAAAGCTCTGAGACATTGCTTTGAAGCACCTTAAACTTATAACCCCCAAAAATGTGAAACAACTTAGGCATCAATAAAGAACATTTAACAGTATGCTCTTGTGCGAAAGGTATTGATATTATAGCTAACAGGTTATTGTACTTATAAGATAAAGGTGGTGCCAGGAAGTATCTACATTAAACAGACATACAGGTTTATAAGAGTGAGGAAAAGGTTGTCAGTTAGTTACCTTTACAAAACCTAAACCACCATCTACTCTTAGTGGTAAGTCACTAGTATTATCCAAGTGATTCTTCTTGGCCTGGCCTGTAATCTCCTGTTATATCATCAACACACTCAATCTGCTACTGGGTGTTTCTCTGGGGAGGATATTTAACTTGGATTAGGAAGGCATTTAGAAAAAGCAGAAGATTCACAGACTAGATGACATGCTTCTATGATCCTGTGACAGGCAAGGTTTTCAGTTTCATGTCTGTCTCCTTCAAACAAACCAAATAATAATGTAAAATGCTACAGATATGCATACAATATGTGGGAAAAAGGCTTGTTTTACAGTCATCTAGACTTGTTAGCCTTGTGCACAATGTTTAAAGTGCACTAAAAACCTGGTAAATTCTGGTTTTGGTCCATTCGACTGGCACATCCTAATTTGGGATGCTCCGCTGTGTGTAACCACGTTGGTTGCTTGATATGCATACTCGGTGTTCCCATGGTGCAGATGCAGCTCCAATCAGCTTCTTTGGCTGCGCATATTAATGTATTTTCCAGATATATCAAATACCACCTGGGTAGTGCGTGTCAGTCACATAAAACCATGGTAAAAACACACAAAACAAATAAATAAATTGAATGAAAGACACAAAAATGCATATTTTGGAACAGTCTTTAATTTATACAGCAAATCAGGCTTGGGTGAAGTATAGATGGCAGCATCTCAGGTCAGTCTGAAAGGATCTGAGTACCACTAGTACTAATACCACTGGTTGGGAACCCTTGTCCTAGCTAATACTAGCATGAGTCTGACACTGATTCATTGAAGGACCCAAAGACTAAACAAAATAGGGGAAACTTTAACATTGCAGGTTAATATGATCACACTGTTCAGTCAGTTAACCAGGATCCCTGCAGCCTGCTCACACCATGTTTTTAATTATAAAAGAACCCCCCTATTCCTGAAGCAAATAGTGCAACAGGCATAGGAGCTGATATTCCTGGGTGCTGAACAACCAGCCTCTGGCTCTGGAGGTCTGCCAGCCCCTATCCCTAATTGCATAGGCCCAGTGCTCTTCCAGGGGAACTCTTAAAGTGTCATGCAAGTGGAGCCAGAAGGGGGTGCGGTGATTCAGGAGGGGTATCTACATGGCAGAAATGTGGCTCTCCTCACATCCCACCAATTCAACTGGTATAGGATCCTTTCCACTTGAATAAAACTAAAACAATCCAATGTCCATGCCCTTATAAATGATCCCGCCATTCTTAAACAGACTAAAACCCCATAACGTCAACATCTGTTGCCCTAATACAGTTGGTGCACAATAACTTGTTTTCCTTCTCTAGTCATTTGTTGACATTGGTGTCAATTGAGAGCCAGGTGGAAATTCTCAAAACTTTTTAGGAGGAAAAGTTGCCATTGACTTTCATTGTCTATCGGGTGTACATTTTCACCTGGCACTGAATTAGCCCCAAGGTAGACAATAGGGTCGATTCAAAGAAACATGTTACAGCTTTGATTTTGGTGCCGATCATCCTATTTTTCCCGAACGCTCGTGCGCTCGTATGAACTTGCGAGTGATTCAATAAGCAAATACGTTTCTATCCTAAAATATACGTCCGTTCGTATGGCAGTTCGGGAATCAGACCTATGTCAGTTTCCATCCTGAATTTTCCGTTTCATTTCTCAGGTTGCAACATTGGTTTTGCCCTTTTTCTTTTTTTGTCTGGACGTAAATCCTTCTGATCTTGCGGCTGCGCACTACAAACTTACCTCATTAAAGTGCATTCTAAATATTTGGTCTTATTTTTCTTTATTTCATTCATTTTGTAGTAACCAACCATTAATGAATGCATTTGCATAAGTAAATCTTACTTTGTTTAATTTTTAGTTAACTTGCATTTTTTACTTGTGGATTTAATTTTAATATTTTGGCTTCAAATGGTACAACTTAAAATTTTTAGTGTGGTTACCCACACCCTCTCCATACAGATTGCTCTAAAATATTAAAAAACACCCAGCAACTTCTGCATGTTATGAGCCTAGAAACAGCCAAGATGGCGGCTCAGGTATTATCGGGCAGCCTGCAAACAGAAAGGGCCTTGTGACTGTGTTGCTCTGGATTCTTTGATTTCTGACCTTTCCGTGCCCCCAGCTCTGCTGTGTCTGTGCAAAATACAGCAGTAACCCACATCCTGCACTTTATCCCGCTCTCCTCTCCTCAGTAAGTGTGATGCATCTGACCAAAGATGTGCTTAAATAATTAAACAAAGCAAAGGTAAACAACTACACCAATAAATGCAATCTAAAAATATTATTCTAGTACAACAATTTAAAAATAAATAACAAAGGACATAAGTTTCTTTAATTAACGCAAATATATTGCAAAATAAAGGTTTACATGCAAAGGACTAATTAAGGTCCACATTAAAATGCTTTTATAAGGCATACATGAATCAGGTATGCATTGCCATACAATTTATGGCCTCGGCCATGCTGATACATGCAGTTCATTGGAGCTCAAGACGCGCAGACTCCTCCACATAGCCAAAAAACCTGTTCAAGAACAGCAATACAACTGCTAAAAGGTGTCGGCAGTGGCTTTCTTTTAAAACGTCTTTAGAGGTTTGAAAACTGTTCTCTGAATCACACCTAAACCCATTCGATTATCCTAAGTTTTACGTTTTCATCCTAAGTTTTAGGATTTGATCCTAAGTTTTACGTTTTGATCCTAAAATTTAGGAACGAACTTCCGATGATCGTAAGAGCATATACGCATTCGTACGTAGGCTCGTGCGAGTCGGAAATGGCCAAAAAAGAAGGAAAAAATGACTAACACCCACCCAAACTTACGATTCTCGATCCGAAATCAATTAACTTTTGCTCTTTGAATCGAGGGGAATGTATGAGAATTCTCACCTGACTCTGAATCAACCCCCTTGCTTGCAGTCAAACAGACCTGACCTACTGACCAGTCCCACTGAGGCATTTTGTCCCAATGCCCCCTTTTCTGACATTATGGGAAAGACTGTCCCACTGGATCCAGGATCTCTTGTCAGCTTAGCTCCGGATCATTGGTTGCATGGCAGTAGTGGAATGTATACATCGGCTGAACATTAGGTCAATCACCAACATAGTTTACAGACCAAAGATCCCTGAGTTGTTCCTTAAAGCAGACCAAAACAAACTGAACTTGTGAACTACTTTTGACCAAAGCCCCTGCCGATACTCTCTTCTTAGGGTGTAGAACTAGAAATGGATATTTTTGCTTTTCGAATTGTCCTGATTTTTTTGCTGTCCCTCTGTGTGAGATGACAGATCAATCATAACATCATTTCCGCACACAACAGTGGCAGTGAATGGATAAGCTGGAGCTTTCCAGCTAAAACAGTCGCCATTATCTAGGATTAGAGTGAAGCAGGAGCAGTGACATTTGGCAACAGTTTGGGGGGGAGCAATTCAGGGGATGTTAGTTAAGCCTATGAATTGGGTGGTACTACTCCTACTTGCAAACAGAGAAGTAGCATAGAATGCTCAAATATTTGATCCTCAAAAGCCCGCAAATAAGCCACACCTTAAACCCCACCTTGCCACACCCATCACCCTGTAAACCGGTCCATGTCCCACTTTCAAGCCTTAAAAAATGGTCAGTTTACTTGAAGGGCTTTAACATTATTAGCGACGTCCATTTATTCATTTTCACTGTTAAGTTCTGCTTTAGGGTAGTCTAATTTTCTAGGGTAGATTTGTGCACTTCATTCCAGGCAATTAATGTTGTAGTCTCAGTGTTAGTGGTATATTAAAAAAAACTTGTGCTTATATAACAACTACCTGGCTATACTCAATGGCTGCTTGGTCCGACACCAAAACATATTTAAAGTAGACTATCCCGGGTTTTGGTCCTTGTCCCTGGGGCACCCAGATTCCCAGTCTTATAGACTCTATGGCCGGTTTTAGTCCACTTTAAATCAGTCAGCTCAGAAAGTTAAAGTCATTGTCCAGACATTAAAAGAGGCCAGACTTAAGCATGCCCCTCCATTGCTGTGAGTAGGGCAGCATCACTGTGACTGAAGGCTGGGGGAGGACTGTGTCTGACATAGGGAAGGGTCAAGGGCCAATGGCGTTGGGTTGGGTGAGTTTCCAAGTGGTGGAATAGGAGTGATCAGCTGAGGGGGATAAAAGGTGAATAGCATTTTTTGAGATAATGTCTGGACAATCCCTTCTAAATTTTTAGTTCATAGCAAATGTAGCAAGTCAGAGAGGACCAGTGATGGTCACAGCTGCCTTATAGTGGTGGGAAGAATGGGAGGAAGGGATGCAAAATTATTTGTCTGGAGCTAGACTTTAAGTAAACAATGATGATTAAAATGTACTTGCTGAATGCTGAATGTCCGAGATTAGTAAACAGATAAGCACCAACTCCAGAAACCCTGGTGGAGAGTTGGAAATAACTTCTTTATAAATTCTATTTGCTGCCAGTTAGCTCAGTGGGAAAATTTAGCATCACCTCCCACTGCTCTAAATAAAAAGCACGGTTGTCACAGTGACTAGAAGGTTGTCACTGACAGAGGAATCCCATCTTGTGTGGGCCAACACCTTCTGGACAGACTCCTGTCTCTAGACTGCGCATATCTGGCTAGAAAGGGGGTAAGTTCAAATAATTGAAAACTGAAAACCTTTTTTCAAGGGGTGGGGGCAAATCAGACAATTGCCCAAGGTCCCCATCGTCAAACAGGCCCCTGCCTTCAGCGCAGCAGATGGGTCCCAGAGATGTAGAGCAGTTTTGTGTCAGTGAAGCTTTGGGGATGTATCTAGGGCTAGAACTAAAAATAAAATGCTTGTATGTTGTATGCTGGTAGGTAATTCTGCACCAATAACAGTCAATATGACGGGGAGGCCGATTCATTAATAGCGGCAGGTAGCGACAGTTGAGCGACTGTAGCAGTATTTTCACAGCGCCCGCTAGTAGTCGCTGTGCTTGGCCATTGTTCGGTTGTTGATAGCGAGTCGGTGTGCAGTAATGTTGAATACGGGGTGACGAGTCGCTATTTCACAGGTTCCGTGCTGTATGGGAGCGCATGATAGCGACTGGTCAGAGCGACCGGCTCCCACCACATTCATCAAAAAATCACGCTCAAAAAATTATCGCGCTGTGAAATGCATGTTTAAACCCCAGAGCGCTGGCGGCGATGTGTTAAAAGTAGTTTTTTATCCCCCAAACCACCATATTTTTGGAAACCAAAAAAAAAAAAAATTTTGAAAGAATTTAGTAATATGAATACAATAATATCAGAACTGTAATATCAATTCTGCACAAATTATTATTATTATTTTTTTTTACCTTAAAAAGATTTAGAGATTTCATTAATAGCGCCAGGTAGCGACAGATGAGCGCCAGTAGCGTGATTTTCACAGCGCCAGCTAGTATTCGCTGTGCTTGGCCGGGGTTTGCTTGTTGACAGCGACTCAGTCGGTGTGCGGTAATGTTGAATACGGGCTTAGGGGTCGCTGTTTCACAGGTTCAGCGTTGTATGGGTGCGCCTGACAGCGAATGGCCAGAGCGAACGGCTTGCTGCAGATTCATTAACAAATCACGCTCCGAATTTTTTCGCGCTGTGAATTCCTTGTTTAAACCCCAGAGCGCTGGCGGCGATGGATTTAAAATAGTTTTTAACCCCCAAACAACCATATTTTTTGCTTGTAAAATTATACAAGTTTTTCTAAACATTTTGTAATATGAATACATTAATATCAGACCTGTAATATCAATTCTGCACAAAATCATTTTTTTTTTTTTTTACCTTCAAAAAAAATCCTAACATTGCAGAAGTGGTCACAGAATTTTTTACATTAAAAAAGAAAAAAAAAAAACATTAATAGCAATTAATTATGATTAATTAAAGATTGCTCCGTTGAAATGCATTGGACATTGCCAGGGAGCGACAGGTCAGACCTGTCGCTGTGATGGGATTAGCAGCAGCGCTGTTCGTTGCAGTCGGCTACATGATGAATCCCGCGGTAGCTGACGCTCTCGCCGGCGCTAGCCTCATTTAGCGTGATAAATGCGTCATTGTGGCCGACGCCGGGCGTACTTGAGTCGGTAGCCGCCGTTAGCTGGCGGGACCTGGCGCTCGTCAGACACTACCTGGCGCTATCGCTTGATGAATAAGGGCATAACTAACATGGCAGAAGTGGTCACAGAATTTTTCACATTTAAAAAAAAAAAAAACATTAATAACAATTAATTATGAATATTTAAAGATTGTTCCATTGAAATGCATTGGAGAGCGCCAGGTAGCGAGAGGTCATATCTGTCGCTGTTCAAGGTCGGACGCTGGCGCTGTGGGCTGAGGCTGGAATAATGATGAATGAGTGACTATATGGCGCTATCTCAGTCGCTAAGCAGGATAGGCTTGATAAATGTGTGATTGTGGTGGGGAGCCGGCGTTCTTGTGGCGGTGCCCGTCATTACCGGTCGCTCACCAGTCGCTACCTGTCGCTATTCCTTCATAAATAAGGGCCATAGTTGTTGGTACAATAGGGTTGATTCAGAGCCCCTTTCTCACCATTTTTTTGCATAAAAATTTCCATTCTCGTTCATATTTTCCCCTCGTCTGATTCAGCAGAGCCTTTTTTCTTCAAGAACTTTAGTGTGAAATGTTTTCATTTTTGCATGATTTTTCGTTTGGTAGCAAGCCATAAAAATGATGAGAAAGGGGCTCTGAATTAACCCTATAATTTCAATATTCAATATTTAAAATTTTTGCCTTGTTGACTAAGGCATAAACTGTATAAAAGGTCAGGGAAACCATCAGATATTTTTGGGCCCCATACAACCACAACCTCTGCCCCCTCCCCCATACCCCATGATGTGATGGCTGGGCCCCTAGTTTGAACTTGAACTTCCTATAGAGTCTGAATACTGGGGTGAGCCCCATTCAAGCTATATAGGAAACTGAAGTTCAAACTAGGGGTGCAGCCATGACTTATATGTCATGACGGGCCCAGTATTGTAATGGCACTTCCCCTGCTGTTATCATCAGCGCCAATGGAGCAACAATAGGTTGGGTAGCATTGAATACATGACTGCTACCTGGGCCCCCCTTTGTGCCTGGGCTCAATACTGGAGTCTTGGCTGTCCTGCCCTGAAGGCCTATTGGGGCAGAGTATCTTTCAGCACTTTAACCACCCCCCCCCCCCCCAGCCCTGCAATGAGCCAAGCTCACTTATCCACCACTGGATCTCTATATTGGAGAACCCAGTATCTCCTAGTGTGCCCACCATCCAACATGGACTAATAAGTTAGTATGGCTCACCGCAGGCCTTAGAGGAGGTGGAAGGCTGTATTTTGAGCAGTTGAAAGGAAATCTGACTATAAAAAAAGCTTGTGAACACAAAAAACTCTAGAGCCAGATAACATCCTTCCCAGACACATCCCATTTTGTTATGGTCTGCAGCGTAAAACCCTCCAGGGTGCACAGAGTAGGGATGCCACTGGAGAGCAATAGGATTTCAGAACAAGGTGAGTATATTGTGGGACCAGCAGGGTTTCACATTGAAGGGCATCTCAAATTCGGATGCCCCCCTCTGGTGATGATTGTTTAGAGCAACCATCCATTGGATATTGGTGGCCCTCTTTAAATCCTTGAAATGTGTTACTTTTCTGCCGTTAGACAAAGGGCTGTTTCTAAGGTAAGCAGGGCGATCACCCTGGGGGCCAGGAGTCAGGACCATTGGGGGTACCTTTGTCCCAGCCATCCTATTTTCCGCAGATGAGTCCGGGCCACTGTTAGTGGTGCTGCAAGTAAGCCATGCCCATCATCCCCCATTTTGGGCTAATTCATGGGCACGGGATACTGCCTGCTGCTAAGATAGAGGCAGAACACTGCACATACCTGTATGAGAAAGCAACAGCACCATAGGATGGGTGAGGAGGGAGAAGATATTTTCATTCCCACACTGAGAGCTTTTTTGCCTAGAAACTGCCCTGTTGAGACGTATGCCTTAGTTCCAATATAGGGCACACAGAAGGTGTGAGCCAAAATGTCCACATTATATTTGGTAATATATTCAGGTACTTATATGTTCCAGTAATTGCCATTGTTTCCGGTTTTCACTAGTGACCAGCACCAGCTCTTTACCCTGCCAGCTTGTATATCATATACAAAGATAACTATAGTGAAATCAGTAATAAGCACAATGCTACTAGACAGGACCCATCACTTCTGTATGTACCTAGGGCAAATAAGTATGTTTTACAGTGTTTGGACTAGACATCGATGTGAAAGTTCATCAGCAATGTGGCTAAATAAACATCCCACTCAATGTGTAACTTGCATATATACAGCTCCATAATGTATATACATCCAGAGTCCAGGCACAGCCCTGACACATGGAAAGTTCTACTGACTCCTTGCCCAGACTCACCAGACAGGTCTCACTGTTTGAGGTCATTCCCTGCCTTGCTGTCAACAGGTATTCAAAAGCATTTTTACTAAATGGTGCTTGCAACACGCCTGTCACAATACGGCTGACACCCAATGCTTAGGCACACTCTGGATATGACACCCCACAAGAGGGTGCTAGGGATCCCCTTACTATTCCCCTCTTCCCCCTGCCTACTCTGTAAACGTGTATCTGGGGGAACTATCACCCTTTCCTCAATCCTAAAATAACCCCAGTAATAATGATACCTACGTGGCTAAACAGAAAAACACATTAGAAATATCAGCATCTGACAACCACTCATCATGCCTGTTCTGTATGCTTGTAACATTATTATTATATATTATATAAGCTGTATAATAACAATTATCAGCACTTGGGATAATATAACGTAATTATATATATATATATATATATATATATATATATATATATATATATATATATTAATAATAATAATTAGAAATATATATATTTATGAATCATAGTATTAATGTGATTAGAACTGCATAATGACAGTTATTACTACTTGGAATGGTATAACGTATTAAACAGATGATTGATATATATATATATATATATATATATATATATATACACACACACACTTTTTAAACATAACATTTATTAATATAAGAGCTTCAATTAAATAATGTATTAAAAAGTATGTATAAGACTGCTACTATATATATATATATATATATATATATATATATATATATATATATATATATATAAAACAAAGCAGTATTATTATTAGAGCTGCTGAATTGACCATCATCACACATTAAACAGTATTTAAATAATGCTGGCTATATATAAATAAATATTGATTATTATTATTATTATTATTATTACTATAGCTGCACAATTGACCATTATCACTACTTGGAATGGTATATATACACGAGACAGCCAATATATATAATATATCAGTAATATTACAATTACTGATTATCATCACTAACTGCAATGCAATGATGTATTAAAAAAATATATATATATAGCTTTAAATATATATATATATATATCGAATATATATATATATATATATATATATATATATATATATATATATATATATATATATATATATATATATCGAGAGAGAGAGAGGGGCAAAGTGGGGTAGCCAGATGAATAAATGAATAAAAGAGAAAACAGAATCTGGATTGCGTTAATAATAAAATGGCAATTTAACTAGGTATGTCATTATTTTATTGTACATTTAAGAACATGCATAAAATAATATACATTATATACATTATTTTACCTGTATGAGGATTTGTAAAATGATCGAGGATTTCTTTTTAGCACTTTTAATATACCGCAATTTAATGACACTGGTAAAGCTATTGTAGGCACTATAATATTATAATATTAAACTAATATATATATATATATATATATATATATATATATATATATATATATATATATATATATATATCAATGTTATTGATTCTTTACTATAGCAATTCCGGCATTTATGTCAAAGTCAAAACTGGAATCCTATCCCTAAAATCATGCCGCAAAAGTTGCTCGGCCGATGTGATCATCAATGGTGGCAGCAGATCTGGCTGACAAGTAATCTTAGGTATCCCGGGGAGGTCACTGCAGGTCAGGGTAGTTAAACATATTAAAATGGTTATAGTAATTGAACAGGCTCTTGCAAATCTCGAGTAAGTAAATGAAAGTGTGGGTGTAGCGGCGTGTGTGTAATGAGGGTAAACACACATGCGATAAGCTGGGTGCCAGGCTGCCTCTCCCCGTGTCCAGTGCAGAGCTGCCTGCATTCTAGATGGAGAGATAGTGCTGCCATCCCCTAAGCAGACAGAGGACCCCCCCCCCCCCCCCGCCCCCAACACCAATGTAAGTGCTCCATGGAAGGTAACCCAAAGGATCATTTCTCATTACAAAAACGTATTATCTATTATAAAAATAAAACTTTATTTTATTAAATTGTGCCTGTTTAATAATTGTATTTATACTGTTATTGTTTTCCTTTTAACAAGTATAGACAGCACAACAGTACCCAATATCAAGTTACAGGTTACAAGTTGACATTTACTATAAACTATAGATATTCTGTAACCCAAAGCTAAATGATTCTATTCATATTACAGTTAAACATTAAGATACAAAAGCAGCATGTTTCAGGGTTTATTAACACTTTAACATTTAACACAATACAATCCTATTTATTATATTGAATTATCTGTCAATTTCCCCCTAAATACAGATCACTGCCTCCCAATTGTATTGTAGTATTTCCTTAAATGTCAATATTTCTATAAAAATGTATATCACCCTTTATCTCACCTGCCACAGAAGGCAGTTTAGCCAGAATTTACAGAGTGCTATAAGGACCTGCTATACCAATCAATTTCAATTGGGGGTATATATAGAGAGATAGAGACATTGTATGTTTACACACACATAGGAATTATTCATCCACAATTAACCCATCGGTGAAGTGGGACAACACAAGCATATTGTATTTGGCACTCCACAATATGGGTTATCACAATTTGAGAGCACTTAGCCTTATGCCAACCACTCTACAATGAATTATACCATCTCTGTAAAATCTTAACAGATACTATTTATTTTGCAGCTGATGAAAACACTGCATTGAGTCAGAGTTTATTAAAAAATTAGCACTTAACACAATGCAACACATTTATTATATTGTCTTATCTATCAATATGTCCCTAAAACAGGTCACTCTCTATCAATTGTTTTATAGTATTTCCATGTATCTAATATTAATATTTCTGTTGATAAATATCACTTTATTTTGCTGACCACCTTTAAGCAGGTTAGCATAACTTAAAAGAAGGTGCTATACGGACTTCCTTTAACAATCCATTTCAATTTTTATTGCCTTAGACTCTTCACAATACGGGTTATGAAAATCTGAGAGGGTGTGCCAAGCGGTATGCCAGCCAAACACTTTCAGTTGTACAATCTCTGTAAATCTTAACAAAACATTGTAGTACAAGGGTCAAAATATGTATTAAATTTGGTGTTTTTCGGTAGCTCTTATACTAGAAGGTTTTTGTAAGAGCGTACAAAGATAGTATGTAAGGCATGAGCCAGCATTTTATTTTGTATAATTGATCATGGGTTTTATTTTACTATGTATTATGTTGCCAAGACAGGCAATTTATTTTACCACTCTCTAGCTTTCTTTTTTTTCTATCCTATCACTAATTGCTACCTATTTTTAATGACTGTATACCCACAATACATATCAATCATCTATTAAGCTAAATAGCACCAGATAATATTTATCAAATTATATATACATATTTAGAACTCATTTAGAGAGTTTCTCCTAGTCACAGCCATTTTGAAGCACCCTGAAGGCTTCCATTCCCAGCATCCCAGCCATGCTATTACCTAGATTTACCTGACATAACCCACAATGCACAGTGACAGGAAATCCAGCAGCACTTCCTCTTTGCAGGCTACTGGCAGGTGCATAGAGCAGCATTGGAGAAAATCAACAATGACAGGAGTTACAAATGGACAATTGATTTTTATATGCAGCATTCCTAAATTGCCCTGGAGAGGGATGCATATAAGCATTGTTTCTTGCAAGTCTCTTGGTCCAGTTTAACTTTACATATCCTTTTCATTCTCATTATCTAAAACCTAAGGTGGTGATCATGTGTTGTGCAGTAGACACCAGTGGTTGTCTACTGTCCATAAGGGCCATAAGTTGTGCAGCCTGTAAGACAAAGAGGTGAGAAAGTGGTCACAGTCACTGATGTGCAGCTAGACAGAGGCCAAGCTCTTAGTGAGAGTGGAAGCTTGAGTGAGCATATATTTTGTGTGTGTAAGGTAAAGCTAAGGTAGTGGTTCTTGTATGAACTTGCTTCGTTCTTGTATGATACGTCTGAAGAAATATTGATGAGATAGTGGCCCCGTGTGGTGCACTTCTTTAGGTGAAGCTGAGAGAAGGACCAGGACCAGCCTCAGCTTAATAGTGCCTTTCAAAAATGGCTTCCCCCAAAACACATTTATATGGCACACCAGAATGCTGTACTTCCAAGTTGTAAGAGGCGGCTTACATGTTACACCATAATGCTGGTTTAAATTTTGTCTTATCAGTTGGTTCTGCTACCTGCTGACACTAATTGCCAAGTCACAGCGCCCAATGCTAA
This sequence comes from Gastrophryne carolinensis, assembly GCA_027917425.1. Lineage (NCBI taxonomy): Eukaryota > Metazoa > Chordata > Amphibia > Anura > Microhylidae > Gastrophryne > Gastrophryne carolinensis. Next base: position 441,876,453 of record CM051234.1, read on the forward strand.
TTTGCTTTGATTGTAGCATTAGGTATTGCTGGCCAGTGACAGTGAGTGCAACTTTGTATCGTTGCCTTTTTATTAATTTATTAAATTTTTTCCAGCCTGAAAAGATTGGCGCTGTATTTTTCCTGTGCTGGTCAGCATTTCATCATTACAGTTACAAAATATCACTGCTGGGGACAAGAATTACATTTGGCGATATCTAGGTCCTGCGCTTCCATTATTGACAAGTCACAATGCAAGTTCTGTAGCACTGTCAGTGGCACTGACCTTTTTTTGTTCCTTGAATCGCACGCCAGGTGCTGCTGAGGCAAAAAAGTGGTGTGGTGTCGCGCTGACGCTTTATAGATCAGGCGCTAATTGTGCAGTTGGAGGATTGAAGCTGAGGGGGTGCTCTATGTTGTGCAGTTGGTGGAGTGAAGCTGAGGGAGTGCCATGGGTTCTGCAATTGGTGGAGTGAAGCTAAGGGCATGCTTAGTGTTGTACAGTTGGTGGAGTGAAGCTAAGGGAGTGCCATGTGTTGTTCAGTTGGTGGAGTGAAGCTAAGGGAGTGCCATGTGTTGTGCAATTGGTGGAGTAAAGCTAAGGAATTGCCATGTGTTGTACAGTTGGTGGAGTGAAGCAGAGGGAGTGCCATTAATTGTGCAGTTGGGGAGTGAAGCAGAGGGGGTGCTCATTGTTGTGCAGTTGGGGGAGTGAAGCTAAGGGAGTGCCATTCATTGTGCAGTTCCTGAAGTGAAGCTAAGAGAGTTCCATGTGTTGTGCAGTTGATGCAGTGAAGAAGAGGCAGTACCATTAAGTATGCAGTTGGTGGAGTGAAGCTGATGGGGTGCCATGTGTTGTGCAGTTGATGGAGTGAAGTTGAGGGAGTGCTTAGATTTGTACAGCTGGTGGAGTGAAGCTAAGGGAGTGCCATGTGTTGTGCAGTTGGTGGAGTGAAGCTAAAGGAGAGCCACGTGTTGTGCAGTTGGTGGAGTGAAACTGGGGGAGTACCATGTGTTGTGCAGTAGGTGGAGTGAAGCTAAGGGTTTTCTGTGTGTTGTGTACTTAGTGGAACAAAGCTAAGGGAGTTCCATGGATTGTGCAGTTGGTAGAGTGAAGCTAAGGGAGTGTCATGTGTTGTGCAGTTGATGGAGTGAAGCTAAGGGAGTGCCATGGGTTGTGCAGTTGGTGGAGTGAAGCTAAGGGAGTGCCATGGGTTGTGCAGTTGGTGGAGTGAAGCTAAGGGAGTGCCATGGGTTGTGCAGTCGGTGGAGTGAAGCTAAGAGAGTGCCATGGGTTGTGCAGTTGGTGGAGTGAAGCTAAGGGAGTGCCATGGGTTGTGCAGTTGGTGGAGTGAAGCTAAGGGAGTGCCATGGGTTGTGCAGTTGGTGGAGTGAAGCTAAGGGAGTGCCATGGGTTGTGCAGTTGGTGGAGTGAAGCTAAGGGAGTGCCATGGGTTGTGCAGTCGGTGGAGTGAAGCTAAGAGAGTGCCATGGGTTGTGCAGTTGGTGGAGTGAAGCTAAGGGGGTGCCATGGGTTGTGCAGTTGGTGGAGTGAAGCTAAGGGGGTGCCATGGGTTGTGCAGTTGGTGGAGTGAAGCTAAGGGGGTGCCATGGGTTGTGCAGTTGTTGGAGTGAAGCTAAGGGAGTGCCATGGGTGGTGCAGTTGGTGGAGTGAAGCTAAGGGGGTGCCATGGGTTGTGCAGTTGGTGGAGTGAAGCTAAGGGGGTGCCATGGGTTGTGCAGTTGGTGGAGTGAAGCTAAGGGAGTGCCATGGGTTGTGCAGTTGGTGGAGTGAAGCTAAGGGGGTGCCATGGGTTGTGCAGTTGGTGGAGTGAAGCTACGGGAGTGCCATGGGTTGTGCAGTTGGTGGAGTGAGGCAAGGAGAGTGCAATGCGTTGTGCAGTTGGTTATCTGAAACTAACGGGGTGGCATAAAATGTGCAGAAGATGAGAGAGGCATGGATGCCATGTTTTTGTGAGGCAAAGCTAAGGTGGTGCCCACTTGTTGTGCAACCAGTAAGGGGGGGTTGAGGCCTTAGTCACAAGCTGTGTGAGGACTGGCTGAAGCAGTATCTGGCCAGTGAGGGTGGCAATTTTGGATGCAGAGAGCATAGCCCAGTACTAAAAACCAGGCCAGTACAGACGAGAGCAGTTTTCCTTTCATGTTGCTAGCTGACTTTAGCCTACGGGCACTGTTTGAAGTATGTGACTACATTTATCAGGGAGTCTGCCATACAAAGAGTTAAAAAGATCGATTAGGAATATTTCTAAAACATATGGTCAGGGTGACTGACGGTAAGATAGGGTTACACTCACACATTCAAACACTAGACACTGCCACTGAGGAAAAGGGATGCTATATATATATTACAGTGAATGTACATCAAGGTTAATATATATATTTAAACATATCGCAAGCTTGATGTACAGCATATGGCACTACCTAGTGAGTGTACTAGCCATGACCTGATCAGGTAGGCAGTGACCCCCTCCCAGGCCATGTCCCCTGTGCACATGCTGGTGTCTCTCCAGAGGAGGCTCAGCAGGAACCTGATAGTGGCAGCACATCGACAAAACGTGTCCCGAGCAGCCTGCTGAGTGTTAGTTCAGCAGTTTTAAGGCGACCATACTTCTTATGCCTGTCATTCTTCTATTGACAGCAGGCAGATTACATTCTTCGTGTCCTTCTGCTAGTCATGGCCCTTTAACCTCTTCTTCTCAATATTCTCCTAAAGTATCAATCGATGACTTAAGAACAATATGGTATGAGGAATTTTCTTAAAGAAAACCTGTCATCTGGCCCTGGATCAGATATACTTGTGGGGAGTGTGTGAGTGCTGCTAATGGTGCCTCCACTCTCATTCATCTGGACTGCCCTAACACCATGCCAGACAGATACACTCAGCCCTTCTAAGGGCCAGAGGCTGGCACTTGCCTTGTAATGTCACAGCATGGGGCTGCCAGTCCCAGGCATCAGGAACAAGCTCTGATCTGGCAGGGTGAGGCTTGTGTGTCTAGTCTGTCCTTACCTTAGGAAATAGGAGATGCTGCTCATCCATCCAGCAACACACATTCACACGGTGCATATTACTTACTGGAGAGGGTCAGCTGGGCACCCCCATTCCCGGGTTGCATGCTCTTCTTGACCCACCATAGCCTGGGCTGCCTGTTTTTCCTATCCCATGCCTGGGACAACCCCCGTCTTGCTTGGCTGCTATTCTTATCCTACTGCAAGGGTAACTCATCTCAAACCTCTGTGTGCAAAGCAACTCAAATCTGTGAACAAAGACAGGGATAAGTGCTTGAGCTTCGGGACAAGCTGCATGTCCTGGCGCCTGGGGCCCTACAGGCGAGCATAGAGCAAAAAGCAGACTCCTCAGAATTCCTGATGATCAATAACTCAGAACTTGTCACAAGCCTGCAGATTACTGGGAAACCTGTCCTATCCCAACCGAGAAGAAGAGAGGGGAAATTACACTCACCGCTTAAAATAAAGAGTAAAAAATAATGATTCCAATATTGATCATAATTATTATTATTATTTATTTATTTATTTAACAGCAACACCACTCATTTCTAACACTAGTAATGATTATAAAATCAACCAGTGCAACTATTTTTTGTTGACCTTTCTATTGTGAGCATGAGTACTAACAGTGTTTGTAACAATGACAAATTAATATTAGTATTCGTATTAATAATTACAGTCAGCACCTTCAGCAGTATGTTACATGTTTTTATTTGCACCTGTAAAAATGAATAGTGGTTGTAGTCATAATAATGTTATTCATGCTACAGGAACATTAGAGCAGTAGGGATTTGATCCTTTTTATAAATAGTCGATAAGGTTAGAGAGTTTTGTTACTTTCCTTTGTACTTAAATTACTGCTGTTTCTATTATTATTATTATTATTATTATTATTATTATTATTATTAGAGGTAGTGGTAATACTACAAATCTGTGTTGCCGGCAGAAGCAGTAGAAGAAAAAGGAATCATCAATTTATTGTTAAATATGATTTTTTTATTTAGTTGTGGTTTTGCTTGAGAAGGGGGGAGTCTCAGTTTGATGATGTGCAATCATACAGTTACTAATGTTTTGATTGATGATTATTGATTTTATATGATTATTATTAGCATTATTAGCGTTAGTCATCTGTGAATCAGTGTCCATGTAATTAGTAAAAAGGAGCCATGACGATCCCATTGACAGACAGTGCTCTTATTCTGCGTTAATCTAGCGGCTGCACAGGGGGAGCCGATCACATCCCACTGATCGTTTCTTGTCTCCGGCTAGGCACTGCTTTGGAGCTTCTCATACTGTATATCAGGCAAACTTTTACAAAGGTTATGCAGGACTCATGTGGGTAAACTTTCATATTTAACAATATTAACCAATATTTAGCTTTGTTTTTCTTAGGTGAAAATAACATCGCATTAAACAGTCATACATTATGTAGGTTCCATATTTCTCATCAAGAGTGGCATTCCTCGTTTAGTCTGCATTAGAAAAAAAAAACATTAAAAACAGAAAAAGTAACATTTAGATCTTTGTGAGTATTATTTTTGTGTAGCTATCTGTTTATCTCTATTTCTTTCTCTCCATATATCATATTCTTATACTAATCTCAGCATTTTATGTTTATTTTTATTTCTTCTCTCTTTTTATTCCTATCCTATTTTATTCCTATTTTTACAGATTTCTGCTCATAGGTGATTTCTGATTATTTCCTCTCCTTTAGTAAATGTATAGTTGCCAGCATATATATTTATTCTCTCTAGTTATCAGAAAGGATGATTATCAGTATTTCAAGTTAAAGCAGAGGAACTTACAAAAAAGCAACATATGTGGATGAACTTTGTTCTTATAGCCATTAAACAAATCATAGCCAAAGCGTTGAAGAAGGAAAAAGTCCCATTTCAGGGGCTCTGTAATAGAATTATTAACAAAAATTAGCGTGGGGACACCACTAAAGGATTTTTATAAAATTTGGGATCCCTGGGTGAAATATATTTTACAAAATATATGCAATAATCTGATGGTGAGGCTCTGACCTATTGTAGGCTGGGCCTAGTTTTCTTCCACCCCCCCATTTTTTAAAATCTGTCTTGTATGTATCTTGTCCTTTGTATGTAACAGAATGTTTTAAATGTTTGTGTATTTATATCATGTTCTACAATATTATAGTGTTTCCTTCATAATATGTATTAGCATAACTGCCATTGTTGAAACCTAAACTATGTTGTATATTGTAGCAATATCTAAATTAAAGTAAAACTAAAACTTAGGCCCTTATTTAAGAAGGGATAGCGTCAGGTAGTGGCTGGTTAATAAGAGGTAGCGACAGGTAGTGACTGGTGAACGCCGGACACGACACACAATTACACATTTATCAAGCAGAATCTGTTTAGCGACTGGGATAGAGTCATGTAGCATCTGATTCATCATTTTCACAGCCTCAGCAAACAGCGCCGGCGTTCAGACTTGCACAGCGCCAGGTATGACCTCTCGCTACCTGTCGCTCTCCCATACATTTCAATGGACGAACCTTTTCTTCTCTTTAAACGGGGTATTTGTTTTTTGTTTTTTAAAAATCACAATCTAAATTCTGTGACCTCTTCTGGCATTGAAAAAGCAGTTTTTTTCACATTTTTTTCATTTTTTATATATTACTTCAGAAATTACATTACAGGTCTGGCATTAAAGTGTTCATGTTACAATGTTGCTACAATGTAATTCCATATGTTTTCACTAGTGGATACATGCTGAAAAACAGACTTTAAACACACCGCCTCCTGCGCTCTGGGCTTCAAACAAGCATTTTTCAGCGCCAGAGATTTGTGAGGCAGTTTTTTGCTGAATATGGTGTGAGTCGCTAACATGCGCTCCCATACAGCGCTGTACTGGTCAAATAGCGACTCCTCACAATGTATTAAACATTACTGCACAGCGACTGAGTCGCTATGAACTAGCGACCCACGGCTGAGCACAGTGACTACTAGCGGGTGCTCTGAAAATGCCTGCTACAGATGCTCATCTGTCGCTACCTGGCGTTAGTGATGAATCAGCCTGCCCGTAGTAGTAGTAAATAAAGTATAAATAGTATTGCTCTTTATAGATAAAAATCTCAATTATGATTATTAGTATGTGTTATACTGCAATTACTAAAGGAAAGGCATTACTCTAATATAATAAATGCATGATTACATAAAATGGGTGTTACACTGCTTTAAAGGGATTGACTACCATGCATCATGCGCCAGTTGGGTCAGAATTCCATTTAGTGGCCCCTACGTGTTGGGATTGTGCCATTCTGCCATCAGTCATAGGGGTGCAACCACGCCCCCACCATGCAATAGAGGGGGTATACCAAGGCCACATTGTAAGAAATAGAGAGGGCGCAGCTGCATACCTGTGAGTGATGGCAGAAGGGTACAATACCGACACAAAAGTGCCAGAGAATGGTGTTCTGACCCAGCTGGCGTTGGATGTGTTCCAACAATCAGGTGAGTTGCTGCTGCAGGGATCAAATGGTGAGTACTTTGTTGCTTTTTTAATTGGGTGGTCAGACACCTAGTGGCAATACTATTGAGTAGTGGTTGCAGCAATAGTAGACAGGTGTTGAGATCTCTCCCTTATGTGGGAGAGCTGGTTGTCTAATGTGGTTGATTTGGGGAACTTTAGAAGATAGCTCATAGTGAGTAGTTATTGCTAAATGTGTAGAAAATGTATCACTAAAGTTTACTTCATTAAAGAGGAACAAAACCTGGGATTTTCACTTTCCTGGGACCTCCTGCATACGGCATCTCAATGTGGGATGCCTGCTATGTGTATTTCCCACGTTCACCCACTCACATTTCCCTTGATGGCAAAGTGCACGTGCCAGATGGCCAATTACCCACTTGCGTTCTTTGCGGCTTTTGCTTTGCTGTTCTAAATTCGGCCAGCCACACCCCTGCTCTTTCGCATACCCGATCTATCCGTTCAAATGCCTATCACAACTATGTGCCCAACATAGAGGTATGTCACAATGCAGCTATGTTGGGATACCCCACAAAGAGGAGAATCACTAACCATAGAGTCCTTTATAGACTCCAGGCCTCTGGTTGCTCCTCTTTAAGCAACTTCACCTCAAAACAGGTGGAAATTGTCTGCACACAATCTATTTACATCTGATTGGTAACGTAGGAAGCTCTGTGTTTATTTTGAATGTTTGAAGGTGGAAAATGGAACTGAAAAATACGCTTCTGCAGTTGACTTGCCTTAAATGAAAAATCATGCCAAGCTTTTGGTTTTCTTTTAATGGTAGTTGACAGGTTTTTGAATGCACCATTATCACCTTACAGGGAAAAAAATCCTCTCCTCTAAATGCTTGTCTCTTGTGCCAGCCTATGGGAATCAGTAACTTTAACCAGGTTAACATCTGTCCACAGCATTGCATGATGGGTAAAAGCATCTACATGGATCAGCAGAGCTGCAATTCAGTTATTCAAGCACTGGCTGACTTTGGAAACCCTGATTCTTCTTTCTTCTATTAAAAAAAAACATGCTGATGCAATGTGTATATATAATCCCTCCTTTTGTTATCTAGCATACTTATGCTGATTTTTATTATTGGACCTATTTTGTGATAGTGCTCCTTTAAGCTTTAATAAATACTGGCCAGCTGGGATAGTGAGATCGCCAAATACAGTGACAAGTTCTTCCACATGAGGTGAGCTCACCACATCTTAGTGAATTGCTCCTTTAGTATAGCCCGTGCTTCATCCTGAACAGACATCACACACTGGTGGGTATATTTACAGCCAACTTGCCAAAGTAAATCAGACCCAGCAATTCACATCCAACTTCCAACACACACACATTCACATGCCCAATAAGAGGGCTACACCTGTCTCTCTTCTCTATGCCTCCACTGCTTTGGCAGTTATGTCTCATACTGTACCCCATGCCAGTATAAAGGCCCTCGAGGTCCTAATGCTGTGCCATTGCAAATGTGCTGCCAGCACAATTGTCACAGTTAAATTATTACATATTGGAACATACCCCATTGTGCAAGAGCTGGTCTTGCAAATTAGCCATATTCAGAAGATCTCTTGAATTAAATAGTGTTACATACTGAATGCATAAAATGAAACATTGTAGTGCTGCCCCACAGGCAGGTGGGTAGTTATGAAATAGTGCTAATCCATCAATCACAGCCATACAAGAGATGCATCATTGTGACTTTTTCTGGAAACTTTAACAAAAGAAGTGTTGAAGCATCCTTCTGTATGAGGTGTATTGACTTTATGAATGTACAGTGTCAAAGAAGGTTCATATTTACTCTAAAAGGGCAAAGTCTGGGGAAGTTTTCGCAGAGAACATGTTAAATGATCTAAAAAACAAGATGTACTAAAGAATAGGTAAGTAGTAATATTCATAATAATGACAGTGTTAGCCATTTACAATATCCACGGTATGGGGCACATAAATGTATGGAGAGAAGAAGAATACATATCCTTAAGAAGACTAAAACTCACATTTTTAACTGTCATCTTCTGAATTGCTTACCCCATGAAGGGTAACTTTTGGTAATTTATATTGCTCCTGCCTCACTCTACTCCCAGCTAATGCTGCCTGTTTTAGCCATAAGCCCTGCCTTCTCAAATCATTGCCACTGATGTCATTGCTGAGCCTATGCAAGCATACATTGTAGCTTATGATATAGAAATATAAACAATATATATATATAAACCCGCGCTGTTAATTTACTTATAAAGTTTTTAAATAGTTCTTCTTTATATAAAAATGAATTAATTATTAAATGCTCGACGTGTAAAAACTTAACTATTCCATCAAGTTCAAAACAGCATACATAAATATCATATACACAGAGCAAGGTGTTCTTAGTAATTATTACTAAGAACACCTTGCTCTGTGTATATGATATTTAGATATAGAAATATAGATTTGGAGTAACCAGTCCGGCAAAAGTTACCCACGTAGTATTGTAGTTGTAAAATGTAGTAAGAGGGAAAATGGGCCAATGCTTGTGGCATATAGCTTTTTTATGTTTCTTTCTTTGGACTATAACTATCTATAGCAAAAAATGGCTCTGCTGTGAGTTACTGTAGTGGTACTCCAGAGACTACAAGGGCTACTTCACACTGCTTAGGCTTCTGAGTTTGATTTTTAGCCAAGCAAAATGTTGGTGCATCCAAGAATACATTATCTCCTGTAGCTCAATGTATGCAACTCAGCATTGAATTATGAAAAGTTCAGCAGGATACATTTTTTCTGCATTTCAATCTCCACTAATGCAGTTTAATGAAAAACGCAATGCAACACACCAGGGGTTCCCATCCTATTTTCATAAAACTAGACCAACAGCCTGGTAGTGGCCATTATGGAGCTTCCTCTCCCAGCATCTCAGCCCTGGTGTTGCCTGTATTCAACTGACATAACTGACAATGCAAGTAACAGGAAGCCCAGCAGCACTTCCTTTTTGTAGGTGGCCTGCAAATGCATTTTGTTTATAAAATAGACCACAGCAGGATTTAGAATAAGTTAAATTAATGTTTATGTGCAGCATTCTAAATTGACCCAGTGAGGGATGCATAGGAGCACTGTTTGTTGTGTTGGTCTGGTTTAAGTCATTTTTGACTGTTGGTCCGTTTTAAGTACCACTTTCGATTTTCTGATTTTATCAGGTACCACCTGGGTGTTGCATGAGCACTGTCAGTCACCTAAAACCGTAAAAACACACACGCACAAACCAGCCATTTAAAGTGAATGAACCACACATAAAATGTCCCCATTTTTTAATTTATGGTCTAGATGGCAGCAGAACAGGCTGAATTACAGGTAGGTCTGCAGCTTTGTCAAGTACCACCTAAGAGGATCTCGAATACCACCATGGTAATAGTACCACCTGTTGGGAACCCCTGGTGTACACATCAGTGTTCAAGGGCACACCCACAGGGGATGCCTGGCTGCTCTGATATAATATTTTACCATATAACAGTGAAACACTATACCTTCTTTCTTTTAGGTGAACCAAAACCATACCTATAAGACACTGGGACAGGTTTGACATCCACCCTTGGGGCATGCCAGTTTTGGATGCCCTGCTATAGGAAACCCCGCTGATCCCCCATGCAGCCAGCGGCTGCATCTCTCGCATCATTCTCCGGCATTGCGAGGGGGGCACTACCTTGGGGTACTTGGTTGGAATTTCTTCTTACAAGGAGGTGCTTACAAAGGTTGAGAACCACTGATCTAAAGCATTGTCCTGCATGCTGCCTTTATTTCCCCATTTCCTAGAAAGCCCATTTGCCATTATTTTTAGTGGTAACACTGCACTGTAAGCATCCTCTGTGTGTTTGAGCTCTGCTTCAAGCACAAGAGGGCATACAAATAGATTACGTGTTGCCTTTATCTGCCTAAGAAAGAGGAATCACCATTTGCCTGAAAATCAAATAAATAATACAAGAAATAATACAAGAAACATCAATCATTTGACGCACTCCCAAGTGCCCATGCTTTCATTCTCAAAGTGCATACACACACCCCTGAAGTGCATGCGCACACTTCCAAAGTGTATGCGTGCACTCCCAAAAGCCCATGTGCACACTCTCAAGGTGCAGGTATGCACTCCCAAAGTGCCTGGGTAGAGAGGAGGAGGTGAGACAGCAGACATGGAGGCTGTGAAGCTAGAGGAGAAGGAGGGAGGGGCGGGAGGAGGTAGAGGGAGGGGCAGGAGGAGGTAGAGGGAGGGGCAGGAGGAGGAAGAGGGAGGGGCAGGAAAATGGAGGGGACCAGCAATTCTGTCCCGCACTGCTGAGCTGATGGGAGGGATGGATAAGAGGGTATGTCTAAGCTGAACATGTAAACCCCAATATCTCGGCCATTTCTTTTTCGTCTTCAATTTAAAAACAGAGAACAGTTTAGGACATTGCCAAATGTATTCCAACGCAATGGTGTAACAATTACATTTGCCTGCAGTAGCACTTTACGTTGGTCTGCATGCTACATACAGTAGTTACAGTTGCACTGTGGTGAGGCTGCATTGGCAGCTGCTGTTGCCATAACCTGTTTTGTGGTGCATGTTTTATTTAGTGGAATGGATAGGGGGTAATTGTACACATAAAATGCATGCTGTGTGATTTTTGCTTTACAACGTGGTGCAATGCAGCTAATTGATTTGAGCAGACTCCAGAGGGAGTAATTATATTTGTGATGGCCATGCATTTTGCCTGTGTAGAAAAACATTAAGACTACCAGGAGTGTTCAATAAGTTATCTACCCCAGTATTTTCTGTCAGTGTTAGAGAGTTGAGCTTTTCTGTGCTGGTGGAGACATGATGGCAACGGCAGCAGAGTCAGGGAGGCCATCTGGGGGGAGGCGAGGACCTACGCCAGCCCCACCCACTTTTCCATTCATATGCAAGGAGGAGGCAGCATAAGGGGGCTGGAGTTAGCTACCAGCATCGGGCTGGTGGCTCCGCCCTCATACAGGGCCAGAATTTGGGCATGGCAAAGGTAACATTTGCCTTGGGATCCCAGGTGTAGGCAGGGCCCCCAGGCAGGCAACACACACATCACCGGAGCTGAAATCGGGGGCCCCCTTGTTAGCACCACAGCTCCGCTATCTCTGTCCAGCATTGGACTGAACTGGCTAGAGGCCCTGAGTTGCAATAGTGCTGCTTCCTCCTTCTTTTCCTTTACCCACGCTGCACCTAGGAGTGATTATGTCTCTCCCAGCAGCACTCCAAGTCGGTTTGGCAGTGGATCATGCCATGGCAGCTGACAGATTTCAAACACATCACGTTGGAGTGAATGGGGGGGGGGGCAGTTGACTTCTGCCACCAATGCTTACAGTGTCTCGGCCTGAAAAACAACACTGTGTTCTGATGCGTGGGGATCCAGGTCTAACCTTAGTGGCCCACCATCAGGAGTGTCCCCATCTTGCCTTAGGAGCCCAGAAGCTGGTCCAGTTTGAAAGGGTCCAATGGAGACCACTCGGCTGAAGCCCTAGCCCCTCATTCCCCTTTGCAGATTGCAGTGGCCATGTACAAACTTGCACATAAACATGTCCTTTTAAAGTGGATCAAAACCCAGGAGGACCCCTTTCCTGGTTTTTGTTCCATTCCCCCGCTGTGTAAAACCCCCGGAACGGCACTATTCACTCATTTGTTTCTCTATCCAGTGGCATGTGTGTGGGCTCTCATCCAATGAGAGACTGCTGCTGTGACTATTCCATGCTGCATGCGTGGTCCAGCCCAACTTCAATTACACCACTGTGCATAAGGGATTATTGTGTGCCCAGTCCCCTCATCACAGAAATTATGGCACGCCCCTCTCCATTGAAGTAAATGGGTTGGGGTTGGGGTTGAAGTTAAAGGGTTGGGGTGCGTTGTAGTCCCCTCTGCACAGAGATGTCGCTGAGTCAATTCTGGCGGAGGAGGAGGGAGTGATGCCCAGTGCAGGACTCGGATCGGGCAATCTGGTGTGTATACACCAGAACAGCAGCGGTAGCCTGTGCAGCATGAAAGGGGAGTATAATGTTTCTTTAAAGTGTTTGTACAGTCTCTCAACAGCTGAATGCAATGCTTACCTTCTTCCCTTGTGCACAGTGCTGCTCTTCAAACAGACATAGATGCAGGAGAACATAATGAGCGAGGGCCCTATTCTTGCAAGCTTGCAGTCTCAATGAGCTTTGGACCAAGCAGTGTAAATTTGGGTAGGGAATCAATGGAAGGTGTCCAACATATTTTCAGAGGAAATGTGTGGTAAAGTGGAGGCCATTGTTTTGGAAGATTGTTGGGTCAAAGCCAGCGTTATAGCTCATTAATTAGGCGTTTTGATGGTTTCCAGTATCATTCATGATGTTTTGATAGGTGCCACAAATGTAGACCCCTTAGCAACAAAACATGTTGCCCGCAAGTTCGCAAAGAGCATTTATGATTGGAGACATACTCAGAGAAAGTCCAAATTGTTACAGGTGATGAAATATGGGCCTATCACTGTGTAAACCTCCCAGAGTAAGAGGCTTCTTTGGATATGGGGGTCCCTACATTCAGGAACCCACAAGGAGATTCACCTGTTTCTTGTGACTCAGTCTGAGCTTGGAAGTTAGCTTGGTGCCACATTCACCTAAAACTGAAAATATCTTGGTAGTAATACATTAAACCTTTGAGAGGCTCTTTACACCTCTGCTAATGGTTCATGTTTCTTTACAACCTCTTATTTAAATATACATATTTTTCTAACATCTGCCAATTGGGTGCCAAAGGGCACCTAGAAAAAAAAACAAGCCCCAAAACAAGCTAAAACCTACCTAATTGTGCCCCCCATAGAGTGGCTGTGCTTCAGCACAGTCTCACCCCACAGCAGAGAAAGCACATAATTGGTAATCGCTCTGGGTAAACCCCATAGGTCACCAGCAGTCATGTGGCAAGTGGAGGTAGCAGGAAGGTGCTTTCCCTGTTGGGTGACACTGGCTCCAGTGAATTAGGAGCAGCAAAGTTTCTTATCTAATTTCCTATAATCTCCTATCAGAATGCCCCCTGAACACCCTATGGCACCCTATTTAGCAATCCTTTAGATTTTTAGGTTGACTTTAAGCCACTTGGATTTACACATGATAATTCAGAAGTGCATCTACACATTTGTACAAGCCCCTTTATAGTAACTAAAGATAATCCAGTAATGGGCATGTTGTCCAATATGCCCTAAGGTTTATGGAATTTGTGTGTTGTAACACATTTCCTGTTTTCATTCATTTAGTGAAGGGCAAAAACACCTAGAAAAATCACCTGTGCAATGTTATGGCTCCGAAGTGACAACAGATTCAATGATGGCCCTGCAAAACATGGATGAAGCACAACCCAGGCTCCAACATATGATGGGCATACTGTGGAAGCAGAAGGGCCAAGGTCTGCTTTGCATCATTTGAAGATGGTAAGGCTGAATGCCTGTAAACTGGGAAATACATCACTGATTACCTGCATGTTATGTGTTTTACCTACCAAATACATTGTCATTCTGTTTGGCCATTCCCATGATCCTTACTGCATTACCAACTAAGCAATGCCATTATTTCCCATAGCCATCCCATAGTGGTCATCCCATTTCTCACTGACACAATAGAAGTTATGTCTAAATTGTAGAAAACACACAATTAGAGAGCTCAGCTTTTTCCTCTTATCTACCAGTAGCTGGATATAGAACTACATGGGCAGGGGCGGACTGGGGACAAAAAACGGCCCTGGAACTTTCTGGTCACACAGGCCCTGCATTTGCCCAGGCCCTTTCATTGCATCTGCAATCATCGGTTGCAATTGCATTGCAAAGGTTCTGCATGCAGTAATTTTTTGCTGTGCTAGCGTTTGCAACCGCACTCCATTGAATGGTGATCACAAGCATTAGCACTAGTAAATCACCGTGCTAATGCATTTGCATGTGTGCTAGCGATTTCCTATGTAAATCACTAGCGCACATGCAATTGCGTTAGCACAGTGATTATGAGCACCCTGGTGTGTAGCCTAAATATCCTTGCAAGTCAATTCTCTCTCTCTGTATAAAATTATACATATGTACATGTGCCACAGCCCTGGCATGTTGCTGCTATCACCTCCTCCTGGCCCAACTGTGGGGGAGAAGAGACAGAATGCAGAGAAAAGGGGGAGCCTATCTGAATGACTGGCATCCCCGGCTGCTGCACGCTCACTAGCTCTGCCTATCTGAATGACTGGCATCCCCGGCTGCTGCACACTCACTAGCTCTGCCTATCTGAATGGCTGGCATCCCCGGCTGCTGCACGCTCACTAGCTCTGCCTATCTGAATGACTGGCATCCCCGGCTGCTGCACACTCACTAGCTCTGCCTATCTGAATGACTGGCATCCCCGGCTGCTGCACGCTCACTAGCTCTGCCTATCTGAATGGCTGGCATCCCCGGCTGCTGCACACTCACTAGCTCTGCCTATCTGAATGGCTGGCATCCCCGGCTGCTGCATGCTCACTAGCTCTGCCTATCTGAATGGCTGGCATCCCCGGCTGCTGCACGCTCACTAGCTCTGCCTATCTGAATGACTGGCATCCCCGGCTGCTGCACGCTCACTAGCTCTGCCTATCTGAATGGCTGGCATCCCCGGCTGCTGCACGCTCACTAGCTCTGCCTATCTGAATGACTGGCACCCCGGCTGCTGCACGCTCACTAGCTCTGCCTATCTGAATGGCTGGCATCCCCGGCTGCTGCACGCTCACTAGCTCTGCCTATCTGAATGCCTGGCATCCCCGGCTGCTGCACGCTCACTAGCTCTGCCTATCTGAATGACTGGCATCCCCGGCTGCTGCATGCTCACTAGCTCTGCCTATCTGAATGGCTGGCATCCCGGCTGCTGCACGCTCACTAGCTCTGCCTATCTGAATGACTGGCATCCCCGGCTGCTGCACGCTCACTAGCTCCGCCTATCTGAATGACTGGCACCCCGGCTGCTGCACGCTCACTAGCTCTGCCTATCTGAATGGCTGGCATCCCCGGCTGCTGCACGCTCACTAGCTCTGCCTATCTGAATGACTGGCATCCCCGGCTGCTGCACGCTCACTAGCTCTGCCTATCTGAATGGCTGGCATCCCCGGCTGCTGCACGCTCACTAGCTCTGCCTATCTGAATGGCTGGCATCCCCGGCTGCTGCACACTCACTAGCTCTGCCTATCTGAATGACTGGCATCCCCGGCTGCTGCACACTCACTAGCTCTGCCTATCTGAATGGCTGGCATCCCCGGCTGCTGCACGCTCACTAGCTCTGCCTATCTGAATGGCTGGCACAGCCGGCTGCTGCACGCTCACTAGCTCTGCCTATCTGAATGGCTGGCATCCCCGGCTGCTGCATGCTCACTAGCTCTGCCTATCTGAATGACTGGCATCCCCGGCTGCTGCACGCTCACTAGCTCTGCCTATCTGAATGCCTGGCATCCCCGGCTGCTGCACGCTCACTAGCTCTGCCTATCTGAATGACTGGCATCCCCGGCTGCTGCATGCTCACTAGCTCTGCTTATCTGAATGGCTGGCATCCCCGGCTGCTGCACGCTCACTAGCTCTGCCTATCTGAATGACTGGCATCCCCGGCTGCTGCACCCTCACTAGCTCTGCCTATCTGAATGACTGGCATCCCCGGCTGCTGCACGCTCACTAGCTCTGCCTATCTGAATGACTGGCATCCCCGGCTGCTGCACGCTCACTAGCTCTGCCTATCTGAATGACTGGCATCCCCGGCTGCTGCACGCTCACTAGCTCTGCCTATCTGAATGACTGGCACAGCCGGCTGCTGCACGCTCACTAGCTCTGCCTATCTGAATGGCTGGCATCCCGGCTGCTGCATGCTCACTAGCTCTGCCTATCTGAATGACTGGCATCCCCGGCTGCTGCACGCTCACTAGCTCTGCCTATCTGAATGGCTGGCATCCCCGGCTGCTGCACGCTCACTAGCTCTGCCTATCTGAATGGCTGGCATCCCCGGCTGCTGCACGCTCACTAGCTCTGCCTATCTGAATGGCTGGCATCCCCGGCTGCTGCACGCTCACTAGCTCTGCTCTGTATGGCTGGCATCCCCGGCTGCTGCACGCTCACTAGCTCTGCCTATCTGAATGGCTGGCACAGCCGGCTGCTGCACGCTCACTAGCTCTGCCTATCTGAATGACTGGCATCCCCGGCTGCTGCACGCTCACTAGCTCTGCCTATCTGAATGGCTGGCATCCCGGCTGCTGCATGCTCACTAGCTCTGCCTATCTGAATGGCTGGCATCCCCGGCTGCTGCACGCTCACTAGCTCTGCCTATCTGAATGACTGGCATCCCCGGCTGCTGCACGCTCACTAGCTCTGCCTATCTGAATGGCTGGCACAGCCGGCTGCTGCACGCTCACTAGCTCTGCCTATCTGAATGACTGGCACAGCCGGAGGGAGCAGGTAAAGGGATGCAAGCCTGGGTGAGAGACTGCACATGCACGTAGGAATGTGGCAGCACTGGGGGCTTTACACACAGGGTAAATCCCAAATCTGGGTGTTTCATAACAGCAGCACAAAAACTGAATGTACTGCTTTTGTACAGTACTGGACCTCGACTTGCCCACTTAGTGGCCTCCCTAAACTGGGGCCATGGTTAAACATTATGCTGGTAGGTGTGGGTATCTCAGGGGTCAATAGGCCCTCTTCTCCCCCCCTTCCCTCTCACTCCTTGCTGACAGTCTTTACCTCTCTCCAAGTAAACGAGCAGCTTCCGCTCCCACCATCCACTGCCTGACAAGCAGCTCACAGGCGGGTGGGAGAGGGTGACGTCACTCCCAGCAGCGCTGCTCGTGGAGGTGGTGGATGACAGAACCGGAAGCTTCTCATTTACTTGGAGAGAGGTAAAGACTGTCAGCAAGGAGTGCGGGGAGCAAGGGGGGCTTATTATCCCCTGAGCTACCCATGCCTACCATCGTAACGTTCTGACTGTCCTTCAGCCCTTACTACCCAGCATGCAGCTGCCCACAGCAGTAAAACTCAAGCTTCCTATCAGCTAAGCAAAGCTGCAGCAGCATGATTTTGATGTTATGCAGTGTGGGGCAGGCGCGGCCCACCGGGATTTTGCCCGGTATGCCCTATGGCCAGTCCGCCCCTGTACATGGGTGTTGGTCTGCTTTAAAGGAATATCCGGGTAGTAACTAAAGAAGCACTGACTCACCTTTTGTCCCCCACAGCTCCTATGTGCAGATACAGTGTTCTCCCATAGCTCCTTCATGCAGCCAATACAACTTCATACTTACTGTTGGTAGGGAGTCAGTGAGTCCGTCCTCCATGGTGGCCATCCATTGAGCCTTGTTTATGATCCCAAAATGCCCACTGCAATCATTGCAATAAAGAGGGCTTGGGACATCCCACCTTTGCAACCCCCCTCAATTGCAATGAATAGAGTTGGCATGTAAAGGGGATTAAAACACATTTTATAGGCTTCCCAATGCTGGAGAAAGGGATCTCTGGTTCTCCCTGATTGGTAAGTATGCCAATGGTAAGTATCCAAACGGAGAAGCAGCAGGGGACAAAAGTTGAGTATAGACATTTATTCTGAGAGAGCCTGGCCCGGGACAGGGACTCATGTTGAAGAATTTAAAGTCTTATCTTTGCATGCAATTAATGTTATCTGACCACAGATGAACTGTTCCATTGCAGTAACAGCCATAGGCTTCTATCGAAATAGGAAGTACGCAGTTATGCTGGGTTAATTTCTCCCTTCAATCTGCTTCTCTTCATTCAAGTGGACCAAACCTCCCAAAACCTCTATTTTGCCACCCCCACCCCAGGTGCAATACCGTTTGGATGTTTTCTGTCCACAATGCTGCTTGGTATTCTTCTTATGAAGCATGATTCGAAGCCTCAATGTGATTGCTAGTTTTTTTTGTGGAAGTCAACCTCGGAAACCATGAAGTTGTGAATGCTCTGATTATTCTCAGCTACATCCCAAGATGTTCTCGGCCAGGCGTACGCGATTCAATTAAATATGCTTTCAATTTAGCCAAGCAATTGCGGTTTTGGCCTGCAAACTAGACTCAAAAGCTGAGTTTGTACCTGTTTCCAGCAGTATGTTGCTGGAGTCCTTGAATCTTGGTGCTATGTGGCATGCCGGCATACGCAAGAGATTTCATTTTTTTAACCCTCGCTGCAGCTTACCTTGGAGGCATCCCATGTTCGTGTGCATTCCTACAGTGTGACTTACGTTCTACCCGTTGGTTCCTTGAGGGTCATTCCATGTAGTCTGCATCCCTGCACTCACCTTCTTCCTTCCTCTTCCTTCTTCTTACCTGCTTCCCCCTAGTGTTTTTCGCCTCCTTCCCCCACCCCAACTTAACTGCCTCTGCACCCTGCCCTCAAGCATGTTTGGATTAAAAAGCACACCACACTGCATATTTTTGGGGAGAACATTTAGCTTTTATTTTTGTCAAATATTAATATCAAATTAAATTAAATGAGGTTCTTTTGGACTACTTTTTGGCAACATTTTTGGGGAAAATCTATATTTAAAAAATGTTAAACTTTAAACATTAAAACATTTTTTCAAAAACACTTGTTGGCATTTTGGGGTCCCTCTGGGTGTGGGCCCATCTCTGCTCCATGGCACCCTTAAAGACCAAAGAAAGGCATGTCAAAATCTGGTTGAACACCTAGTTGCCACTGACCAATCCCCCCAAATGCTCAATATTTACAGAATCCCTGTAGTTGGGTATTATATGAAGCAATCCTCCGCTGCCTTGCCTTCCTCGCGGTCTGTAAGGACATGAAAATAACTGAGTTATCTGGTGTTGGGTCTGACTCCAAGCCCAACACCTGGGTCTCTTCCTCTTCAGATGGTTCCAGTGGTGGTCATCCTGAAGTGGAGGATGAGGACATTGGCAATGGTTGAGGCCGACACCTTACCTGCACACCCAGGCTTTGTTGCTCTACTGCTCAGACCCCTCTTCTCCGAGTGGGCTTGATTCCCTGCCAGAACTCAGAAGCTAGAAGAGAAGCACAATTCAGTGTTCAGTTCAGCATGAGTGGGCAACTTATCTCTGAAGCATCCACTTACCTCTGAAGATTTGACAGAAAAACTCCTCACCCAGGGCTTCTGTCTACGTTTGAAGTCCGACCACTGCTGCATAATTTTGGTGTTTGTCTTAAGCCATCATTAAGATGTTCTGCCACCTCCAATGCCAACTTGCTCTTGGCAGTCATACAGCTCTGTTATTAAAGTCTGCAGTGTGAAAATACAAAATGTCACATTACTGCAGTCCATGTATTGTCCTAGTTTAGGTTCACATGCACACTAACCTTTCCCTTTTAAATACCAGTGTCTCACATTTCTCCCATGTGCAGTAGGCCAATGCATGTATTGGTCTAGCTCGTTTGGCTGACGAGTAACCTGCTCAGTATGTGCATATGCTGAGTTGGCGCATGGCGCTACTCCAAACCAGCATGTGCCTAGGCATCTCCAAATTGTTCCCAGCTCCCCCAAACACCGTTACTGGTGGATTGGAGTCGCAGACGCCTCTAGGCAACCTGGTGGACCCAGCTCTCCAAGTCACCCTGACAGGTGGATTGAACTTGCTGAGGCACCTGGGCAACCTGGCGGACTCAGGTATCCGGGCCACCATTACTGGTGGATTGGAAGGTCTAGGGGTTCACTCCTGTGTGATCCTGTGTGATCCTGCAACAGTCTCACCAACCCCAACGTCCCCTCCAAACAGGCAAGGGTGGTACAGCGGCCGGAGAGTGTGACTGATGGCATGTTCACTTTAGCACATGTGGGGTGGCACACTAATAATGTGGACCTGTTTCACGTCTAGGCCTTCAACATGAAAACAAGGTTGTGGTTGGCACATTTTTCTTCTCCTAAGTCGACCCAAACTCTGTTTGTGTTGGTAAACCAGGCCTCCACCATCCACTATGCAGCCCGCCATGTGCCTTGGTTCATATGCCTATGCTCCGGCGGCAAGACTTCACCTGTCTGCCCATTTGCCTGCTTGTAAAGAGGCAAACATGCGTAGGTAAAGCATGGCATAGCATGGGTACTTACCAGTATTATGTACTCCTGCTTGTCATGGGTGAAGAGGGATGGTTCCTTGTTTCAGAGGGTCTCTTCCAGCTTTTACCAGAAGTGTGATGCACCCCTGCGCCAAGACGCCCCAGTGGCGATGCGCCCCAGTGGATTCCGGACAAATAAAGTCAATTGGTGCCCAATTACACACCTACTTGTATATAAAAGAACACACCTGACACCTGGACTTTGATAGCAGTGCTTACTTTGGGAACAACCAGGCCCCGAGGTAGACACCACCACAGCCCCCAGTGCCCGGGAACCAGCCATGGCAGATGGGAATGCAGCGCCCAGCCAAGGCACCGCAGCCCCAGTCCCAGGTACCACCGCTCGTTCTGCATGCACTCCCCTGCTGCCAGCCACATTATTGCAGCAGTTTGGCCTGGCAGCAGTGGGAGAGCGACACTCAGGGCTCCCCCACCATGCCACCATTTTGTCAGGACACCAGAGCCTGGTGCGCAGGTGCGTGTGGTTGCTTGTTCCCCTGCCAGCCTGCACACAGGCTGATCCACAGAGTGGCGGAAGCTGACCATAGGTAAGCTGAGCACATGGTTCATGGATACCCAGGAGCAGGCCCTTTTGAATAGGGTCTCAGATAACTTTGACTGGCTGGCTGGGCGACAGTCCCACACTACACCAAAAGCAGTGCATGATGCAATCTGAGAACAGATTTCTCGTTCGGTGGAAGGATGCGGGCCATGTCAATTGACGATCTAAAAATGGTGGTCTGGAAAAAAATAAGCCAGAGACAGGCTGCGGGGTAAGTGGGGAAGGCCAAGAAGGGTGCTTCTGGATCACACATTTGACCACTCAGACCCTTATTTATTTGTGTTTGTTTTAGGTTGCAAACTGGTGGAGGGCTCCCAAAAACCCTCAAATTTACTCACACCGAGGAACATGTCTATGGTATGCTGCACCCTGACACCTACCAGGCGGTGTCAGGGACCCTTGACAACGATCGGCGGCATGTGTCCACCAGTGGTAAGAATTGCCTCCACAATGCTGATATTGGGCAGGGGGAGAAGGCAAACCACGAACAGTTGCCACAAACATGAGTGGCCAGCCGCATGCAACAACAGGGAGTACTTGTCTGGGACACACATTTGCCAACCTAGTGCCCAGATAGGGTTACCTACAATTGCCATGCCAAACAGCAAATTTAATAGCTTGAAAAAGTGTGGTGGACACAAGTAACTGTGGTTCCCAGTGTGTACCCCATGTTGGGTAGCTTAAGAAGTGCAGCTAAGGAATGTGTTTAGCTTATATTGGTTTTCCCTTGCCTTGCACCAATCACCCAGCCACCACTGGGCCTCCATCAACCCCGGCTTTGCTTCCTCCACCAGAACTATCTGCAAGACCTGGTCCATCTACCAGCCCCACCCACAGTGAGGGGACCCAACCCTTTAATGAGCTAAATATGAGGCTGCAATGAGCTGATGGAAAGAGAAATGGGGATGTGTAGGCTAAAATGAAGTCATGTATTTGCTGTAGTAAACACTAATGTTTACCTATATCCACACAGACGCCACCTCCGCTGGATGCTATCCAGGACCTGGAGAAGTCCCAGGGACAGCAGAATGGGGGGATGTCCCCCAATCGCCTCTAGGCACCAGTAACCCCCTCTACCACCCCAGGAACCCATGCTGCATCCCAGCTTCAACACCCTGGTCAGTCTTACAGCAGCTCACAGACCACCAAGCTCCCCAGAGGCAGGCAGCCATGCCCTGCAGCCAGACATCACCTATCTATTGGCAAATTATAGAGGCAGACAGCACCCCTTTTTGCCGGAATTCAACAAGGTATTTCAAAGTCGTGCAGAGGACTGCCAGTCTGCTAGATGAGGACATGGCTGCAGGGGTGATTGAGCAGCAGCGCCTTGATAGTAATTTTGAGAGACTGAATCAAAATTTTGGAGGCCAGACACTAATTAAGCAGTGAGGACCTGGCAACCTCCCCCAAATTTGAAATTATTGACTTTTTTATTTTTCCCTTTTTTTGGCCTGGGGCCCAACCATTTTTTGTTTTGGAAACATGTGTCTGTGTTGCTTGTTCTGAGCACAATTTGTGGGGCCCAGTGTGGTAGCTCCACAAATGACACTTTTGGTAATTTTTTTGGTATTTTTTGGTATTTTTCTTTGGTCACAACCAACAAAAAAACAAAGAGGGTTACAGCAGCAAAGAACAAACAAAAAACAACAAAACATAAACAAACTGACACAAATTAAATAAAGAAAGAGACAGCCAGGTGCTGGCGGACTGACTGTCCAGCATGGCTCTGGGTGCCTGGATACAGATGGCCTGGATCCTGTGGAGCTACGGCAGGGGTTGCTGCCTCCAGATATGCCGGCACCCTCTCCAACAATGCAAAATTATAGAGGGGCAATGCATGCCATGATTATTTTAACCACCTTCTCAGACTCATACTGGAGGGCTCCACCAGTATGATTGAGACAGCAAAACCTGTCCTTCAATAGGCCCAAAGCCCCCTCCACAATACAAAATATCAACAAAAAGTAAAGCTGAGGAGATAGGGGGCCACAGTTGCAAGTTGGTCAAGATTTTCATGGGCATTAGACAAACAGTTTGCAAGAAAAACTAAAGATAAGGCGCACTACAAGGACAAAGGAGTTAAACTAGGAACAGGGAGAATGGGGACTAACTAAAACACTTAGGCATAGACATAGGCACACAATTACAGAGGGAGGACAGGGAGAGAAATAAGCAACAATAAAAAAAGGCCCAAAAATACATACCATGGGCCCTTTCTTGTGGTGGGGGGAAACCATGGCCGCTCCTCTGATTAAAGCTTCTTAAAGTGGACCAACACCCACTATCCTGGGTTTTGGTCCACTCCGCTGTGTGAAACCCCCCAGAAAGCCCCAAAAACTCACCTCACCACGCTCCCACGTGACCGCGCCGTCCAATCCCCGCCGACGGACAAGCGGGTGACAGCGACGGACAAGACAGCGCGTCCGCCTCCCGCACGTCACTCTTACAGGGCGTGCGCCCGCGCCGGCCATTCACAAACGGCCGGCGCGGGCGCGTGGACGTCTAGAGGGGCGCGCGGTAAGGTTTTTGGGGGTTTTTGGGGGGGGTTTCACCCCGCGGGACATCCCGATCTCGGATGTCCCGCGGTGAGGGAGGTGATCGGCCCGGGAATCTTATAGATTCCCGGGCCGATCACCCGTGGGTGTTGGTCCACTTTAAGAGAAATGTGGAAGTCGGGTTAATTCGAACACCTGTTTATCGGACATTCGATCAATGTCCAGGCAATGGCAGGTATGCTTAAGCTCCAGAAGGTACAGATGCTCATATTATTCCAGGAACTCATCAAGGGGCTCCATCACACATGTCCGCCAGCAATTCCACAAGCAAAAAGAGTGTGCAATTTGGCATCGGTAACTTCCAGTTTTTATGGCCAAATAAGGGCTCGAATTAATGCGCAAGTGTAGCCTAAACCTGTAAACGCATACGTTCAGTCTGACATGCATTAATAAGTTGATTACTTGCTTTCACGTATGCAAATCGAAAAGTCCCGGAAAACATCAAACCAAAATTGGAGAGGCTTCTTGGGATGCCACTGTATGCCATGGGTTTCTGACAGGACACCATTGTTCTAAACTAGCAGTTGTGAGTATATCCAATTCATTACCAGGACACTGTTTTTTTTTTTTTTTTAAATGTAACCTTCCATACAACGTGGTTCATCTACTTGAACTCTTTTAGGGCTTGGAGAGGAGAAAGGGGGAAAACTCACTTAGCAGCATGGCCCTGTTATTGATTGCCTGAGCCTCACAATTTAATATAAGTGCACTGGCAGCGGGGGAGCATATTACACATTTATTGCAGACATAGATATGTTTATGTTATGCAAAATGTGTCAGTTTTCAGGGGAACTTTCATCAGAGCTAAAGTAGATTTTGGATCCAATATTGCTGTTCCTGGCAAATGTTCCATAAATTTGTACACTGTTGCTGTTTCTCCAATGATAGAAAAGTACTGCTTCTTAGAGCTCCTGTGTACCACCTCTGGGGCTGGGAACCTTGTTCCAGAACCAAGCCTGTCCACATGATCAGAGCCCAAGTGGATTACTGTTCTTAGCGGCGAATCTTAGCACCCTACAGCATGTCTGTTGGGAGGCCCTGGGCACTTCAGTAACAATCTGCACTCCTTGTGTCACTGCAAAGGTTTGCAAAGGGCTGCCTAAAGGAAAAAAAATGTTCAAACACTAATGTGAATACTTCTATGTACTTTTTAAAACACTGCAGGATATGTCAGTGCAATTTAAATATGCTAAGTTATCACCTGCCAGCATCAAGTAAAGAAAATTCAATTTAGATATTGTTTTGTATTTTGCCTTATAAATCCTTCTTTCTGTTCTTTCCATTCTATTAAATTCAATATGATTCAATTATGGTGGTGGCTGTGATTCAGTGATGGTAAAATATATGCTCCATTTTGATAAAGAGGATTTACAGCATCCCCTGCACTCCTGTAACTGAGGCGTGCTTTTACCCCCAGCTGTACGCGAGAGCGTGCCTCAGCTACAGGGGTGAGTTAATGCACTCCAGCTGCCAGAAAAGGTGAGTTAATGCTGGCGATCTTGGGGGTGCTCACATAGTGAGGGACCCCAGGGGGACTGAGATGGCTGGTCCTGGAATATTTTAGACTTTGGGATCGCTGGGCATGATGGTTGGCCCACTTTAAGATTATATGCAGGAGTTCTAATGGATGTCTGTATCCACACTTTGGCCCCACCCTGTGGCATCTAGAGAAAGTGGAAAATTTGTAGAGCAGAAGGAGGCTGCAGTTACTGGCAGGAGCAGCCAATGAGCCACAATATTCTGAAGTTAGCATAACATCAGCAAAAACAGGTCAGTGCATTGTGGAACAGTGCTAGGCAGGGGCATACTGGGATTAAAAAATGGCCCGGGAATTTCCTGGATACACCGGCCCTTCTGCAGTGTGTCCGACCCGCCATCCACGCCTCCCATAACAGGCAGTGTGCAGAATCCTCCCATAACAGGCAGTGTGCAGAATCCTCCCATAACAGGCAGTGTGCAGAATCCTCCCATAACAGGCAGTGTGCAGAATCCTCCCATAACAGGCAGTGTGCAGAATCCTCCCATAACAGGCAGTGTGCAGAATCCTCCCATAACAGGCAGTGTGCAGAATCCTCCCATAACAGGCAGTGTGCAGAATCCTCCCATAACAGGCAGTGTGCAGAATCCTCCCATAACAGGCAGTGTGCAGAATCCTCCCATAACAGGCAGTGTGCAGAATCCTCCCATAACATGCTGAGTGGCAAAATCCCCCATAACATGCTGAGTGGCAGACCCCCCATAACATGCTGAGTGGCAAAATCCCCCATAACATG
Source organism: Gastrophryne carolinensis (assembly GCA_027917425.1). Taxonomy (NCBI): domain Eukaryota; kingdom Metazoa; phylum Chordata; class Amphibia; order Anura; family Microhylidae; genus Gastrophryne; species Gastrophryne carolinensis. The sequence continues at coordinate 441,902,403 of CM051234.1, forward strand.
CTGAGTGGCAGACCCCCCATAACATGCTGAGTGGCAGACCTCCCATAACATGCTGAGTGGCAAAATCCCCCATAACATGCTTGGTGGCAGAATCCCCCCCCCCCCCCCATAACATGCTGAGTAGCAGAATCCCCCCATAACGTGCTGAGTGGCAGATTTCCCATAACATGCTGAGTGGCAGAATCCACACCATAACATGCTGAGTGGCAAAATCCCCCCATATAACAGGCTGAGGGCAGAACCCCCCCCCCCCACCCATAACATGCTGGGTGGCAGAATCCCCCCCCCCCCCCCCATAACATGCTGAGTAGCAAAATCCCCCATAACAGGCTGAGTGGCAGACCCCCCATAACATGCTGAGTGGCAAAATCCCCCATAACATGCTGGGTGGCAGAATCCCCCCATAACAGGCTGAGGGCAGAACCCCCCCACCCATAACATGCTGAGTAGCAGAATCCCCCCATTACGTGCTGAGTGGCAGGCCCCACACCATGACAGGCTGAGTGGCAGGCCTCACACCATAACAGGCTGAGTGGCAGAATCCCCCCGACTCCCAACCCTCTAACCCCCACTCACCTTGCTGTCCTGCCACCGCTGGAACCCCAGGGATGCCGTGGCTGCCTTCACCATTGCAAGCCCTGGAATGTTGCTGTCGCCACCACTAGCCGAGGAACGTTGCTGAGCAACACGGCAGCAGCATGAGAGTTTCAGCAGAGCTAGGACCCTCATGCTGACGCTATGGGCCACCTGGAAGTCATAGGAAGGCTGCCACCTCCCCTGCAATGGCCGGCTGCATGCTACTCCGGCTTCTAGCCTTGGGCCGGATAAATGTAAGCTTCCGTGGGCCGCCAGATACGCTGGGTGCACTCAGTGGCTCCTATTCACTTGGCACACCACAAGAAGCAGGAGCCTTGGCAGCCAGCCAGTGCAGGAGATGTGGTGGCCTACCGGGCATTGTCCCATATGCCCTATAGCCAGTCTGCCGCTGGTGCTAGGAACAGTGAGAGAGCTTTTATTTTTCTTGAAATAAATATATGAATCGATAAATAAGCATACAAAATGACCAGTTTGTTTATGAATATAAAGCATTGGAGAAAACATTGGGGCACTGTAGGAAATGGAGCAGAGGCACATAGGGCAGGCATTAAGTAAGCTGCTTGCGGCTTTATTTTAAGCATTAGGTTTTCAGTCCATTTAAATCTATTAGTAACAGAAAATGCTTTTCTGGACCACCTGCTATTTTTGGCTTCAAGGGGACACACTTTCCCAGTCTTTTCATATTGTTTGTAGGCTTATCAAGTAATAGAAAATAATTTCTGGGCCATGTGCTGGAAAATCTGACTATGCACTATATAGCACTATTATTACCCTAACACAGTCTAAAAACCTTGTGGCACAGCCCTGGAGTCAAAAGAATACAGGACCTGCCATTTGCCTAACCCAACTACATCCTGATTTGGTGCCAAAATAGGATATGCCAATGCAAGCGATAACTCAAGCATGATTCTTAACTGGCTAAACATGGATATCATCCAAGGAAGACTAAATAATTCAATGTGAATAAGACTCCTGGACCAGATGGACTTCACCCAAGAGTTCTTAAACCCAGCTCAGTTATTTCTTCACCTCTGCTCTTTTTTTAAAGACTCACTAGTAATTGGTATAGTACCAAGGGATTGGCACAATGCAAATGCGATGCCCATTTTTAAAAAGGGTAATTACCGACCTGTAAGCTTAACATCCATTGTGGGAAAATTGTTTGAGGGACTCCTGAGGGACCACATACAGGATTATGTAATTCTGCATAATATTTAAAGTGACAGCCAGCATGCTTTTACTAAGTAGAGACACTGCCAGACTAACCTGATTGGCAGCTGTAGATATAGTTTTTCTAGATTTTGCCAAAGCATTTGGCACTGTCCCTCATAAACGCTTATTGGGTAAACTGAGATCTTCAGGGTTAGAAAATACAGTTTTTTGCTGGATTGAAAACTGGCTGAAGGATCATGTGCAGAGAGTTTTGGTTAATGATACCGACTCTGAATGGTCCCCAGTTGTTAGGGGTGTACCTCAGGGTTCAGTGCTGGGCCCACGATCATTCAACTTTTATAAATGATAAAGAAAAATGCATTAAGAGCACTGCCTCTATCTTTGCAGATGAAACCAAGATATGTAGCACAGTACAGTCTATGGAAGATGTTCACAAGTTTCAGGCTGACTTGGACACTTTGAGTGTCTGGGCATCCACTGGGCAAATGAAGTTCAATGTGACAAAAGTAAAGTGATGCATTTGGGGTCTAATATCCTGCAGGCCACATACAGTATGTCCTCGGGGGAAGTACATTTGAGTCACTAGATGAGAATGACCTGGGGAACCGATAGACCACAAGCTAAATAACAGCATGCAATGCCCAGCAGCTGCTTCTAAGGCCACCAAGATATTATCATGCATTAGACATGGAATCACGGGACAGAGATGTCATTTTGGCACTTTACAAGGTGGTGGTGCGCCCTTACCTGGAATAGGCTGTCCAGTTCTGGGCACCAGTTCATAGAAAGGACGCCCTGATTTTGGAAAAGGTGCAGAGGAGAGCCACCAAACTGATAAGAGGAATGAAGGATCTTACATATGAAGAAAGACTACAGGAATTAAATATGTTTCGTTTTTGAGTGGAGACGTCTAAGGGGGGGGGGGGGGGGTGCATGATAAACGTGTAAAAATATATAAATGGCCAATACAAAGACATTTGGGAAATATTTCAGGCAAAATCCTGTCTAAAAAGGAAAGTTCAACCAGCTCACCTATCACTTTGAGAGGCACGGAGAGGAAATCCTCTGGCACAGTACCACAATACAATGGTCAGTGAGGTGTCCAGCCCCGCTGTGGGGCACACATTCATAAGGGGCATTCCTTCTGTCTGGAAGAAAAAAGATTCCATCTCCGGAGGCGACAATCATTTTTTACCATAAGAACTATAATTCTGTAGAATAGCCTCCCACAGAAGGTTGTTACAGCATCAATAGCTGGTAGCTTCAAAAAAAGATTAGATGCTTTTCTACCAGAAAATAACATTAACAGTTACTATTAGCTGTTACCAGTAAAGTAAATAAATAAAAATAACTTTCCCCAAGCCCCGTCCCTTGGTTGAACTTGAAGGACATATGTCTTTCTACTAACTTACTAACTATATAACTATGTAACTGTATATGCCCTGATCTCCAAAAAACACATTTCCCGGGCCTTCCATAGCAATTTCACGGCTTCCCTTTGGCTGAGGCGTGCTTCAGCATCTAGCCATTCAGAAAGGCTGGGGGCAGAAACGTGCCTCAGACTTAAAGTGGACCTTCATCTTAAATAAGAGTCTATCTTATGTTTCCCAAACCCTGCACATACAGATTGTCCACATTCAAAATCTTCCTACCTGCATCTATTCTATTTTCTGAGACTTTAAACATCCAAGATGGCGGAGCTTCAGGCAGCCTGCAAACAGGAAGTGTCTCCTGATTTTGCCACTCTGCATTCTGGGATTGCTGACGTTTTCCTGATCCCAGCTCTGCTCTGTTTGTGCATAGCACAGCTATAACCCCCCCCCCCCTGCAATTTTGACCCCTCTCCGCATTATGTGATGCTACTGAGCCAAGATGGCGGCGCCTGTATCCTAGAGTGCTGAACAGAGTTGCTGGCCAGTAGGGGGAAAGAATAAAAAGTAAGTGATTAAAAATGTGAAATATATTATTATTTTAGATGCTGGGGAATATTTTTTAAGGGTTTGGGCTTTTCATTAAATGATGCTGAAGGTCCGCTTTAAGGAAAGTGGTGTATGCAGCCAGCGGGCTTGTCACATCCCCCAGCAGATTTGACATCAGCCAATCAGCCATCTCAGCTGTGTGTGCATGACCACGGCGGTAAAAAGGCCCTTTTTTTTTAACCAGACCACTGCCAAGTCAGCAGTATTGCCCTAAGTACTCGGGTTGAGAGTTGAGGGGGGGCAGGGGCGGTTAGAGGGCTTTGGTTTGCTTTAATGTGAACTAAAATTGGACATAAAGTTTAAAGCACCTTAGTTCCAATAGAAACCTATAACTTCCTTATGGGCATCTTAGTTCTGGGATCCAATGGTAGAGTGTTCTGGCCCACCCAGAAGACCTAGGTGGTCTGGTGCCGACTATGCCTAAAGCAAGTGCCAATGCAATGCAGATCACTCTGCCTATTGCTGAATATGAACATTGCAGGATCCTGGTACATTCTTAAACATCAAAATACTTGTAGTTGTAATAAAGATGTAATCAAATAGTGAAATACATGTTTGCATGCTTTGGAGCATTTTACTAATCATCATTACAGATTTCTGTATTATTTGACAGGATGACAGTGGGCCACATTTGGCATTTTGGTTGTTTATTCCTAATTGGTCAGGGTCTGATTTCATATACAGTAGTCTAATGAATGTGTAATGAGAGCAGACCTATCCTTTTGGTTAATGAAAGGGTCTAGTTGTTTTTCATTGTAGCTCCCTTTGTTACTATTGTTTCTTCGAATAATCAATGAGATCAGGAGACGGGATGTGTGATTTAAGTCCGAAGGATGGTGATTCTGTCAAGAAAAGGCTACCTAATTAGTGGATTGCTATTTACATTATTACAGTATGCATTAACTGATTTTGCTGTGTAGGATTGTGGGAGGGAGCTAGTAACCTAACTGAAAATTACATGGCCAAGACAGATGGGTTTATTGTCGTCCCTTGCCTGCCATTTCCCTAAATAGCTAAAGGTTCTATATCTGTTGTTATACAGTAATTGGCTGTATATGACAAAGCAACACATTTCATGCACATGGCCGGTGCCAGCCAAAACGTTGTGTAAAATAAACAGGTTGCACAACCTTATCTAATTGCTTTGTTTTATCTAATACCAGAGACAAATGTCCCTTTTTATGCTCCATAGTGTAAACAGTAAAGTTTCAGGGACCAAAAAGTTGAAGATCCAGTTCCTGCTGCTATGCCCACTCACTGCTAAGAGTGGTGCAGGCGTGGTTGTTTTGTTAGAAGAATAAAAGATACAGTCCTGCTAAATTATAGACATTTTATTGCACAGTTGCAACTTCCTGGTCTCTTGCTTAACAGTGTGATTAAAAAAAAACAACTCCAGTCATTTGAGGGCCGTTAGCTAAGCAGGCTAGTGTCAGTTCCTGCTGCTATGCGCAGGCATTAGAATCTGTTATTACTACTGTAAAAACGAAAAGAGTGGTGGTGTGGATCCTGCCCTAGGTAGAATATCAGATGGTAGGTTGTAGGGTGAAATTTGGGGTTGGGTACAATGACAATATATAAGAATGAAGAGGGCGGAGGAGGCAAGGGCCACCTTGTATAACCCAAGTCCAAAAAAACAGGTGTTCCTCTGCCCTTCACCCCTGGGTGTACCTCCCCCAACCCCCCCACCCGACAACCTGAGGGGCAGGCTGATTCATTAATAGCGACAGATGAGCGACAGTAGCGTTATTTTCACAGCGCCGGCTAGTATTCGCTGTGCTTGGCCGTTGTTCGGCTGTTGACAGCGACTCAGTCGGTGTGCGGTAATGTTGAATACGGGGTTATGAGTCGCTGTTTGACAGGTTCCGCGCTGTATGGGAGCGCATGACAGCGAACGGCCATAGCGAACGGCTCCCAGCATATTCATTAACAAATCACGCTCCAAAAATTCTCGCGCTGTGAAATGCTTGTTTAAACCCCAGAGCGCTGGCGGCGATGGGTTAAAAGTAGTTTTTTATCCCCCAAACAACCATATTTTTAGAAAAAAAAAAAACATGTTTTTCAAAACATTTTGTAATATGAATACATTAATATCAGACCTGTAATATCAATTCTGCACAAATTTTTATCATAAAAAAAAAATCTAACATTGCAGAAGTGGTCACAGAATTTTTGACATTAAAAAAAGAAAAAAAAAAAAAATAATAGCAATTAATTATGAATATTTAAAGTTAGCTCCATTGAAATGCATTGGAGAGCGCCAGGTAGCGAGAGGTCATACCTGTCGCTGTTCAAGGTCGCTCGCTGGCGCTGTGGGCTGAGGCTGGAATAATGATGAATGATTCGCTAGCTGGCGCTCTGTCAGTCGCTAAGCAGGATCGGCTTGATAAATGTGTGATTGCGGAGGGGAGCCGGCGTTCTCGTGGCGGTGAGCGTCATTACCGTTCGCTCACCATTCGCTACCTGGCGCTATCCCTTGTTAAATAAGGGCCTAAGGCATATAATTGTCAATAAGAACATACACTTGGGTATGTTGAAAGGTGCAGCATATATTGCTTCAATAATTTACTTGGAAAATGTATAAAACACATATATACAATATTCATTTCACATTTATATTTTTTGCAGACATTTGTGGTATAGGTCACAGGTGATTACTTTTGTGGGAATCTATGAGTATACTCAGTGTAAAGTGTTTCGCCACTTGCGCTTCGTTAGTACTCATTAGATCTATGTGTAAATGAAAGTTGCTAGGTTACCATGTGGATGTGCATAAAGTGCTAAAGTACATTTGATACAGAAGGTTAGACGAGTTGATGCAATTAGCCTGTTGAGTTAAAGTGGAGTGGGTGAGACCAGGTGGGTGGTGCGGCCAATGCTACTATAAGCAAGAGTTAGCCCTGTTGGTATGGTTACGCTACTTCAGCCAATTTCCAGCTCCGCTAATACCCAAAGACTATTGGTCAGTCTCACTATAAATCTGACCTAGCCCATTTTCAAGATGCTGGTTATAGAAATCAGCTTAGGTGTGTTACTTTGTTTCTAGTGTGTTTTAAAGTATAACCGTGTATGACCCTGACCTTCCACTGACCTTGTCTTCGTTACACTCCTGATGCTTTCTCCCCTCATCTTATGATTACTTTTGTATGGCCACTGGCAGTTTTCTTGGACTTTGGATTTTCTTCATCCCTATACTTTGCTGTATGGTTCGGACTAATTTTCCGTGAATAACATTGACTTAAGTAAGTGTTACCCAACTTGTGGTCCCAGAGCTCAGGGGATATTGCTTGTGCTAGTGTCAAGGCAAATGGGGGCTTGTCCACTAAGGATGAAAGGGTGGTGCTAAATGAGCAATATCCCTCTGACCTGGGTGCCGCATTAGGTAGAGGCTTATAGCACCCTTGTGAACCAGGGGGCTACCAGACTTGTGTCTAAAGAAGCAGTTTGGTGCATCCTAGCTATGGTCACTATGGCACCGCTGATAATAAAGTTGATTAACTTTTTATTCCTCATCAAAAATATTAACATTTATCTGTCAGATGTGAAACCTCAGAACAAACACCCTGCCACCAGTGCAGCTTGGCAAGACTTGGCTCCTGAGATGAGTCTGGATGAGCTTGCATCAGTGCAGTCGAAATGCCTGCTTGGACGGGAGGCTGCGCATGTGCCGTAAGGTAAATTGGAGTGGACGACTTGGGGGGTTTCACACAGTGGGGCAACTATTGTTCCAAGCAAGTAAATATTCCTAGATCAGTGGATCTCAACCTTTTTTATGCCAAGCAACCCCTAGCGAAAAACAGTTACAACCAAGTACCACTAAGGATGAGATCAATTATTAATGCTTTACTGTTTAAATAATATACTAGACCTATCAGACCCCACCTTTTGCTGCACCCTTGAACAAGTACCCCCACGTACCACAGGTTGAAAAACAGTGTCCTAGATTATATTATGGCCCTTATTTATGAAGGAATAGCGACAGGTAGTGACTGGTGAGCGGCCGGTAATGACAAGAACGCCGGCTCCCCACTCACACATTTATCAACCCAATCCTGCTTAGCGACTGAGATAGCGCCATATAGCCACTCATTCATCATTATTCCAGCCTCAGCCCACAGCGCAAGCGTCCGACCTTGAACAGCGACAGGTATGACTTCTCGCTACCTGGCGCGCTCCAATGCATTTCAATGGAACAATCTTTAAATATTAATAATTAATTGTTATTAATTTTTTAATTTTTTTTAATGTGAAAAATTCTGTGACCACTTCTGCCATTTTAGATAATTTTTTTAAGGGAAAAAAAAATAATAATAAATTGTACAGAATTCATATTACAGGTCTGATATTAATTTATTCATATTACTAAATCATTAAAAAACTTTTTTTTTTTTTGTTTCAAAAAATATGGTTGTTTGGGGGTTAAAAAACTACTTTTAACCCATCGCCGCCAGCGCTCTGGGGTTTAAACAAGCATTTTACAGCGCAAGAATTTTTTGAGCGTGATTTTTTAATTAACATGGTGGGAGCCGGTCGCTAGGGCCAGTCGCTATCATGTGCTCCCATACAGCGCGTAACCTGTCAAATAGCGACTCCTCACCTAATATTCAACAATACGGCAAACCGACTGAGACGCTATCAACTACCGAACAACGGCCAAGCACAGCGACTACTAGCGGGCACTCTGAAAATGCCGCTACAGTCGCTCAACTGTCGCTACCTGCCACTATTAATGAATCGGCCTCCCCGTACTGTGCCATGGAAGATGATGGCGCTATATATATATATATATATATATATATATATATATATATATATTAATAATTGCCTATTCAAACAACTGTAAGCTCACTGGAACAGAACCTTTCCTTTTGTTGTGTTTTGTACACGTTTGACATTTGTCATTTTTTCACAGCATATGTAGACTTCAGTATTACCGGTATATTGCTTATTAATAAAATAAACTAAATGCCTCTGACACTTACTGTATGCAATACTAACAAGCCTGTCACACTATTCAGGCCTCCTATATCATGTACAGACATCAAGCCCCCTCAAGTTACGCCCCTGTGTATTACTAAAGACACAATTCTTAGTAATGCACAGGGCGTAACTTGAGGGTGTGTGACTGCACTGGGGCTCAGAAGGTGGGGGGACTATCATTGTTGCTCCCCATCTTTTATCACATGTGTCCTCACTTGGCATCATATAAAAAAATATAGCAGCATACACCTCTGTTGTTTCAGTTTTTAGTTGTTTAGATGCATCCAAATGAGATAAAAGTCTGAAAAAGGTTTATTGTATGAGCTGTGAAAGGCCCCATTTAATGTTTGCACCAGGGCCCTGTCACATTTAGTTATGCCACTGGTAATATAGGTGCCTAATGACATCCTAAAAAGCTTCTATTGCCGCCATTAAAAAAAAACTATGAGCGAGGTTAGGTCAACAAATAGCAGAAAGAACAATAGTGATTGCTATTTTTTCCTAGATCTATGGGGTGGAACTGTCGCTCTGCCTGTGCCACAAACATAAAATCATCCTCCAGTGCTGGAAACAATGGCTTTTATTTACCAAGGAGAACTGTCCACCCATGCCGGATCTGATCATTCATTCCCAACCAGCTTCAAACCTGCGTGTGTTCTTCCCTGTTATCATTAAGGATTTTAAAAACCTGCCCAATTGCATCTTTGCCTTCAGGCGCCTGTGTTTCATGTACTATCCGCTAATTGAGATCTCATTTTTCAAACCTAAATCAATATTTCAATATTCATTTCTTAAATGCATTGAGGTGTGGTGTGAAGGTGTGAATCCAGCAGGCAGTCATCAGCAATTTGTGGTTCCTGTATCACTTTAATAATAGAACCTTCCTTCTTAGGGTTAACCTCATTTCTTGAGATATGATGGAAACTTTATCATTCCTTGACCAATTCCGACCCACAGAAACAGTATGTATGTACATGCATATAAACAGCCAAATTCACAGTTCATATACCTCCTCTGTTTGTTTCCTCACTATTCCTTATTCCTTTTTACTAGGATCCACCCCTAGTAGGTTTAAATAAATATTGGAATGCCTGGGTCCCACCAGTAGAACTGACCCTGGGGTCCAACCCCAAATTTAGATGCAAGTACTACCGTCTTACATTCTGGGTTCATTTTATGTGTGTGTGCACTTGCAATGCCATAAGTAAGCTATACATAGTTCAGGTTTGGTGATGAAGGCCCTCAAAATGATCCCTGTGACCAGGGGCCCACTAGGAGATTTTCTGTTAACCCTGTGGGTCTGTTCAAGTTTGCATAAATACCCCAACTTTTATTTGTAGTCAGACCAACCTATTGATCCTGAGGGAGGCCTAAAATGTTGCTGCGTGCACTAAAGCCTCCAGTTGCCATCATGAGCATGCCTAGTGACAAATTCACTTTAAACTGAGCAAAAGCCGTTGTGGCCAACCCTGGAATCTAAAAGATTCTGGGGTCCACCACTGCCCCCCTGTGTGAAAGCCCCCAGGGGCAGAATTCAGCTTCTGCAGTTTCCTGGCACCCTCAGCAAACATTCGCCAGCCGCATTCCAGCATCTTTGGGCTGTGAGCACCCTCCCTCCCCCAACCATTCACATAGGCTGGTGGCGGGAACACACGCATTCCGTGCTGCTGGGGATGCAGCCACTGTGCTTCCGATTGCCGAAGCCGTGCATGTAAACTTAGAGGCCGATTCATTAATAGCGCCAGGTAGCGACAGATGAGCGACAGTAGCGTTATTTTCACAGCGCCCGCTAGTATTCGCTGTGCTTGGCCGTTGTTCGGCTGTTGACAGCGAGTCAGTCGGTGTGCGGTAATGTTGAATACGGGGTTAGGAGTCGCTGTTTCACAGGTTCCGCGCTGTATGGGAGCGCATGACAGCGAATGGCCATAGCGAACGGCTCCCAGCATATTCATTAACAAATCACGCTCCAAAAATTCTCGCGCTGTGAAATGTTTGTTTAAACCCCAGAGCGCTGGCGGCGATGGGTTAAAAGTAGTTTTTTAACCCCCAAACAACCATATTTTTAGAAAAAAAAAACATGTTTTTCCCAACATTTTGTAATATGAATACATTAATATCAGACCTGTAATATCAATTCTGCACAAATTTTTTTTTTTATTTTTTTTTTTTTTTTACCTTAAAAAAATTATCTAACATTGCAGAAGTGGTCACAGAATTTTTAACATTAAAAAAAAAAAAAAAAATTAATAGCAATTAATTATGAATATTTAAAGATTGCTCCATTGAAATGCATTGGAGAGCGCCAGGTAGCGAGAGGTCATACCTGTCGCTGTTCAAGGTCGCTCGCTGGCGCTGTGGGGTGAGGCTGGAATAATGATGAATGATTCGCTATCTGGCGCTCTGTCAGTCGCTAAGCAGGATCGGCTTGATAAATGTGTGATTGCGGAGGGGAGCCGGCGTTCTCGTGGCGGTGAGCGTCATTACCGTTCGCTCACCATTCGCTACCTGGCGCTATCCCTTGTTAAATAAGGGCCATAGCCTTTTGCAGAGCATTACATATACACAGGAAATGGCCCTGATTGAATGGGAGCCCGTACATGCGCCATTGGACCAGGAAGAGATTAGTTTTTTGGGGGGTTCTGGGGGGCAAGACAAAACTCTCTTCCATGTACTTTTGCTGCTGGCAAATTGTCTGGACTCCCACATATTCATGGAGTTCAGTGGGGTTGTGTGGGGCAGGCTTGCACTCCTCTGCCTGGGATGCCAGATCAGCTGCTGGCAGTGAGGGAACATAGAGTTGGTAAGCAGTTTTGTCTGGTCTCGAATTATTTAATGTGCCGCAAGGCATCCCAAATCCCCAAACTAGTGAAGACAACATAGCCAATCTAGCATCCAAGCTGGAATGGAAATTGCATACAATCAATTGCTCATGTTTCATTAATTGTCATTATCTGGCAATTATCATGGTAGATGAGAACAAAGTAGCTGTGGAATGAAGGTGGTCTAATCACTAAAAAGGTATCTTCCTTGAGATAGGCCTTAAATACATCTCAGCATAGAAGGACATACTGAACTCTGCAGTCCTATAATCCACTTATGACCTGTCTTTTTAATTTCAGGTAAAGACACTTTTTTTAGCTATTGTGCCAATCAGACAAATGCCATTAAAATAATGAGTACGGCAGGGCTGTTCTGTCACACTAAGCTTTGATATTATATACCCTGTCTAGTCTTAAATAGATTAAAGCAAGTATGCTTTGACAGAGATGTGGAAAGGTAAAGGAGGTAATACAGCTGCATTAAAGCTTGTGTACTGATCTACAGTTCTACATTCTGGGATCTACTATGGCTAGGGAAAGCTAACCCTTCCAAACATCTGCCTATGCCATCTCATTAGCTAACTGTCTCCACTCGGCTCAAGCAGGCCCTTGAGAGCTTTGTGGAAACACTGCTAAGAATCCTCCCTTATAAAGGCGCCAGGAGTATATAAAAGCCAGTGTGTACTGGGGGGCACACGTGCTGACTCTTCCAATGCTCAATATAACTATAAAAGTATTCATAGAGGTAAAATATGGTTACACGTTGAAAAAAAAAAAAAAAAGACTGTCACGTTAAACATGTTTATGTATGATAATAATAGTCTACTTGTATATGACCTAAGAAGACACATGCTTGCTTAAATGTGTCTGGAGGACATAGACATAGACCAAAAACTAATACAAATAATCACATGTCTGTTCTGTCTTTCAAAGTTGTATTAAAGCTAAGGGGTGATTAACTATAGTATATACATTGTAAATATCATACTAGCTCAGCAAATGTGTGATCACTCAATAAATGTAAGATTTACATTATACTAGCGTTAAACCAAGGTGTAGTATGTGTCATTTGTGTATATCATCCGAGGATGTGTATAGTAAGGCCTAAGATTAATGTGCAGTACTTGCTTGGGCGTGAACAGTAATGCTAAAAAAGCAATGCTTGTAGCAGAGGTGTATATTTGATTTAAATTTTATTGTCGACAATTAGAAAAAAATACATGCCTTACCCCCCAGACATCTGATCCACTGCAGCCTGGCTCCTCAAATTGTATGGTTCTTTTTCCCCTTTCAGCAAGGCTTCATACACATTCACCCATGACCACCTTCTCATTCAGACATAATAAATAAAAAAGTCCACAACTCCTTGCCCGCAGTCCCATATCCACACCTATCCCCGTTTATACCCCTGACCCTTCCTACGCCTACCTCTCCTCTACTTACCCTTTGTTTTCTTCTTATATCTCAGCATTCTCCTTATACGTGCTCCTTATGTCTCGGGGCTTTCGGGCTCCCCTCCCTCCTCTTCCGTCCTGGGCGGTCGTGTGTTTATCTCATGCGGGGGCACCTCGCGGTGCTCTGTGGCCTCCGGCTGCATTCGGCCGGCCCTGGCCCGGGGTGCCATGAGACGGCAATAATTACATCACAATAATTGGCGGTGAGGGCTCTCTGGCTGGTGTCCTGGGTCGGGGTGGGCTGGGTGGGCATCATGGGACCTCTTACTCATTTACAGGGAGTGCGGCTGTGGTGGTGGGCGCGCGGGGGGGGGGGGCGGGAGCACATTGGAATGTTGCAATTATGTGAATGTATTGGGGCAGGGAGATTGATACCCTGTTTCTATCCTTTCTACCTATGTACAATGTTGAACTGTTCTTTATTTGATGCAAAACTTCAATAAAAAGATATTGAACTAAAAAAGTCCACAACTCATCCACAAATTGTCTGCAATGGAGGGTGCTCTGACTGGAACCCCTCAGTTCCCAAAATGTGCACAGTAGGCAAGCTCCACTTTCCAAAACATATATATATATATATTTAAACTATAACATTTTCTGAATTAAGAATAAAAACAGATTAGGTCCATCAAAGGAAAAATTAGCAAATTTGTAACTGGCGTAGAGTCTGTAAGATTCTGGTTCTGGTGGTTTCAGCCTTTTGGATTCCCCAATGCATGTAACCGCTGGAACCACCATGAAAATCACCTTCTCGGCAATACCGAGGTGCAGACGGGCGTGGTGGCGCTGATGTGCGATGTCCACTCACACATCAGCATGCACAGTCTAAGGCAGCAGTGCTTAACCGTTTGACGAGTTCAGGCCACCGAAGTGATCTGAAAATAAATATATTCAGGTTTTTTTATATAAATTAACACCCACTGTCTCACACTCGATTAGAGTATTTTTTTATACTCATATGTCTGCCCATCACACCCTTACATTCATATGTAACAATCCCCACATGCTAGACATACACATGCTGATTGGCCCTTATTTATAGCCCTCATTTATCACATCTTAACCATGTTCCCAATACTCAACCCAGATAAACTCCCACCAATGCTAAGCATGTTATTAATATAGAAAAACTATGGGCCTAATGTATGACGTGCATCTGTTAGCATCATTTTTGTAGCTATAGCTCCAGCTTCGGAGCGCCGGCATTCCATTCTTATCTGGCGCTGTGCTGTGTACTACATTGACAAATTCTCCAAATTACACTTTGGTAAGCAAAGGAAGCCATTTAAATCGATTGCAATGACACAAAAAATACATTTTGGACAATCTGGGTCCTGTGTTTCAATTATTGACAAGTTCCAATGCAGGTTCTAAACAAATAAATGTGTTTATTTACTTTACATACTAGTTCTAGTTACCCAGCTCACTTTCCCCACAACAGGTCAGGGGGCACATCAGATGGCTCTGAGGGCCACAATCTCACCTTTTCTCGGGTTTACATACAAAATAGGGGGCAAGCCCAAATCATGTTGCCTCCTGGGTAAAATTCCTGGGTTTGTTCCTCTTTAAAGATATGCTGGGTGAGTACGGTGCCTATATGTGTTTAATATACCTACAAAATATTATCGTATGAGGCGCTGAGGCATTTATATCCCTCTGTAACCTTTCGGGTATTCCCCTTTATGCAAGCTACCTCCTATATTAAGAAAATAGTGAGCCGCTTTTCAGATCTCGATTGGTCCAATGACTTGGATATTCTTTTAGAAGGCCCCCCGCCAAGTAAAGGAGCTATTTCCATCTCTTATGCTAATTTGAGAAAAAGGGTGGACTGGGAGGAACAGAAAACGGGAATGATAAAGTGGATCCGGCATTTCCCTAATTTAACTTGTGCCCGGATCTTAAAGTCCTATAATTATTCGTGGTCTACTTTGTCAGCATCAACATATAGAGAGATGCTTCTTAGGCAATTCCATTATAACTATGTTTCCCCGCACCGGTCCTTTCGTATGGGCCTATCTGACTCCCCGCAGTGCTTGAAGTGCAGTGCTGCTTCAGCGGACCTCTTTCATAATCTGTGGGAATGCCCGGTAATTAGGAAGTTCTGGAGACGAGTAGCCCAATATGCATCGCAGAACCTTTCTATCCCCCTCACCGGAGTGGGCAATTTTCGTGGGAGCTGATGTTGGAGGGAGTGCGAATCTCAAAGGGGACTAGAAGATTGCTGTTAATCATATCTGCTGTGGCACGCAAAACTATTTTGCAGGCCTGGATTTATCCTGACCCACCCCAGTTTAAGGTCTTCTTGGAAAAATTACAACAATTCTTTAAATTTGATTGGGTTGATGCGACATCTCAGAAGGAGGCTAAAGTGGAGTTCTTCTTTGCTACTTGGGAGAGCTTCATTAGTTTGTTGACGCCAGAAGTTCGAGCTAAATTACATGAAACCTTTAGAGATACTGAATGGTATCTTGGAAGAATGGTCGAAAGAGACCCGCCAGTTGTATTAGGTTAAGAGGTGTGTCTCATTCTATGGTCTTTATTATTAATACCCGGAATACTATGTAATGGGCAGATGTAATTGATGTTTTGGGCCTTGTTCATTGTGGGATGTGGGTGGAAGGGACTGGTGTAGCCTTCATTGTTCTGTACATTTGACCAGTATGATTGTAATTTTCAATGATTACTCGCTAGTCTGATTGCTGTCTATGACCTGTATGATTATGACTTGCCTATTCTCAATAAAAAAGTTTGAAATTAATATACCTACAACATCCAGCCAATGGCAATATTCATATAGCACGGGGACAGAATAGACAACATGACAAATGTTATTATTTTACCCAGGGGCATAACTAGACAAGTAAAGAATGACCTCCTGGGCCCTGGTGCATATATAAACACAACCAAATGAAACACCATTGAAATGTATTGGAGAGCGCTACTGAGCGAGAGGTACTACATGGCTCTGCTGAACCTAGAGCGCCTGCGCTTTACGCTGAGCCGTGTCTAGTAATGCATGTGACGCTACATGGTGTTGTTATATGCGCTCACCGGATTCACTTTCTTAAATGTGGTTTTCACATACAGCGCTTAGTGTTCACCCGCCGCTACGTGCCGCTACGTGGCACTACCTGGCGTTATCGGTTCTTTAATTACCCCCCTTGAGAGTGATTGAGATCATGCAACGCCACTTATCCAGTTCCGCATTCTCCGCAATTCGTCTGCAGGTAAGTAAACAGGACAATCATCCTGCGTGCCAGGGTCATTGTGTATGCAGGGAGGGGGTGGGGGGGGCGTCCTGTTTTTTACAAATTGGTGAAGGCCAGTGTTAGGGGTGCCTTGTCATCTCATATTGGGGCTCAGTCATTGGGGTGGAGCACTGCCTGCTGCTAAGAGAGAGGCACAGCATGCCACATACTAGTGGGTGGACAACAGCAGCACCATAAGATATGTGAGGTGTGGACATTTTTCTATTTTCTGCACTGTGAGCTATATCGACCAAAACTTCCGTGGTCTGGTGCCCCACGTGACTGGCTAAGACTGCTGTACAAGACCACCCGGAAAACCCCAGAGGCCACAAGCTGGAAATTAAGGCGGCAGCCACCGACAGAAGCAGGTGAGTAACAATCCAAGCAAATGATCTAATCATCAATTCCTAGCAAATGGCCTGCTTGATACAGCAGATAAAGCAAATATATCCCATTGAAAGGCACTCTGTGGCCATACCTGTCCAGTAAATGTCAGGAGAGAAAGTAATCAGACAAGTTAGGAATCTTTTATCTTGCCTGCAGGTAAGCTGGAGCCGACGCTGTCTTTGCTTATTGGTGTCTAGAGATGGTTGGATAGTGACTTTAGGGACAGGGATGTCCATCAGGATAACTGCTGAGACCAGCTTCCTTTACTAACAGGATTTCTTGGAGAGGGAGCAGGAGCAAGGGTGGAGTTCCTTAGCAGTTTGAGTTTAATCTCATTACCCGTATCTAAAGTTGAGTTTTGGGTCAGACAAGTTAAAGTGGACCAACCTTGTCCTATGGAAAGTTAAATAAAAAAAAAAACATTTATCAACTCCCCTTAGTGTCCTGATAATGAATTGAATAAAAATACACAAACGATTTTGGCTTCAAAGAAAAAACTAGGGGAAAATTAAGAGGCCGATTCATTAATAGCGCCAGGTAGCGACAGATGAGCGACAGTAGCGTTATTTTCACAGCGCCCGCTAGTATTCGCTGTGCTTGGCCGTTGTTCGGCTGTTGACAGCGACTCAGTCGGTGTGCGGTAATGTTGAATACGGGGTTAGGAGTCGCTGTTTGACAGGTTTCGCGCTGTATGGGAGCGCATGACAGCGAACGGCCATAGCGAACGGCTCCCAGCATATTCATTAACAAATCACGCTTCAAAAAATCTTGCGCTGTGAAATGCTTGTTTAAACCCCAGAGCGCTGGCGGCGATGGGTTAAAAGTAGTTTTTTAACCCCCAAACAACCATATTTTTAGAAAAAAAAACAAACATGTTTTTCAAAACATTTTGTAATATGAATACATTAATATCAGACCTGTAATATCAATTCTGCACAAATTAAAAAAAAAAAAAAAAAATCTAACATGGCAGAAGTGGTCACAGAATTTTTGACATTTAAAAAAAAAAAAAAAAAATTATTAGCAATTAATTATGAATATTTAAAGATTGCTCCATTGAAATGCATTGGAGAGCGCCAGGTAGCAAGAGGTCATACCTGTCGCTGTTCAAGGTCGCTCGCTGGCGCTGTGGGGTGAGGCTGGAATAATGATGAATGAGTGGCTATCTGGCGCTCTGTCAGTCGCTAAGCAGGATCGGCTTGATAAATGTGTGATTGCGGAGGGGAGCCGGCGTTCTCGTGGCGGTGAGCGTCATTACCGTTCGCTCACCATTCGCTACCTGGCGCTATCCCTTGTTAAATAAGGGCCTAAATCTTTTTTTGGCTCTTATCTTTCCTATCTCCTATCCTTTTAGCACTATTTTCAATAGCCATTAATTGCTCCCAGCATGAGATTGCAAAAAAGGGGGGGCTTAAACAGCTAGTTTAGAACAATGGTAACCGCTCAGAAACCAACGGCATACAATGGCATACCTGGGGAAAATTAAAATTAAAATCACTATAACAGGAAATACCAAGCAGCATTGAGGGCAGACAACATCCAAATGGTAATGTACCTGGAGTGGGGGAGAAAAATAGATTGAGCTGTTTTGGGGGGTTTTGGTACACATTAAAGAGCTTTTACTGTTAAAAAACATTACTTACCTAACCTCTGCTGCTGCCTATGGACAGAATTTGTTCCATTCTTGCATTAGCTCCTGTGCTGGCAGCACACACTCTGGCAAGCTTTAGCGCATGTCCCTGCTTCCAGGAGCAGGTGCCAGGGGGTGCACTACAAAAAATGAAATGGTGACACAGTGTCTGTATCGCAGCTGGACAGATTCATCTCACAAGGCTAATGTTATTTTTCCTATGTGAACTTAAAGTGGAACAAAACCCTATGTGGCTGGCTAAAAGACTACTGGCCTTCTACTGAGGCGTCCTAAACCAGGATGCCCCACTGTGAGAACCCCCCTAGGTCACCACATAACTTACCTTTAGCCTGGCTCCCACGGCGTGCAAAACAATTCTGCCCACATTATCAGGCACGTTCCTGTGCCCACATTATCAGGCACGCTCCTGTGCCCACATTATCAGGCACGCTCCTGTGCCCACATTATCAGGCACGCTCCTGTGCCCACATTATCAGGCACGCTCCTGTGCCCACATTATCAGGCACGCTCCTGTGCCCACATTATCAGGCACGCTCCTGTGCCCACATTATCAGGCACGCTCCTGTGCCCACATTATCAGGCACGCTCCTGTGCCCACATTATCAGGCACGCTCCTGTGCCCACATTATCAGGCACGCTCCTGTGCCCACATTATCAGGCACGCTCCTGTGCCCACATTATCAGGCACGCTCCTGTGCCCACATTATCAAGCACGCTCCTGTGCCCACATTATCAGGCACGCTCCTGTGCCCACATTATCAGGCACGCTCCTGTGCCCACATTATCAAGCACGCTCCTGTGCCCACATTATCAGGCACGCTCCTGTGCCCACATTATCAGGCACGCTCCTGTGCCCACATTATCAGGCACGCTCCTGTGCCCACATTATCAGGCACGCTCCTGTGCCCACCATTAAGATAGGCCGGGAGCGAGAGTGCTCCCCAGTTTAAAGGGAACTACGAATGCCGCTGCTCCCTATTGTCGAGCATGCTCTGTGTCTGGACAGAGCCGCATGCCAGGTATTAAAGTGGACCAACACCCTGCCGGATTGGCCCGGGAATCTTTAAGATCCCTCCCCGCGGGGCATCCAAAATCGGGATGCCCCTCTGTGTGAAACCCCCCAGGAAGCTCAGAAACCTTACCTTGATCCCGATCCAACAGCACATGCGCGGGCCGCAGCCGCATGTGCTGCGGCTCCGAGCGTGCTGATTGGAAGAGCGGCCGCGCATGCGCCATAGGAACGGGGTGAGGTGAGTTTTTACGAGCGATCGGGGGGGTTCACATAGCGGGGCACCCCGAACGGGGGGGGGGGGAAGTGGACCAAGACCCAGGATAGTCAAAATCCTGGGTGTTGGTCCACTTTAATAGGCAGTGATTGCAAGAGAGCCCAAGCCTGTGCCCTAAGACCAGGGACAGGTAAGTTACATTTATCAAAACCAGGGATAGTGAAAATCAGGGGTTTTCTTCTGTTTTAATATCCCGTTAAATGATTTGAGATTCAGGTTTGTGTTTCAGTTTATTCTTATTGCTGGTTAGGTACCAAATTACTGAGGGTCAGATATGGCGTCAGGGGAGCTGATTTAGCTTGCCTTAATGAATATGGCATTAGACATGATTGATGGTTCCCCAAACCCTCAACCTTTTTTCTTTTTCCTCAGTATTAGATTCTCCTTCTGCCTAGCTGCCAGGTAAGTGCCACAGAATAGTGTGGTAAAATATTGGTCACTGGCTGATTTTTAAACAGACCCCAATGCTATTCCCAGTGCAGAATTGCAGTATAGGACAAGGCTACCCCCATAGTGGATGCACACCTCCCAAGTGTCCCTAATTTGGAGGGACTGTCCCTCTTTTGAGTCCATGTTCTCATGGTGGAGCAGGTTGTAAATAGCATTGTGATAAAATGTAAAGGAATTATATGTTGAACGCCAATGAGGAGCATTCAGCCTTTTGCAGTCTGCCGCTGCCTGTGTTGCTTTTAATTGCACAGGATCAGAGCTGTGATTCTCCTGTGTTGTGGTTTATGAAGTCTAACCCACAGACTTTCCATCTAAAATGTAGTGCAACACTGCCAGAGTATTAAAGAAAGCTATCACAGCAACTCCCATAGACATCAGCAACTGCCAGTTATTTAAATGATCTCAGTGAAAACCATTTGATTAAAGCTTCATTAAAAAACAGTATGTGATGAATTAAGGGGTCGACTATTTACAGGACCAGCACGTCTCCTAGACAACAGTGATGCGCATGTAATCGATGACGATGGTTTCCCACAATGCTCAGCGCCAAAACAGGATGTAAGCAAATGCCGGCTGATTTGTTACAGCTGATATGAATCAGAGGATGGGACAACACTATTTAAGGGTAGGAATAGACATTGGATACTAACCCTCACCTTGAAGCAACATGGGAGTTGCGGGCGCGGTGATTTATATTTGATGACCCTGTGATGCTGACTCTATGTGCCATTTTTTATTCTTGAATATTCAGGTTTGCTGGTGTCACTTAGCACGCACACGTGCACTTTGAGTATATCTTTATTGTTTCCATTCACTTATAACTGTTTGAACTGGGCGAGTCTGCCAATATATTTTTTGTGGAATTTAGTTTTTTATTCATTTTCACATATGAGGTATTGTTTAGAGTTGATATTTATTAGAGGTTTTACACTTTGAGGGTTTACACATACAATTTTTATGCCGGCATAAAATAACTGTTATAATAGGATCTAATAAGTGCACATAGGGTCTTTTGATGCATTGTTCCCCTTAGGGGGTTTTTTCATTAATATTATTGTGACCATGGGGTCATCCATGTGATTTTAATTGTCCAGTGTGTTTTTGTGAATTTTAATATCTCCTTTTTCATAATAAAGAATTTTGTATCCATATTGATATTGGTGCTCCTTTTTGAAGAAAGGTGTGTAATTGGACACGTCCACTTCAGTCTTGTTTGGTTCATGTGAGTGAGCACATGTTTATATTCAGTGGTATTGTCTGGTGCACCCCTGTTACTAGAAATTATTTACAGGATATTTCACAGCAGCAAACTGCAAAGGTGGGAATAGATCCACTGAAATCAATGGCCCAGATATCTTTGTGGTTTGGGGATGGAAAAGTGCTGTGCTGCATTGCGAAATGCATAGGTGTCAACAGGACCTTTTAAAAATCCAAAAGTCAAAAAATATTATTATTATTGTTTATTTATAAAGCACCATCGTATTCTGTGGTTCTGTACAAGGTAGAAATGACTTGGATTACCAACATAAGAGACAAGAGGGGGCATCCCAATTTTGGGTGTCCTACACCATAAAGCAAAACAAAACTCAAAGTCTAGAAGTCTCCAGGGCAGGCCATTGGTTTCCTCTGTGGCATCCCAAATCGAGATGCCCAACTGTGTAAACCCCCATCCTCCTTGTGTAGCCGCAGAACTCACCTTTGTCCTGTCCCCAACAATGCTGGACACATCCCCAGCATCTCTTGGCTGAGGCACGCACCAATCTAAAGTAAACTGGTAATGCGGCTGCCATAACTGCAAAGCTCTGTAGCTAGACAAAGCTGTATTGCTGATAAATAATATGCACAGCATACAGCAATGATTGGAAAAGAAGCCGTGCATACATGGTTGGATCAGCAGTCAGGTAAGATTTAATGGGGACCCCAGGGGTTTCACACAGTCGGCCATTACATATAGGGGTGTCCCAGGGCAAGAAACAAAATCCCAAGTTTTGTTCCACTTTAAAACCAAAAAGACAGCCCATTATAACAGCTATAACATCTATTTAAAATAATTGCCAGTTAAAAGAAAGTGCCATTAGGATGACAGCGCCTTGTGCAGGAGCCCCTTAGCACTGCCCAAAGGCAAGCCATTGGTGTAGGCCCTCTTTAATATAATTGTCTTCCAGTTAAAGTGGACCAAAACTGAGGTTTTCACTTTGCCGGCTTTTGATCTGCTTTACTCGGGCATCCTATGTAGGGATGCCCCTGTGTGTAAAACCTCTAATTTCGGCGAGTGTTCTTACCGCTCCAGCTATCCCATGTTGCATGCATACATTCAGAATAGATTGCCAAATGATGCCAGCCAATCGGAATAGACTGCAACACTCAGCAATCTACTTTGAATTAATGGAATGGGGGGGGGGGCTTTCTGACAGGTGCCTCCCTCCAGCTAATCCTCACCTCTGCTGGCCATTTGGAAATGACTGGCATGGGTACATGCATCAGTTGATGGAAGCTGGCGATGCTGTTTTGGGATAGACGTATTGGTGAACCAGGGGGCACACACATGGGCATGCCTACATGGGATGCCCCAGAAAAGGGCAATCACCTGACTTTAGATACTTTTAAACTCCAGGGCCGGGACTGAACTATTTTTTACAAAAATATAAGACCGTTCCTCACTTGTTTGTGCCCTACAGCATCAGCATAGGCTAAGGTGACTGTAATTACATGGACATCAGTAAAATGTACAGAGTCCAGGACAATCGTCTACAGCACTGCGAGGTGATAAGGGTTGAACACAAGCAGGAGATAAGTCCTACAAATAGGGTGCTAAAAGCTTAGTGATAAGTGGCCCGGCTGGACAGCAGACACAACAAACACAGGAGCGCAGCCCTATGCCGCAGCGCTGTGTGTGCTGTAACAAGTAGCTGGCAGGACCGGCCAATGTTTAACCAGGATGGTCGATCATCAGATCTTTCTTTGTTTGCTTGCAAATGAAGGAGGCAGCGCACAGCCGGCGCCAGTGTAGATTTATCGCACCCGGGAGGGTGGCTGAGCCGGTCACAGGACACAAAGCTGCTTCGCACCTTCCAGCGTTTGATCCTGGAAATGATTGCAAGCTCCTCCTGGGACACAAGGGCAGCCCTGCCACTGCAGCATGCTTCCTGTCCCATGCACATCCATGCACATTGCATGCTCCTCCTGTGACACAAGGGCAGCCCTGCCACTGCAGCCTGCTTCCTGTCCCATGCACATCTATGCACATTGCATGCTCCTCCAGTAACACAAGGGCAGCCCTGCCACTGCAGCCTGCTTCCTGTCCCATGCACATCCATGCACATTGCATGCTCCTCCTGTGACACAAGGGCAGCCCTGCCACTGCAGCCTGCTTCCTGTCCCATGCACATCCATGCACATTGCAAGCTCCTCCTGGGACACAAGGGCAGCCCTGCCACTGCAGCCTGCTTCCTGTCCCATGCACATCCATGCACATTGCATGCTCCTCCTGTAACACAAGGGCAGCCCTGCCACTGCAGCCTGCTTCCTGTCCCATGCACATCCATGCACATTGCAAGCTCCTCCTGGGACACAAGGGCAGCCCTGCCACTGCAGCCTGCTTCCTGTCCCATGCACATCCATGCACATTGCAAGCTCCTCCTGGGACACAAGGGCAGCCCTGCCACTGCAGCCTGCTTCCTGTCCCATGCACATCCATGCACATTGCATGCTCCTCCTGTGACACAAGGCCAGCCCTGCCACTGCAGCCTGCTTCCTGTCCCATGCACATTCATGCACATTGCATGCTCCTCCTGTGACACAAGGGCAGCCCTGCCACTGCAGCCTGCTTTTCTGTCCCATGCATATCCATGCACATTGCATGCTCCTCCTGTGACACAAGGGCAGCCCTGCCACTGCAGCCTGCTTCCTGTCCCATGCACATTGCATGCTCCTCCTGTGACACAAGGGCAGCCCTGCCACTGCAGCCTGCTTCCTGTCCCATGCACATCCATGCACATTGCATGCTCCTCCTGGGACACAAGGGCAGCCCTGCCACTGCAGCCTGCTTCCTGTCCCATGCACATCCATGCACATTGCATGCTCCTCCTGTGACACAAGGGCAGCCCTGCCACTGCAGCCTGCTTCCTGTCCCATGCACATCCATGCACATTGCATGCTCCTCCGATAACACAAGGCCAGCCCTGCCACTGCAGCCTGCTTCCTGTCCCATGCACATCCATGCACATTGCATGCTCCTCCTGTGACACAAGGCCAGCCCTGCCACTGCAGCCTGCTTCCTGTCCCATGCACATCCATGCACATTGCATGCTTCTCCTGGGACACAAGGGCAGCTTTGCCACTGCTGCATGGCTCCTGTCTCGTGCACATCCATGCACATTGCATGCTTCTCCTGGGACACAAGGGCAGCCCTACAACTGCTGCATGGCTCCTGTTCCATGCACATCCATGCACATTGCATGCTTCTCCTGGGACACAGGGGCAGCTTTGCCACTGCTGCATGGCTCCTGTCCCATGCACATCCATGCACATTGCATGCTCCGCCTGTGACACAAGGGCAGCCCTGCCACTGCTGCATGGCTCCTGTCTCATACACATCCATGCACATTGCATGCTCCTTCTGGGACACAAGGGCAGCCCTGCCACTGCAGCCTGGCTCCGGTCCCATGCACATCCATGCTGATTGCAAGCTCCTCCTGTGACACAAGGGCAGCTTTGCGACTGCTGCCTGGCTCCTGTCCCATGCACATCCATGCACATTGCATGCTCCTTCTGGGGCACAAGGGCAGCCCTGCCACTGCTGCATGGCTCCTGTCCCATGCACCCCATGCACATTGCATGCTCCTCCTGGGACACACGTGCAGCCCTGCCACTGCTGCCTGGCTCCTGTCTCGTGCACATCCATGCACATTGCATGCTCCTCCTGGGACACAAGGGCAGCCCTGCCACTGCTGCATGGCTCCTGTCCCTTGCACATTGCATGCTCCTCCTGGGACACAAGGGAAGCCCTGCCACTGCAGCCTGCTTCCTGTCCCATGCACATCCATGCACATTGCATGCTCCTCCTGGGACACAAGAGCAGCCCTGCCACTGCAGCCTTGTTCCTGTCCCATGCACATTCATGCACATTGCAAGCTCTTCCTGGGACACAAGAGCAGCCCTGCCACTGCCGCCTGCTTCCTGTCCCATGCACATCCATGCACATTGCATGCTCCTCCTGGGACACAAGAGCAGCCCTGCCACTGCTGCCTGGCTCCTGTCCCATGCATATTCATGCACATTGCAAGCTCTTCCTGGGACACAAGAGCAGCCCTGCCACTTCAGCCTGCTTCCTGTCCCATGCACATTGCATGATCCTCCTGTAACGCAAGGGCAGCCCTGCCACTGCTGCATGGCTCCTGTCCGATGCACATCCATGCACATTGCATGCTCCTCCTGGGACACAAGGGCAGCCCTGCCACTGCAGCCTGCTTCCTGTCCCATGAACATCCATGCACATTGCATGCTCCTCCTGGGACACAATGGCAGCCCTGCCACTGCTGCCTGGCTCCTGTCCCATGTACCTCCATGCACATTGCATGCTCCTCCTGGGACACAAGGGCAGCTTTGCCACTGCTGCATGGCTCCTGTCCCGTGCACATCCATGCACATTGCATGCTCCTCCTGGGACACAAGGGCAGCCCTGCCACTGCTGCCTGGCTCCTGTCTCATGCACATCCATGCACATTGCAAGCTCCTCCTGGGACACAAGGGCAGCCCTGCCACTGCTGCCTGGCTCCTGTCCCATGTACCTCCATGCACATTG
The DNA here is from genome assembly GCA_027917425.1 of Gastrophryne carolinensis. Lineage (NCBI taxonomy): Eukaryota > Metazoa > Chordata > Amphibia > Anura > Microhylidae > Gastrophryne > Gastrophryne carolinensis. Next base: position 441,928,227 of record CM051234.1, read on the forward strand.
CATGCTTCTCCTGGGACACAAGGGCAGCTTTGCCACTGCTGCATGTCTCCTGTTCCATGCACATCCATGCACATTGCATGCTCCTCCTTGGACACAAGGGCAGCTTTGCCACTGCTGCATGGCTCCTGTCTCATGCACATCCATGCACATTGCAAGCTTCTCCTGGGACACAAGGGCAGCCCTGCCACTGCTGCCTGGCTCCTGTCCCATGTACCTCCATGCACATTGCATGCTTCTCCTGGGACACAAGGGCAGCTTTGCCACTGCTGCATGTCTCCTGTTCCATGCACATCCATGCACATTGCATGCTCCTCCTTGGACACAAGGGCAGCTTTGCCACTGCTGCATGGCTCCTGTCTCATACACATCCATGCACATTGCATGCTCCTTCTGGGACACAAGGGCAGCCCTGCCACTGCAGCCTGGCTCCGGTCCCATGCACGTCCATTCACATTGCATGCTCCTCCTGTGACACAAGGGCAGCTTTGCGACTGCTGCCTGGCTCCTGTCCCATGCACCCCATGCACATTGCATGCTCCTCCTGGGACACACGTGCAGCCCTGCCACTGCTGCCTGGCTCCTGTCCCATGCACATCCATGCACATTGCATGCTTCTCCTGGGACACAAGGGCAGCTTTGCCACTGCTGCATGGCTCCTGTCTCGTGCACATCCATGCACATTGCATGCTCCTCCTGGGACACAAGGGCAGCCCTGCCACTGCTGCCTGGCTCCTGTCCCATGCACATCCATGCACATTGCATGCTCCTCCTGGGACACAAGGGCAGCCCTGCCACTGCTGCCTGGCTCCTGTCCCATGCACATCCATGCACATTGCATGCTTCTCCTGGGACACAAGGGCAGCCCTGCCACTGCTGCATGGCTCCTGTCCCTTGCACATTGCATGCTCCTCCTGGGAAAAAAGAGCAGCCCTGCCACTGCTGCCTGGCTGCTGTCTCATGCACATCCATGCACATTGCATGCTCCTCCTGGGACACAAGGGAAGCCCTGCCACTGTAGCGTTGCTCCTGTCCCATGCACATTGCAAGCTCCTCCTGGGACACAAGGGCAGCCCTGCCACTGCTGCCTGGCTCCTGTCCCATGCACTTCCATGCACATTGCATGCTCTCCCTGTGACAAAAGGGCAGCCCTGCCACTGCTGACCGGCTCCTTTCCCATGCACATCCATGCACATTGCAAGCTAGTCCTGGGACCCAAGTGCAGCCCTGCCACTGCTGCATGGCTCCTGTCCCATGCACATCCATGCACATTGCATGCTCCTCCTGTGACACAGGGGCAGTTCTTCCACTGCTGCATGGCTCCTGTCTCATGCACATCCATGCACATTGCATGCTCCTCCTGGGACACAACGGCAGCCCTGCCACTGCTGCCTGGCTCCTGTCCCATGCACATCCATGCACATTGCATGCTCCTCCTGGGACACAAGGGCAGCCCTACCACTGCTGCCTGGCTCCTGTCCCATGCACATTGCATGCTCCTCCTGGGACATAAGGGCAGCCCTGCCACTGCAGCCTGGTTCCTGTCCCATGCACATCCATGCACATTGCATGATCCTCCTGTGACTCAAGGGCAGCCCTGCCACTGCAGCCTGGTTCCTGTCCAATACACATCCATGCACATTGCATGCTCCCCCTGTGACACAAGGGCAGCCCTGCCACTGCAGCCTGGCTCCTGTCCCATGCACATCCATGCACATTGCAAGCTTCTTTTGGGACACAAGGGCAGCCCAGCCACTGCAGCCTGGCTCCTGCCCCATGCACATCCATGCACATTGCAAGCTAGTCCTTGGACCCAAGTGCAGCCCTGCCACTGCTGCCTGGTTCCTGTCCAATACACATCCATGCACATTGCATGCTCCCCCTGTGACACAAGGGCAGCCCGGCCACTGCTGCCTGACTTCTGTCCAATGCACATCCATGCACATTGCAAGCTTCTCCTGGGGCACAAGGGAAGCCCTGCCACTGCTGCCTGGCTCCTGTCCCATGCACATCCATGCACATTGCATGCTCCTCCTGGGACACAAGGGCAGCCCGGCCACTGCTGCCTGGCTTCTGTCCAATGCACATCCATGCACATTGCAAGCTTCTCCTGGGGCACAAGGGAAGCCCTGCCACTGCTGCCTGGCTCCTGTCCCATGCACATCCATGCACATTGCAAGCTCCTCCTGTAACACAAGGGCAGCCCGGCCACTGCTGCCTGGCTCCTGTCCCATGCACTTCCATACACATTGCAAGCGCTTCCTGGGACACAAGGGCAGCCCGGCCACTGCTGCCTGGCTCCTGTCCCATGCACTTCCATACACATTGCAAGCGCTTCCTGGGACACAAGTGCAGCCCTGCCACTACTGCATGGCTCCTGTCCCATGCACTTCCATACACATTGCAAGCGCTTCCTGGGACACAAGTGCAGCCCTGCCACTGCTGCATGGCTCCGGTCCCATGCACTTCCATACACATTGCAAGCGCTTCCTGGGACACAAGGGCAGCCCTGCCACTGCAGCCTGGCTCCTGTCCCATGCACATTGCAAGCTAGTCCTGGGACCCAAGTGCAGCCCTGCCACTGCTGCATGGTTTTTGTCCCATGCACTTCCATGCACATTGCAAGCTTCTCCTGGGACACAAGGACAGTTGTGCCACTGCTGCTTGACATTGGAGAACAGGACTTAGCCACCCTCTAACCAGAAGGACATCTGGGCCATTGATTTCTATGGCTTTGTTCTCATCCTTGTGGTTTGTAAAATGGCTCTTGTGGTTCATGGGCGCAGCCATCATAGGATTACTGCGGCATGCTGCCCCATTGACTTCTACTAAGAGGAGCATGTTGCCTATTCCATCATTCGATCAGTGGGGTTTGCATGGCGGACATGCAGCACTGGCCAAACCTGCCCCATAAAACACACTAGCCAGCTGTAAAGTTCAGTGAAGCTGCACGGAAACACGGAAGTAGGTGAATACAAAAGTCAGGGATTGGGCTTCACTTGCTGTTGTGGAACAGGGCACCCCACATAAAGTTCCTCCCTCTGCAGGTTCACCGTTGGTCCTCTTTAAAGCAGAATGCAAGTCATCTGATCGGATAAGGGCAGTACAATCATTTGTTCACTCAATTAAGTCAATTTATGTGTTCATGTAGATGAGCCATTAGATTCCAGGGCTGTGCCATGAGGGTTTTTTCGGTAGCTTGTACCTCCAAGTCCAGATCCTCAATACTGTTTGAAGTTCTAGGCCCCTATCTCTAGGCATGCCATCCACTGCCACAGACAGAGGGAGCTCACCTATGCAGCGCCTGGCCACATCTGTACAAAGTGAATGGAGCTGTATGCTCCAGCATTTTGAGTGTGGCTGGGTTGAAAGTTATAATCTATAATATCAAGCAGGTTAAAAGTTGCTGCAGAAATTTCTCTGACTGTTGAGGGCAGTGCGGGGGATTAGAAATCTCTTCCAAGGATAAGAAAGAGTAGCGGAACTGACAGCACAGAAACAGGATGTGCTCAAACAGCAGGGCTATGAGGGAATAAACCTGCAGGCAGTCACGTAATTAACTGTAAGCAAAAATATATAAAGGAAAAAGTGCCCCTTGTAACTGATCTGTTAGGATCTGTTTTGTTTTAAAACTTTCCTATAGTAAATATATGTCCCAGTTTCCTGCTTGCTTTACACACTCCCCTTGCACACAGTGAATGGGGCTGCATGCTCTATTTAATGTGAGATGTGAGAACAGCAGGGTGTGGCATTTAGGCTATGGCTTTGCTCTTGGCAGACAGTTACCTAACTCCAGCAGCTCCAAAGCACCTTCAGTAGGACCCAATCTTCAGGGTGGGTATGTATTATAGCACCAAGCCTGGACAGATGTCTTGCATGGGGAGCTTAGGTGAGTATTTTTATTTTTGCTTACAGATTACGTTGTTTTTGCACATTATTATTATTGTTGTTGTTTATTTATATAGAGCCTTCTTCCTCCGTAGGGCTGTACAAGGTACAATTACAACTTTATTGTTCTTTCTGCAAATCCACCTAGTCTAATTTGGGTACCTTTTCATTTGATTCTTTTACAGTTCATTTGAAGAAATGATCTGATGGAGTAGAATAATATTTGATAGGGTTTCGAACTGAATATGCACATCTGCCTTGTACAAGCTGCAGAAAAATGACAGGACCACTTTAATGTGTTATACTGAAATAAAAGGGGATACCTTTATGTTGGCTGTGATTTTTTTTTTTTTTTTGCAGATCTAATCTTAAGCACTCTGGGACAGTATTGGGCCCAGCAGCTTGACATTATGCTTCTAGGCCACATGGCAAAGGGTGAGGCAACCACAGCACAGGAGCAGAGAGCAGATGGGCGTTTGGGCTTCCTGGGAGATCGGTTAAGTGTTTAGGCCTGCAGGCACCAGCCTGCTGCTCAACAATACTGCCAATTCAGAAGCTAAGTCACCAGCACAATAGCCATCCAAAAGGGAGTGAATGAGCAAAGATTCATATGATCCTTTTTTCCTGGAAATACACATCACCCATGTACTTAATTTTCTAGGATTAGTATTAATTCTGATATATATATATATATATATATATATATATATATATATATATATATACAGATTAATACATATAGTAGGGCTTAAACAGGTATTTTCATCAACAGGCTTTCCAGCAGCTAATAATAAGGAGGGTACCCTGGCCATTAGTAGCCTTTTTCCAATGGTTAGGAAGCTTTACCTGTTTGCTGATAAATCTTGCTGCAAAGGATTTGACTGATTTTCAGGGAATATTCTAAGAATTTAACATCAGAAGTGACAATATTACAAATTGCTTCCAAACATGTTTGCACTACAAGTTAATCTCCTTGTCTGAACACTGGTTGCAAAGGGTCACTGCATTTAACACAGAGCCATGACCCCTTGCACTGTTTCATTGTAAGCCGGCCTGATAGACATGGGTAGAATTACCAAATCAGTAGCTGTGATTTTTGGATCAGCCTGGTGAATGTGTATTTATTCAGTCCTGTACAGGGAACACGGTCATATTTTAATTCCCTCTGTAAAGATTTTGTAATACATGCAGGTTCTCTTGAAGTCAAAGGTAGAGGTGAAACTTAAAGTGGACCTATTACCAGAATTTTCACTATCCCGGTGATAGGTTTGTTTACCTTAGGCATTCCAATTTGTGTCAAACCTCCAAGATCACCCACCCAACTCACTCTTACACCATACCCACAGCGCATGCACAGGCTCTCATCTAATCAGCAATTATTTATGCCGTGCACACTGCATGCTGCGTTGTATGCCATGCATATGAATGAGCAGCATAGAACACTATATACAAAGCCTGGCACAGGGCGCCCCCCCCCCCAACTGTGCGAGCCCCCATTGACCATCCCGATAAGATGCAGGGCTTTGCAGCAGCCAGAGAGGTGGCGGGGTTCACACATATTCCATGGGATTGCTGGATCAGTAAGTATATACAACAAACCAGGAACCAGGAGTGGAGCATCCCAAATCATGATGCTCTGGAGACAAAGAAAAGGCGTCCCTGGAGTCCAGCCAATAGGGTTTTACTCCACTTTAATGTGACCGGGTCCTGATGCAGACATTACATAGGGTCCCATCATGGCTGACATAGTAATCTTTTTTTCTGACATTTTCACTAAATTGGATACAATTAGACTATTAAAGGATGAAACAGCAGAAACAACTGGTGTTTCCTTCTGCACAGGATGCCATGTAAGTACAAGTCTGATAAACAATGTGAAGGGGCAGTAGCTGTGAGCTAATTTGGGGAAAATTGGTGAGTATATAAGTGCTTTAAAGTGGACCAAAACCTTGGATTTGTGCTGTCCCTCTGGGGCATCTAGTATTGGGATTCCCTGCTATGTAAAACACTGCCAATCGGTCAATATACATACCACGCCAGCATTCCCACGGCACAGGCATGTCTCTGCTTTAATCAGCTTCTTTGGCTGCGCCTACTAATGTTTGGTCTAATGTTTGGTTCAAAAAGCTACATGGGATTCAAGCCACACTTGTGATCAGCACACAACACCCCCTGCATCCCTCTATGGCTGTGCGCGGCCATGCCAGCCATTAAGCTACAGTGGCCGCAAGACAGCGCTAGGAAGTAGAGAGAGGTGCCACCATGGGCTCACTGGTGAGGTAAGAATATAGTCTAACAAAAGGGGGTTCACACAGCAGGGCTTCCCCAATGGGTGTCTGGTTTTGGTCCACTTTAAGTATACATAAATGGTCCAAATGAAAACACCTTCCAATTCTCTCAAATAAGAGGGAGGGAAATAGAATATCGAAAGAAACATCGTATCACCAGGCAAACATTCCTTCCATAAAATGTTACACTCATTGTTTCATGAACCATAAATAGTTAATTTGTAGAACTCATACCATTCAGCATCAGCTTCTTTATTCTATGATGGGATTCCAATGTCACAAAAGTAATTATAAGTGTTTAGAAAGCAAAACAGAAACCTTGGGTAGGGAAATGAATAATTTATTTATGCAGATTTATACATCAACCCTGAAAGAAGACCATGGGGTTTAAAGAGGGGCAGTCCTTCCAAATGAATCACTTCCACTTGGATAAATCATTCTCTGGAGTTATGGGGTCCTAGTGCTTCCTGCCCATAGTCTTCTATGGCTGCAGTTATACCATTGCCAGGCAAATGTTGTCTCAACCAGAGCTATGTGTAATAACCCCAGATATACCTCTGAAGGTGCCTGTTACACTGGTATATATTCTTATTGGGGGGTACCATGAAGGCATAGTTTATGAGGAACAGCTATGACTCTTACAGGGGAAGTGAAGGCAAAGAATATAACATCTATAGCTATTCATTGTTTATTTGCCTTCCTTCTCCAGGTTCTTCCTAGGAATGCTAGCTACAGTGGATCAATGTTGCTGTCACACTTAAACCGGACCTTCAGCATGATTTATTGAAAAGCCCAAACCCTTATAAAATTATTCCCCAGCATCTAAAATTAATATATTTTAAGTTTTTAGTCACTTATTATTCTTTCCCCCACTGGGCTGCAACTCTGTTCAGGACTTTAGGATGTGGGCGCCGCCATCTTGACTCAGAAGCATCACACTTACTGAGGAGAGGAGAGCGGGATAAAGTACAGGGGGGTGGGTTATAGCTGTGCTTTGCTCAGGCAGAGCAGAGCTGAGGTCAGGAAAAGGTCAGCAGTCCCAGAATGCAGAGCAACACAGTTAGAAGGCGCTTCCTGTTTGCAGGCTGCCTGATGTCCCATGAGCCGCCATCTTGGATGTTTAAAGGCTCATAACATGCAGTAGATGCAGGTAGGATGATTTTTTAATGTGGACAATCTGTATGTACAGGGTGTGGGAAACATATAAGATAGACTCTTATTCAGGGTGAAGGTCCGCTTAAAACTGTAAGTCTAGTCAGACTAGGCCCCACAGCGGGCGGTGCCAGCAGTAGCTCCACATGCCTCACATCTGAAGTTAGAGGTGGTTGTGCTATGTACAGTAACTATGGCGGAGTATGTAGAAAGAAAATTAGGTGAGTGGAACAGAGTAGCAGAAGTGAGTGCCCAGTGGTCACTATTAAAAATGGCCATCTTAAAGGCAACTAAGCAATATGTGAAACAAACTAGCAAGAATAAAAGGAAGAAGAAACCATTATGGTTTACTAGGGAAGTCAGCACTATCATAAAAGATAAGAAGTCTGCCTATAAGAAGTATAAAGTAAGTGGAAGTGTAGCTGACAGAGAGGCGTATCAAATTAAACAGAGGGAAGCAAAACTGATTATAAGGACTGCTAAAGGGCAAAAGGAGGAAGAAATGGCCAAATCTATGAAGAGGGGAGATAAAACCTTTTAACGATTTATTGGTGACAGAAAGAAGAAAAACAATGCAGTCTCAAAAATTAGAAATAGGGAAAATAAATATATTGACGGAGATAAGGCTGTGGCTGACCATCTGAATAGCTACTTTTGTTCGGTATTTTCAGATAGTAGCAGGCATGGCCATAGCACAGCATCCCGCTGGGAGGGCACAGCTCCGGAGTTTCTGGAGGCTGATGTCCTATCCGAGCTGGCACATCTAAAGGTAAGTAAGGCAATGGGTCCAGATGGAATCCACCCCAGAGTTCTAAGGGAACTTAGGTTTGTGATTGCAGCCCCTCTGACTGATTTACTTAACCATTCCCTTTCAACTGGTGAGGTTCCAGATGATTGGAGAATGGCCAATGTCGTACCAATCCATAAAAAGGGGAGTAGAGAAGAAGCCAGTAATTACAGGCCAGTTAGTTTAACATCTATAGTGGTCAAATTAATGGAAACACTCTTAAAAAAACAGATAATTTCCCATCTAAAAATTAATGACCTATTGGACCCAAAACAGCACGGCTTTACTGAGGGCAGATCATGTCAGACCAATCTTATTGATTTCTTTGACAATGTCACTAAAGTGTTAGATGAAGGTGGTGCTGTGGATATCGCCTATCTGGATTTTAGTAAAGCCTTTGAAACTGTACCACATAAGGAGCTCATAGATAAGTTATTGAAGGTAGGACTCAATCCCTGGATAGTTCAGTGGATTTCCAGTTGGCTGAGGGATCGGTATCAGAGCGTTGTTGTAAATGGTGTGCAATCTGAACAAAGGCGAGTTACAAGTGGTGTGCCGCAAGGCTCTGTCCTGGGCCCCATTCTTTTTAATATATTTGTAAGTGACATAGGAGAAGGCTTGGTAGGAAAAGTTTGTCTGTTTGCTGATGATACAAAGGTTAGTAATAGGGTCGATATTCCTGGAGGTGTCTGCAACATGGAAAATGATTTCGCTTTACTGGATAGATGGTCAAAACTGTGGAAACTAGAGTTTAATGTCTCTAAATGTAAAATCATGCACTTGGGTAGAAGGAATCCCTGCTCTGAGTACCATATGGGCAGCACTGTGTTAGCCAGGACCTCGGAGGAGAGAGATTTAGGGCTACTGATTACTGATAGCTGCAAGATGACTGGACAGTGTAGCCAGGCAGTGGGAAAAGCAAGCAGGATGCTCAGCTGCATAGCTCGAGGCATCACCAGTAGGAAGGGGGAGGTTGTGATGCCGCTGTATAGAGCCCTGGTAAGGCCACAGCTAGAATACTGTGTGCAGTTCTGGAGACCTTACCTGCAAAAAGACATTATTCAAATAGAACGTGTCCAAAGGCGGGCAACGAAAATGGTGGAAGGACTTAAACTTAAAACTTATCAGGAGAGACTTAAAGAACTTAATTTGTACAGTCTGGAGGAAAGAAGGGAGAGGGGGGACATGATTGAGACCTTTAAATATGTGAAAGGATTGAATAAGGTTCAGGAGGGAAGTGTTTTTAAGAAGAAGCTTAATGATAGAACAAGGGGGCACAACCTGAAGCTAGTCGGGGGGAAGATCAGGAGCAATGTTAGAAAATATTATTTTACAGAAAGAGTAGTAGATGCTTGGAACAAACTTCCAGCAGAGGTAGTTGAAAAATCAACAGTCACTGAATTTAAACATGCCTGGGATAAGCACACATCTATCCTAAGATAAAGAGTACATACAGTATACACATAAGGGCAGACTAGATGGACCGTATGGTCTCCTTCTGCCGTCAACCTTCTATGTTTCTATGTTTCTATGCTGTACATTTAGCTTCCAGTTCACGGGTAACTTTTCTGCCCACCATACCCTTCAGTTGCCAAGAAGACAGTGCTCAGCCTACATTTTTGTATATCGGACTTCCCAACCTTTTTTCAGCAAGTACCACTTATTATCTTGTAATGATATCAAGTACCAACTGGGTGCACATAGCTTATCAGTCACCTAAAACCATGTTAACAACACACAGAACAGACATTTAACATGTGCGAATCACACAAAGATGGTTGTTTCAACTTTTGGAGCAGTCTTGTACTAGTGGAGCAAATTGGGCTTTTGGTAAAGTATAGATAGCATCAGACAGTGTTGGGAGACAGATCCGTCTGCAAGTATCACCTGATAGGACCTAGTACCACTGTTTGGGAACCCCTGGCCTAGATCATGGTGGATCATGGAGACCAGGTAAGAATTTTCTTTAATCTCAACTGTCAACTCGGGGTCTTGGTATTCTGGTGGCACCATAAGACACACCTAGGATTTGAAGATAGAGAAAAAATATTCTGAACCAAATGTTGTGCTAAAACACTGCCCCCCCAAGAACCAAGTAATAGGCAAGATTCAGAATCCCCCCATTACAGGCAGAGTGGCATCCCCCCACCCATTCCCCATATAAGCAGTTTGGCATTCCCCACATCCATTCCCCATATAGGCAGTGTGGCATTCTCCCCTCCCATTCCCCAAATAGGCAATGTGGCATTACCCCACCCCTGTCTGCTCACCGCTCATCCATGGTCTGGTCTCCCACTGGTTTCCAGCAACAAACATCGGAGCGCTGGTTATGTAGGTTTACTTTTCTTTGTTTTTTTTACATTCACCTAGTAAGACGCACTCACATCATCCCCCCCCCCCACCACCACCACCACCACTTTTGGAGGAAAGGTGTGTCTTATAGGGTGGAAAATACATGTATACGGTAATTAATTGTTTATATTTCAAGCTGCAAAATCTAATACCATAAAGCCCTGCAGAATAGTGCACAAAAATTAAACAATGGGCTCGATTCACCTTTTTTTTACAAAATAGAATAGAAAATGTCTCCTATAAGTAAGAAACTACCTATGAGCTAGGAAACATTTAATAAGAGTTGTTTAGGAATTTGGATGACTCAAGCCCAGTACAAGGACATGCCAAAAAAACATATTTTTCCACATTAAACACATAGCCAATGGTTGCAGAGTGCATTAAGAGAGAAATCTGAGCTTTCAGAGTTCTGATCCTAAGGAAGGGGAAGACACATGAGGTAAGGGAGCAGGCTGTGAGTGATGTGACAGGAAGTGCCTTGCCAGACCCTGGAAGACAAAGCCTCCTGGGAACTGCATGGAGTGTTTTAGGCCTGACTGTTCACTTCCAGCAGGGTTATGCAAACGATACATAATACATTATGATATGCAGGTTATTATGGGTCAAATGTTACAGAAATGCAACAAATACACCTTGATAACGGGATACAGTAAGAGTAAGGGGGTAAGGGCCCTGCCCTTGTGGCTCTCCTATTGTTGAAATGGTTTTCAAAATACCAGTCCAGTCTCCTGGCATAGGGCTGTACTTGTGCCCCCTTCTTTTGGATCGGTGGAATGGAGTAAATGAAGTACGCCAGCACTTGTATGGCTCTTGTTTTCCCCTCTAGGAACCCAGTACTTTTGTGTTTTTTTGGGGCATTGTTCTTTTCCAGTGGGGCATCCCGATGTGATTTTACCAAAAAATCTGACCTTTCCAGCAATCCTACGGCACATGTGTAGTGCACCAGCCAGACTTCAGAATGACTAGTAAGCTGAATGGGGCCAACCATTCAGAAATGCTTGCCATTGGTACGTGCCTTGGCTGGAGCATAGAAGGGTTACAGCTGTAGCCCACACAGGCACCATTGTATCACGTGTGAGGTGAGGTGGGCCCTCAGGAAGACCAGTCTCACATGATCTACAGCAGGGGTCCCCCAACCTTTAGCTCAGGATCCACATGTGGATCATGGTTTGCCTGATGTGTTGTAATAGAAAGGCCACAGCTTACCTGTCTATACAGCTTCCAACACAGAGCTTTGTTTCTCAGGCTACTTGGGTGGTATGACACTTGTGCAATATTCCTGGTCTATGAAGGGCTGAAGAAACAAGAGCGATGCTGTAAGCCAGCAAACCCCTCCACCTTTCCACCATTATACTATTTAGGAATCCACTTATGGATCCACCATGCTTTAGGGTGGGGGGCAAGTACACTCTGCTCAGTAATTGAGGGATGGGGGTCCACATACATGTACAGGGGATCTGTGCTCATTCTGAGAATATCATATCATTAATATAGACAGCATCTGAAAATTGGCAGTACAGTCACCAGTGTTTTAATGCTAAATGTGGCAGCAGACATTCATCTGTCAGAGCTGAATGTGCTTTTTCGAGGTAAGAAAGGTTGGGATGCCTTGGTCTACAGATAGCTATATTACGCCAGCAGCTATACCTTGCTTACCTAGACAATACTTGACTACATAAGGGCCAGAGCACCTTCTGGTGGGCCTAAAACACTGACTCAAGACCACCATGAGGGCATCCGAGGCTAAAACAATGTTCTGCCTTTACTGGAGTGTTCTGTGAGTTTGTTATTCCTTTAAGAGGTCATATATGATAATTTATCAATAAACATCAGGTTTAATTGTATTAACATCTAAGTGTGTTCTGAATTCTAAAGGGTGAGTCCCAACACTAATTATATAAAAATTGTTTCCTTTGATGGGCCCCAAGATTGATTTCCTCTTCCCAAAGTGCTCCAGTCTGACCTTGATTATGGCCCATGAACAGATAGCTATTTTAAACGTTAAAGATTCCATGGCTGGCCCCTGGCCTTCCCCCAAACCATCCCAAATCAGGATGCCCCACTGTGTGAAACCCTCCCGGGATATGCCAAACTCACCTTTTCCAGAGGCTACCTCAGTGCTGTAAACAGAGCTGCCACACACTTTCGCTCCTGATTGCTGAGCATTGATATGCATGGCAAATGGCTCTTATTGGACGAGAGCCCAAGAGATGTGTTTTACTGGGTGATCTGAGGGGTTTCACAGTGGGGCATCCCAAACTGCAACAAAACTAGTGATAGTCAAAATACCAGGTTTTGTTCTGCTATAAAAAAGAAGCACCAGCCCTAGTCTGCTTATCAGAGAACAATTTTTGAATGCAAAATTGCTAAAGTGACCTCAACAGGGAAATAATTGATCAGTGGAAACTCTTGCTGTAATAAAGTGTAGGACAAGAATTTATTTATTGGTCAAGCATGCATAGTTTTGACGGGCACAACATTTCTCGTTCGTCGCCTTACCATCAGCATGTAGAAACAGAAATTGTCCACAAATAGGATGTACAATGCATACAAATCTTCTGCAATTGAGCAACTGTGTTCAGACGTCAAAGATTTGTTGGTCAATCGCTAGAGCTATCGCTCGTTATCATAGTAAAACACTTTTTTTAGGGCAACTTCTGTTTACAGTTTCCAACAATCAAGCAATGAATGAGAAATTATTGGTCAGCCGAAACAATACTACCGATTAACCATTTCTCGTTCATCGTTTGATCACAGTGATGGTTTCCACAGAGCGATTATCGTCAATTTGCGGTCGCTCTACCAATTTCTCTCTCGATAATTGATCCATTTAAACGGAACATAAGGAGTGATTAATTAATACGTTTTCTATGTCGGAACGCGAGCTGTTTGATCACATACATACATTCATAGGGTCGAGTGCTTGCTAAAGGCTGGATATATCTACTGGTGGAAATAGACCATTATCAAAGGTCAGTGCTTTTCGGATCGTTGCCATGTGTTGGGGTCGAAGTGTCAGAGGCCTCTTCCCCTCCCTGAACAAACCCCATCATGTAGTGTGTTTGTCCCTGCTGTGCACAGACGGGGGTGCTGTAAAATGTGCCATTGTCGGCACTGTCCTAGGCTGTTGTTATTGTTTGTGGAAGGCCGAGGTGAAAATTGGAGCCAATTATCGGGACACACGCTGCTAGAGGCTACAGACCTCAAATCAATGGTGACCACAAGGAGATGGGGCTGAGCCTCCCCTAGGGACAGGAGCGGAGCCAGCCAGCAGCCCACACACTTTATCCTGCTCATCAGTCATTCATATATAGGTGTGTGTGTTACAATATTGTGTGCATGAGGGCAGCAGCAGCAGCAGCAGGGCCAGTCTCCAGCATCTGTGCAGGGTTCAGTAGGATGCGGGCTTGCTCCGCAGACAGCCCCCCGCCCCCACCCTTCCCCAGTCCCATCATCCATCCTGGTGAATGAGAGAGATCCGAGACTCCGGCCACTAAACAGACCTGACCAGGCTGGCGCCGAGTGCTCTTAAGTATGTGAGTCAAAAATGCGATGTTGGGAGAGCTAATCACTTCAGATGTTCCGCTCCTATCTCACTGCATTTAGCTCACAATGCCGCCTCTCCAACAATCTGCTCCACCATCTAACTCCTTAACCCTTTCTGCTGCTGGCCCGACTGGCCCTTCTCCTAGCTCCTATTTATCTATCTATCTTATCCATCTATATATCTATCTATCTTAACCCATCATGGAGGTCTGCAATGAGCATTGTACCTTTCTACGTAGCCTCATGAGAAATCAATAGTGGTGTGACAGCTCAACTGTCTAATCCAGTGCTAGGCTAGCAGCAGGCATTAGCGGCTAAATTCCCAGCAGGACCCCCCCCTGCTCTCCCCTCCTCTGGACATTTCACGGGTTGTCTTACAAATGATGTCTTGATTGCTGGCCAGATAGGGCCGGGGTGAAGAAAGGCTACAGGGCGGCCGGCAATCTGTCCGGCGATCCCAGCACAGATAGCAGGCCAATTACAGAGCGACGATGTCTCCAGATGACAAGGCTGATCCCCCCCCTCCTCCTCTGCTCCATACTGCACTTTCTCCAGTCCTGCCGGGCACTCCCCAACCCTCTCCTGTCTGCACGTTCACACCGATCAGCCCATGTCATACGATCGCCCACTCCAATGCAACGGAATGGTTTGAAATATAAATATATATATATATATATATATATATATATATATATACCTTTACACATAAACTAGGAGTATAAGACATTCATGGCGTACGTTCATTCATATTATTATTATTTTATAGTGTGCTAGCATCTTCAGTAGCGCTGTGCACAATAATAGTGTAAGAGGATCCTCCGGTGGACCCTAGACACTGACATAGGAGAGAGTCCTGCCTTTAGGAGCCTACCGTCTATAGGAAAGATTTATGATTCATTTTACGATAGATAGATAGATAGATAGATAGATAGATAGATAGATAGATAGATAGATAGATAATTAGTATGAATGAGTTTAAAATGTATAGATGCACAGGAAGGGCAGGACACCAGGCATTGCTGAGTATGAATGTTTGCTATATAGTTATAGATGACCAGCACCTGTCATATATATATATATATATAGATATAGTTGTGAGTCTGCAAGAGTATGGCAATCTCAAGGGGCTGTATGCAGGCGGGCGAAACAGTTGATGGCCAACTTTCTGCTTAGTCTGTACATATAGAAATATATATAGATATATGGTAAACTCCTGATGCAAACGACCTTTTGCAGCACATAAATGGTTAAATTGGTGAATAAGTGATATGAATAGGCCTGGCCTATCTGCTGGTATTAGCAAGGTTTCTGAGAACTGGCAAGACTCGTTTTGTTCGCTTCCAGATATTATATCCGAATACTGAACAGCCTCTAAATATTCTTTAAATCTCCAAATGAAGATGGTGTATGGGTAGTCGAATAGGCACAGATAGTGACACATTGGCACAATAACTGGGGTCTTTAAAGGACGGGGCATGATCTGCATGGTCGGATTGTATTGCCAGACGCCCCATCGGGAAGGGTGCCAGGGCGGTGCGGGTGCTGTATGTCATTGTGTGCAGTAGTAGTAAGTGTTGGATTGTGCGTGGCACAATACATTGGCCAGTATTTGTCAAGATCTGATAGCCTTCTTCAGTCATTTCATTAACCCATGACTGGCAAAGTGACAGCTTTACCCAGATTGGAGGGGAGTCTGGCCCTGCTTGTCCCTGAGCACTTCCCCAGCCTTCACAAACCTGCCCACATGCCCACAGACATCACCCAGAGGCAGGATGCTGCTTTCCATGGCACTGACTTATGCCCTGTGTTCCGAGCTTATGAGATCCCAGGGCAAGTCTCTTATTTTTTCCCCAGAGCATCATGACTTTATGCTACTGGAAACCGATAAGCCCTGTAGCCAGACCCTAAACATGCTTTGTCCCCGTGTATTGTATTAGTATGTGTGCTGTATGTATTGTATGCATGTGCTGTTCAGTGTGTGTGTGTGTGTGTGTGTGTGTGTGTGTGTGTGTGTGTGTGTGTGTGTGTGTGTGTTTGTGTGTGTATTCGGTATATCTGTTGTTTATCTGTGAGTGCTGTTCAGACATATGTGTGTGCAACCTAATGTGTGTTTTGTGCATATAGGTGTGCTGTTCAGTGCATGTCTGTGTATGTTATGTGTGTGCAGTTTGCTGTATGTTAATATTTTATTTGTAGGTGCGTTGATTAATTTATTTATACATAATATGTGTTTGTGTGCTATTCAATATATTTATGATGCGTGTGTGTGTTTATTTTATATGTATGTGTGTTTTGCTCTATGTCTGTATTGCATTTATTCGTGGGTGCTGTTCAGTATGTGCACGTGCTGTTGTTGTATTTATGTGTTGATATATATGAGCATTGTATGTGTGTGTGTGTGTGTGTGTGTGTGTGTGTACAGTCCAATATATGTATTTGAATGTTTGTGTTATACAGAACATACGTGTAGTGTCTCTATATGTTTATGCTGTTCAGTATATATGTGTTTTGTATGTATATGTGTGTTCTGTTTAGCATAAGTGTGTGCGTTGCATGTGCTGTATGTATATGTGGGTGCTATTCTAAAAGTGTGTGTGTGTTATATGTATATGTACTACTCTATATGCGTGTGTTATATTTGTATGTGCTACTCTATATGTGTGTATGTGCTACTCTATATGTGTGTGTTATATATGTGTATGTGCTACTCTATATGTGTGTGTTATATTTGTATGTGCTACTCTATATATGTGTGTGCTACTCTATATCTGTGTGTTATATTTGTATGTGCTATTCTATATGTGTGTATGTGTGTGTGTTATATGTGTATGTGCTACTCTATATGTGTGTGTTATATTTGTATGTGCTACTCTATATATTTGTGTGTATTTGCTGTTCATTATGTGAGTGTCTTTTATTCTAGCTGTGTGTGTCAGTGTATAAGCGGTGCTGGCTCCTCTCTCCCCTTCCTGCCATTGTGCTGGGCCGAGGCGATGACAGGGGTAGGGGTTTGAAGGTGGGGGGAGCCCCCCAAACCTGGAGATGGGGAGGTAAGTCTGCCCCTCCCCTCATAATCTAGTCTCCTGGCAGGCAGCAGGCATGGAGTAGTGAGTGTGTGGCTTCCCCCCTCCCCCTGGGCCCCGTACACCTTCCTGCCCCCCCCCCCATAATGTAGTCTCCTGTCCCCTGGCAGGCAGCAGGCATAGAGTAGTGAGTGAGTGGCCCCCCACCCCCTGGGCCCCGTACACCTTCCTGCCCCCCCCTGGGGCCCCCTATACCTTCCTGCCCCCCCCTCCCCCCATAATCTAGTCTCCTGGCAGGCAGCAGGCATGGAGTAGTGAGTGTATGGCTCCCCCTCCCCCTGGGGCCCCGTACACCTTCCTGCCCCCCCCCCCCCCCCCCATAATCTAGTCTCCTGGCAGGCAGCAGGCATGGAGTAGTGATTGTGTGGCTCCCCCTCCCCCTGGGGCCCCGTACACCTTCCTGCCCCCCCCCCCCCATAATGTAGTCCCCTGGCAGGCAGCAGGCATGGAGTAGTGAGTGTGTGGCTCCGGCTCCCCCTCCCCCTGGGGCCCCGTACACCTTCCTGCCCCCCCCCCCCCCATAATGTAGTCCCCTGGCAGGCAGCAGGCATGGAGTAGTGAGTGTGTGGCTCCCCCTCCCCCTGGGGCCCCGTACACCTTCCTGCCCCCCCATAATGTAGTCCCCTGGCAGGCACCAGGCATGGAGTAGTGAATGTGTGGCTCCCCCTCCCCCTGGGGCCCCCGTACACCTTCCTGCCCCCCCCCCCCATAATGTAGTCCCCTGGCAGGCAGCAGACATGGAGTAGTGAATGTGTGGCTCCCCCTCCCCCTGGGGCCCCCGTACACCTTCCTGCCCCCCCCCCCCCCCCATAATGTAGTCCCCTGGCAGGCAGCAGGCATGGAGTAGTGAGTGTGTGGCTCCCCCTCCCCCTGGGGGCCCGTACACCTTCCTGCCCCCCTGGGGGCCCGTACACCTTCCTGCCCCCCCCCCCCCCCCAATAATGTAGTCCCCTGGCAGGCAGCAGACATGGAGTAGTGAGTGTGTGGCTCCCCCTCCCCCTGGGGCCCCCGTACACCTTCCTGCCCCCCCCCCCCCCCCATAATGTAGTCCCCTGGCAGGCAGCAGACATGGAGTAGTGAATGTGTGGCTCCCCCTCCCCCTGGGGCCCCGTACACCTTCCTGCCCCCCCCCATAATGTAGTCCCCTGGCAGGCAGCAGACATGGAGTAGTGAATGTGTGGCTCCCCCTCCCCCTGGGGCCCCCGTACACCTTCCTGCCCCCCCCCCCCCCCCCATAATGTAGTCCCCTGGCAGGCAGCAGGCATGGAGTAGTGAGTGTGTGGCTCCCCCTCCCCCTGGGGGCCCGTACACCTTCCTGCCCCCCTGGGGGCCCGTACACCTTCCTGCCCCCCCCCCCCCCCAATAATGTAGTCCCCTGGCAGGCAGCAGGCATGGAGTAGTGAGTGTGTGGCTCCCCCTCCCCCTGGGGGCCCGTACACCTTCCTGCCCCCCTGGGGGCCCGTACACCTTCCTGCCCCCCCCCCCCCCCCCATAATGTAGTCCCCTGGCAGGCAGCAGGCATGGAGTAGTGAGTGTGTGGCTCCCCCTCCCCCTGGGGCCCCCGTACACCTTCCTGCCGCCGCCCCTCCCTCCCTCGCTGACATCTTCACACACGGCATTATGTAGTAGTGGTGGAGCTTTGCTGCAACGTTACAGCTTCCGACACCTTTCTTTTTATAACTCAACCCTGTCCCCGTCCGGCCGAGCTGTCAGACCCCGCCCACCGAGGCACACAATTGGTCCGAAAGCGTCAAAGAGCCAATCAACTAGGTCGGGGCTCCTCGCATCGCCACAACACATCCCTGGGCTCTGGTGTGAGCGGAGGCTCCAGTCACAGGAGCAGCTCGGAGAGGTGGCCCCGCGCCCGCCCGCCCGCCCGCCACTGTCTGAGGAGAAGAGCCGGGCTCCGCACACCCGCCAGGACTAGGACACCTTCCTGGATTTAGCCCCTCTTCCATTGCGGACCATGCCTCTGTGAGCTGTCCTCACCCGCCAGCACACACACAGGGCCGGAGCGCATGCATTCATCCATGAGAGATCCAGTCATCTCGGGGTCCAGCATGGCTTACCACCCGTTCCTCTCGCACAGGGCTCCGGACTTCGCTATGAGCGCTGTGCTCGGCCACCAGCCCCCCTTCTTCCCTGCCCTGGCTCTGCAGCCCACCGGCTCTGCGCTCTCCCTGCCCGGCGCCCTGGCTAAGCCCATCATGGAGCAGCTGGTGGGGGCCGCCGAGACCGGCATCCCATTCTCTTCTCTGGGCCACCAGGCCGCCGCTCATCTCCGGCCCCTCAAGAGCCTCGAACCGGAGGAGGAGGTGGAGGACGACCCCAAGGTGCACCTGGAAGCCAAGGAGCTCTGGGAACAGTTCCACAAGAGGGGCACCGAGATGGTCATCACCAAGTCTGGCAGGTGAGATAGATGCCTGCTACTGTTGCTGCTGCTTCATTGCCCCAAACACACACATCAAAACTTCCACACTCATGATGGGCATCCCTTCCCTACAGCATCCAAGAGCAGCCAGCTACCTGGGCACCATTCCCTCCACCCACCATATTCCCACCTGCCATGGCCTCAAACCTACACCTTTTATTTCACAATCCCAGCTACACAACTCAAGCTCTACACAAGATTCCCATCAGTCTCTACCAAAGATTAACATCAGTCTGCCAAGACTTTCACGGAAACCCCAAATCTACACCATAAACTGTATTTTCACACAGCCTCAGTTCTACACTTTATTGCCACATTATTGGACAGACATGTTATATTGCTAATAGAAGTGTCCACACAACCTCAGTTTTACATCATCAGAAATATTCCTCATACACTATCGGCCATACATTTTATACAACTGTAACCACACAACCTCATTATTACACTATACAGTATCAATTCATATCCTTAGCCTTTACCGAGTCTTAGCTACACACCTTAAGCTCTACACAATATTTCCATCAGAACTATTCCTCATCCATTACCTGCCATGAATTTTACACAACTTCAAACACACAACCTTATAATTACATGCCACCGTATCACTTCATATCCTAAGCTTTTTCCCAGTCCTAGCTACACACCTTAAGCTCTACACAACATCTCCATCAGAACTATTGCTCATACACTACCTGCCATGACTCTCACACAAACCTCGAATCTACACTATGCATTTCTATCTGAAGTATTCACACAATTTCGTATCTCCATCAGAAATATTTCTAAAACACTATCTGCCATGACTTTTAAACAAACTTAAACTCTACACTATGTATTTCTATCAAACGTATTTACACAATCTCAGTTCTAAACAATATTGCCATCTGTAATATTCCCCATACACTATCTGACATGACTTTTAAACAAAGATTATCAACACCATGTATTTCTATCAGAAGTCTATTTACACAACCTTAGTTGTACACAATATTTTATCAAAAATATTTCACAAACATGTAATTCACACAAATGCACAAACTCTGCACTACATATTTTGAATGGAAGATGCTTCAGTTTAATTTATTCTCTATACAATTGCAGCTACACACCCTCCACAATGCACTAGAAAACCTCTACCAGAAGTGCATTTACACTCCCATTTTATTCATGATAGAACTCTTGCTACACAACCTCAGTTTTGCACTACATATTTGTATTTGAAGTCCTTACACATGTTATATTTTATTTTCACTGCAACCGCAACTACACAACCTCGGCCATGTACTACAAACTTCTAGAAGTGAATTTATACTATATTCAATTCATACAACTGAGTATTCCTATTGGAGGCAATCCATACCATAATTCTTTGATCAAACGTTTAATATTTTTGTATGTTGTGCCATTACACAATTGCAGCTACACTCTTTCAGTTTATTACTACATAATCACTATATTCCATTCACAATACAATTTCAGGTACACATCCTCAAATTTCCACCAATAATTATATCAGACGACTATTCCCCTCAGTATCGTATGCTTTTACACAATTGCAGCTACACAACCTCAGTTGTTCACTATATATTTTTATCAGACGTGCATTCACTGTATGCTTTTTCACAATTTCAGTCACACACGCTCAAAAAGACGGTATTTAAAATAACAAAGCACTATATTTAATTCCCTCTACAATTGCAGCTACACAACCTAATTCCTAAATTGTGTATGTTTATTAAAAGTCCCTGCACCCCCTCCTGCATGTCTTTCAAACAATTGTACAGACAAATCAAATATATAACCTATGCATTTGATTTGTTTATATTATTAGTCAATTGCAACATGTTACACCAATGCAATTGCACTGTACATTTCTGCGTCGCTGGTTCATACGTTTCTATATATATTAACTAGTTATAAGTGATCTGCTACACACACGCACACATATATATATATATATATATATTTATATATATAATCAACATTCCTCAAGCTACTCAATATATATATATATATATATATATATATATATATATATATATTAGCTATTGTATATCATATATTGCATAAATATATTATTAAGGAGTGAAAGCCCAGAATGTTTTTTAAAAATGTTAACAACACACCTTATGTGTGTGTGTGCGTGCGTAATAATATGTATTGTGTATTTATATATTTGTGTATAATTATATATTGTGTATATATTTATTTGTATGTTGCGTATATAGTATATATATATATATATATATATATATATATATATATATATATAGTGTATTTATTATACAGCATATACATACGTGTTTATATTAAACTGTATATGTGTATGTACTTCCGAAGCAGCCTTGTATGAATTTCTCGTGTCGTTTGAACCTAGGCCCTAACTTGAGTTGTAACACCAATAGAGCGACTTCCAGCTGCTTAATGTCGCCATTGTGCTTTATAGATCTCAGGTAATAGGTAAAATCCCAGCCCCCCCCCCCCCCACACACACACACACACACACACACACACACACACACACACACACACAACACAACACATACACAAGTTGTGCATGAAGGGTTGAAAGGAGAAGAATGATTCATGCATTTCCTGGTTACTTGCTGCAACAGATCTGCGACTTTGTGGCCTTTTGCGAACACTTAAGCGTGTTCACCTCCACATACTCCTATAGATATCAGCACGTTTCTAGTATAATATCGGCATGAGATTTTATTTAACACGTTCAGAGCAATCGAGGCAGCAGTAACTACAAGTGACAAGGTTAAACATTAAGCTGCAAAGCTTTGATCTTCTGCTTATAGCCCTGTGTTCATATTCCAGCCGACAGGATGGCGGTGGCTATGGACAGAGAGGGAGTTTATGGCTATTGAACATGCACTGTGGTAGACAGCTCTCCAATGGCTCTCCCATTTTTTTCAATTTCTTTATAGGAGAATGTTCCCTCCATTTAAAGTCCGCTGCACAGGCCTGGACAAGAAGGCCAAGTACATTCTTCTCATGGACATTGTGGCTGCCGATGACTGTCGCTATAAGTTTCACAATTCCCGCTGGATGGTGGCTGGCAAAGCCGAC
The DNA here is from genome assembly GCA_027917425.1 of Gastrophryne carolinensis. Lineage (NCBI taxonomy): Eukaryota > Metazoa > Chordata > Amphibia > Anura > Microhylidae > Gastrophryne > Gastrophryne carolinensis. Next base: position 441,950,832 of record CM051234.1, read on the forward strand.
CCCGAGATGCCCAAGAGGATGTACATTCACCCGGACAGCCCAGCCACCGGGGAGCAGTGGATGTCCAAGGTGGTCACCTTCCACAAGCTCAAGCTCACCAACAACATCTCTGACAAGCATGGCTTTGTGAGTAGCACCTAGGCCTAAGCTCTCTTATTCAAATATGGCTTTTATTCAAAATATTACTATGAAACATCACATCTTATATATATCATTACACATACATGCTAAAACATATCAAACATTGACATGTAACAATTCCATTGCCAGTGTGTAGCATATAGCAGATTACGTATACATATGGCATTAAATATACTTTATATAAATGAATCTGAAAAGTTGACAAATTAAATCAAACTCATAAAAAGTATTTTGTTATGTGTTAGCAACATTATTCATACACTATTTTATTATTATTTACGGATAAAGCTTGAATCCTGATAATATAATGCCATAATCGATGATTGAATTTAGAGGCAAATTAATTTTCTGCCTTCTTCAGGGGAATTGATAGGTTTATTACCGCAGCTGATGAAAGCGCCCTATTAATGAGATAAAATAAGCACGTTGATTAGTGGAAAGTGGGTGATAATAAATTATGTCAGATTCCTTTTAGTCGGCTAAGGAAATAAGAAAACGGCTTTATAGTGCCTTCTCGTTTCTATTTGCTCATAAAGCCTTGTTATAGCTGACACTGGGCTGGCACAGTAGGGATGAGATTAATATTCAAATAAAGACACCTACATTAAAAACAACTTTTTAATATTCCCCCTCCCCCCAATGGTTTGAAACCTTTTTCAGACTCTCAGAACTATGTGTTTAGAAGAGCATGCCAATGACGTGTGCTAAAAAGCAAACATTTATTTGAAATAGTTGTTCTTGGTATGATTTATGCTTTCGCTGTTGCTTGCTTCCACATGTGGCCTAGTTTGGAAATAAAAAAAAAAAACTTGCAGAGAAATCTGAAGCACTTGCCATATTGTTTCTAATATTGTGCGATATTTACACCAATCTATTCTAGTTTCTCTATAACCCTAGTTATTGCATTTGGATGAACGTATACAATCTTTACACCTACATGAAAAGCAACGTAGCTTTTAATAAATTCGCCTGAAATTCTAAAACCTCTTTTTTAATATATACTCAGAACTGTATGAGTTTAGATAATGCATGCTGGTAGCACAATTACCTGTACTGAAAAGCAAACATTTGCTGGGAATCATTGTTGTTTGTGTAATTTATGCTTTCATGTGAATATATAGCTACCAGTGCAGCTTGCTTCCATGTGTGGTTAGCCAGATGAAAATCACAATTTTCTTTTATATTTTTATTCGATGCACTTTTTTCAAGCAACTTTCTGTTTGTGACTGGTTTCCTGTGTTACCTTGCAGACTATTCTGAACTCCATGCACAAGTATCAGCCCCGGTTTCACATAGTGCGGGCCAATGACATTCTGAAACTCCCCTACAGCACATTTAGAACCTATGTGTTCCCGGAGACAGAATTCATCGCAGTGACTGCATACCAGAATGATAAGGTAAGATGAGGATTTATCCAACGTGGTTTGGCTTTTCCACAAAGATTTTATTATACATTGATACTCCAGGGCGAGAAAGTAGAAATCCCCCACCACCACCCCTCCCCCTCAAGCTCACCTTCTGCCTACCTGTCTTATCTAGCAGAGGGACATCATCATCAGTGTGTTGTGGACTCGCTGCATGAGCTTGCTGTGCTCATACTAGAGTGGACTTTCCACTTTTGTCAGTGCAAAGTATGTCTGACAAAGATCAAAGTGGTGTAATGCATGTGCTTCTTGTAAATATTTAACACTGTGGAGCCTACGCACATTATTATATAGCTTTGTGCTGTCTAGATCTGCCCTTTACTCAAATGACATGGGCACACTGATTGACTGACCCGGAAGCTCCTCACCAGCCTCTTTACATCTTTGAATGCTTACCAAACTTTCCAAATAAGTCACCACATATGCTCCTCTCACATTCTGACTTCTAAATAGTAATTATAATAATTAAAAAAATCCACAGGGCTAATGTAGTAGTGTGACCACTTTAGACGCCAGGAGACTTGTCTGTATTAGTTACAAATCAATAGAGATTAATTACAAAGATAACACATATGTAACAACAGCATCAGTCAGCTCGTTTTGCTAATTAGCAAATAAAATATAATGCAACATGACATTAAATTCTGACCAAAATGGATAATAAAAAGTTAAAGATACATGACAGCTGTTGTTCTTGACCAATGGACGATAAATATATATATATATATAACTAATAGAAAACAATGGAGCCTCAGTGGTTTACACCCCCTCCCCCCACTGCATATTAAAACAAGTAAAATACAGATTGGAAATTAGTGCTGTAATAAATGAGTTTAGCTGTCAAGTGTGTGTATGTGTTTTAAACCTAGCACTAATATCTGTGTATTATATAAGCAAATAGTATTCTATTTACTCCTGGCAATTAAAAGTAATGGAATAATGGAAGTGACAATTATTTGACTCTGAATTTGAAGGTAACATGGTTATGGCTAAAGGGGGGCGGTACAGAAGGAATATTTTGTAAATAAATAAATATATATATATATATACATTTAAAGTCCTTTGTGTTAAGTAAGCAATATTATCTGGAAATCGTGCTTGTGTTCTGAGCTACCAGTACAGTATATCATAATTACAGTGTCCGTACAGATTACCCACAGTATACAGTATTGCTGATTTAAATAGTTTTTGGTAGTTCCCTTATCAGTGAACTCTACAACGTTTTGGGTGAATAGATCAAACAAATATGGATTTTTTTTTCAGTACATGACTGTATGTTGGGATCTCACACGCTGAAAGTGTATTGAAACAGGCCTTGGTGGGCATGAATGTATATTATGATGTGAAGACGAGTTAGGGAGCCCCTAGATGTCCAGCCAGGCTGCTTGCTTTGTACACAGGGATTGGCAATGGGTTCCTACACTCGAATTAAAAGCATTACAGTTGTGTACAGAGATTTATGAGTGTTCCTGCGGTGTACATTACAGTGCTGTGTTGGAAGCCCATACCCCTATGGAATAGAGCGGTTAAGGGGGACGTTAAATAAACCTCCATTATGGAGTTTCTCTGGCTGGGCTATGCTAAGGTGAGACAGGGGGGAAGGAGGGAGTGGAAGGGGAGAAGGAGGGGGAATGCGAGGGAGATAACTGGAAACAAATGCTGGCAACTCAATCACAATAATTTAAAAAACGTTTGCCCTATGGACGCCGAGGCTCCTAATGAAGCCGGGCCCGGGCGCCCTACAGAGCTCGCCCACTCCCAACCTCTACTAGACAGCTAGAGCTTTCATACTGTATGCTGTATTAACCCCCTGCCTGCCAGGGGGAAGGGGAACCGCAGACCCCGTGTATTTGTGTTGTGTTACTCGATGGGTAACACCCTGCCCAGTGTTTAGCTCACGTATCTAACTAGCTTCCGGGTAAAAAAATGTTTTTAAGCCTCATCTGAACCTGGCCTAGCCATTTAACGTAAACACAGGCTACAGATTATGGGGGAGGGAAAAAAAGAATGATTTAGTAAGTAAGGATATTTGTGTCTGCTGCTCCCTAATGATTATTCTTATTCTGACTCTGGTCGCCAGATCACACAATTAAAGATCGATAACAACCCCTTCGCCAAAGGCTTCCGTGACACTGGCAATGGGAGAAGAGAGAAGAGGTGAGTCTGTGTGCTTGTTTGCTTGGGGTATTGATTAGCCATCAGCATCACCAGTTGCACTGAAACCCTTCCATAGGCATCAGTGGCTGTGTGGGGCACATTGATGGGGATACATAATGGGAAAGGAACTGGCAGGTGGAGAGTAAGAAAGATTATTTGACTAGATAAAAAAATATCCTGGGGTAACTAACAAAACCTTGAAGGGAAGTGAAGTGATCACTACAATTTTAGAGAGGAATCTAAATGATTTATTCCCTTTTGAAGAGGCGGTGGGGTGCTTTTTAAAAATATATCAAAGCAACCACACTATTTTCCCCTTCTGTAAAATTGTCCCATTGCAGTTTTTAGTGGGATAACTCAACCTCTTTTCTTTGATAGAAAGTGAAATAAGTTATACCAAGCATAAACTTGGTGCAATGATAAGATACATAGATGATAGATGGATATAAATGGATAGACACAGGATATATGTATATATATATATATATAATATATATATATATATATATATATATATATATATATATATATATATATATATGATAGATAGGTATTTATTGCATTGGTTTGAATGTTTATAACTTCAGTTCAGAAAGTTGAATAAGTGAAAATGACCAAAAGCCTGCAGCTTATTATCTGAGGTAACTTTGAAATAGATAGATAGATAGATAGATAGATAGATAGATAGATAGATAGATAGATAGATAGATAGATAGACTGGCAGAGAGATAGATAGATAGATAGATAGATAGATAGATAGATAGATAGATAGATAGATAGAGGAAAGATAGATAGAAGGGTAGATATAGTTATCATATGGCACTATTTAAACAATAATAATATGACAGTAAATTGGGTGTTTATAACATTTGTTAGAAAGCTGAACAAAAACCGGTGGCAAAACAATCAGCGCACACTATGCTCTGAAGAGAGTGTGATATAGATAGACATTATATTACACTGATGTGAGTGTTTATATCTTATGCTGGGAAGTTAAATAGGTAAAAATAGGAAAAACAAATGGAGAAATGCAATCACTGAATATTGTTCCCTGAATATTATAAATCTAGCTAGTATGCATGAATATTTTCTCTCTCTCTCTCTCTCTCTCTCTCTCTCTCTCTCTTTCTATATATATATATATATATATATATATATATATATATATATATATATATATATATATATATATAGTGTATGGTTACTAGGCACTTCCAGAAGTTCTGATGATATTCATAAGTATAACTTGGGTGGCAGTGTTATACCTTTGGACCGGCGTATTGCTTTTTTAGTTGTTCATTTTGCTTTTCTAGTTGTCCTCGTGAAAGTTAGAAGGAAATGTTCATTTTATTACATAACTAAGAAAAAAGTTTTGAAAATGTGTCCATAAAACTTTAGGCAGTTTAAACCAATAGGGATGAGGGGTGCTGCATGTTTTGGCCGCGCGGGTAATAAGAAGTTATTTCAGATGCAAAGAAAAGGCAGCGCCAAGCGGCCTGAAACCATGCGGGGGATCTCCCTTGCCTCCCATGCCAGCTCCACCACTGACCCTTGTGCCAGGATTTGCATGGTAGATTTATATGCAGTATGTAAATGCTTGTAAAACGGGGGCTGAGAAAAAAAAAAAAAAAGCTGTGGCCGGCAGAACTTTGCTGTAAAGCGAAAGTGTGTGTGTGTGTGTGTGTGTGTGTGTGTGTGTGTGTGTGTGTGTGTGTGTGTGTGTGTGTGTGTGTGTGGGGGGGGGGGTTAACTAATCTGAAGCTGCATTTTCTGGGGTCTGCCTGAAAATTTCTTACACCTCATATAGAAAAAAAAGACAGACTGACACTGACCTGTCACTTAGCTCAGTGCCTACTAGAAGCTATTTCGCTGTTTGCTTTGTAGCCCTTCTGCGAGATGTGTCTCTCCTGAAAGCATTTCTCAGCTAGGTGCCTGCTTCTAACTGACACATATACAGTATACACAGTCACATTTCTATAGACAGCCCACTGAAATAGAACACTTGAACCCTTTTCTGTGGCCATACACCATCTACATATCTAATATGTATATAATGCTATACCTAAGTATATTTTAGGGTAACTTTTGCCTGAAGCTGAGGGCGTTTATTCCCTTTAGTTCTATGGGGGCGAAGCTTTGCCATGCTGGCTTAGTAAATCACATTATCACCTATGATGGTCTGGAGGAGGTGTAGGGGAGAAGTGTGAGGTTAGAAGACCCCTGGTCAGGTCTCCACACACAGCCCCCACTCTGGGTGGGGCCGGGGTCTGTCAGGTCAGCAGAAGTGAGTACATTAAACCAGAGGTCAAATACTTCTGTCTGGCGGCTGTTAAGATTGGGCGCGGGGAAGGATATACATTAAACGTGCGATTTGCTTTTCTCAAGGAAACAACTGAGTCTGCAGTCCATGCGAGCCTTTGATGAGCAGCAGAAGAAAGATAACGTCAGCTCGGACGAGTCCTCCAACGAGCAGACTGCCTTTAAATGCTTCGCCCAGGCATCCTCTCCAACCGCATCTGCAGTGGGCACTTCAAACCTTAAAGGTATAGTCCTCCCATTAACCCCATCACTCATCCCCCCACCCTCTTGAGATCGCATGCTCAGTGGTACAATTCATCATTTATTAATCCCACTCCTTGGGGTTTAATGGGGTTCGCTGGAAGAAGGCAGATCATGCTTGGGGCAGCGATTAAGTCCTATTAACCCTTGAAATGTTCACCGGAAACATGCTTTGTAAATAGTGACATGCATTAGGTAACATGAGGCTACGGCCCTTGCTGTAATACAAATACAAATTAAAGTTACCGCATAGTGCATACATACTAATAAAGTAAAACAGTATTCTAAAATGCACATGCCATTTCGCTTTTCTATATCTTTTTTTTATTGACACACACACACACACACACACACACACACACACACACACACACACACACACACACACATTTTTATCCTCTGGCTATCCACCATTCTAATAAATGATTTGTCGTTTTGCACTAAAAATGCAGTATACCTGCTACAAATTATTTTTATTCTTATTTGATTTTTATAAATACATATCCCATCTTATATGTTCTGCCAATTATATGTAAACTGCAAATCATTGAGGAAATTATAGACCCTTTTCTATATTTTCTATATCTATATTTCTACACACACACACACACACACACACACACACACACACACACACACACACACACACACACACACACACACCCCCACCTAGGTGTTGGACAAGCCGAGTGTTACAAGCTTTATATTACATTTGAATGCTAACCTTTACAGTATTTTAAATGCTGAAACTATTATTTATGCGGTCTATTAGTGTTATATATTATATAGTGTTATATATTATTTATATTTAGATAGATGTGAACTATCGTTTACATTTATATTACAGCTTTTGTAATGTATGCTTAATGGTATAAGCGTGTTCTTTTAGTACATTTTATTGACATGGGTGAGTTAAAGGTGGGGTAAAGTATTCTATGTTAATGAAACCAGTATATATATATATATATATATATATATATATATATATATATATATATCCGAATAAGACATTTTGTTCTCCCAAAATGTATTATTCAGTTATATACCTAAATAATATGTGAATAATACATTTGGGAGAATAATTATTTTAAACTTTACTGAATACTTCTGCCTTAAGGTATTTTTGTAGTCCTTTACTGTTGAAACAAGTCTACAGGAATGTCTAATAATCACTATTCAAAAATTCAAATCAAGAACTGTTACCCTATATTTAAATCTTTAAAGAGCTTTTATGTGGTTGCTTTAAGAAGCAGATTTTAAACTGATTTTATGTTAGAAAAAACTTGTTACTGAAAGAGTCATCTGTTCATTTAGGCCTGTGTGACAGCGAAGTCGACAGTGAAGATGAAAGCAAGTTTGAGGGTGGACAAGACCCAGAAGACTCAGCCAAAATCTCCACCACCACAAGTGAAAGCCCAAAGGAGATGAGGAGCCCTTCTAAGTTGCCAATGTTCTCATCGGAGTTGGCGAACAGGAGTAGGACTGAGAAAAGTTCCCCTAATTCCAGACACAGTCCTGGGCAGATATCATCCAGCAGCCGAGTTCTAAGTATGGAGGACCTCAAAAGTCCAAGCAGAGATTCCCAAAAACTGGAAGAGCCTAAACACCCCAAGGAGCATTTCCCACCCCTAACTGTGCAGACAGACAGCCCCCACCACCTCAACCAAACCCATTTACAGAACTTGGGGTTCCCTCCTGGTCTGGCTGGGCAGCAGTTCTTTAACCCCTTGGGGGCTTCTCATCCACTACTCCTTCATCCTAGCCAGTTCGCAATGGGAGGGGCGTTTTCCAGCATGGCAACTGGCATGAGCCCGCTACTGGCCTCTGTTTCGGGAGCTGCCTCAGGGGTGAACAGCATAGACTCTTCAGTGATGGCCTCCTCTCAGGGGCTACCAGGAACTTCAGCCTTACCTTTCCACCTTCAGCAGCACGTCCTTGCGTCTCAGGTAAGACAAAGATAATACTGAAGTCACTTAATGTATTACTGTTTCTGTTACAAAGACACAGAATAACTGCATTTTCACCCAAATAAAACCTGTCTAGGTGAAGCACATAACTCAACAATTTCTTCAACAGATCCGAGAACCTTAGTCATGTTTATATTTAGAAGGGATAGCCCTACTAAATATAAAGCCGGATAGGTAATTAGATTTATTAGTGGATGTATGGTGATTTAGTGAATGTGGGGTTTGATTGTGTTTAGCGTATGGGCTCAAACGCAAATTTGTCTTAAGTGTATCTTCTTATGGCTTAATAGACGGTTCTCTGAAGTCCAGGCACATGTGTGCACCGTGTGTATATATATGTGGCTTTGTATAATAATTGTGATGTGCTCTTCCTGCTTAATCCCTGACCTCCTTACCTTTCCCTGAGCTCTCTGGGTTTAATTCATGTGTTAGATAGCATTTAATTAGATACACTTTGACTTCGGTTCATTGACTGCAGTTTGAACGCTGGAAACAATTTTTGCTTTTATGGGTAGATGTTGCTGGCTAGACTAGACTATATTATTCATACCATTAATAATGCAATCGAGCTGTCTTTATATTGTGAGAGAATTGCTTCCATTAATCTCCTTAGATAACGATTGTCTATTTTTCCTGCCTCATGTTTAATGACTTAGGTTGATCTTTTCATTTTTGTTTTACAGGGTCTGGCTATGTCTCCCTTTGGAGGGCTTTTCTCCTATCCTTACACTTACATGGCTGCAGCTGCTGCTGCCTCCTCAGCTGTCCACAGACACCCATTTCTGAATGCAGTGCGCCCCAGGCTGAGGTACAACCCTTACTCCTTCCCAATGCCCATCCCTGAGAGCAGTAGTCTGTTGACAACTGCCCTCCACTCCATACCCAATGGCACCCTAGATGGCAAAGGCCCCAGTCTGGTTCCCAGCCCAGCCTCTGCAGTTCTGGACTCTGAACTGACCAGCCGATCTTCAACCCTATCCTCAGGATCTGTTTCTCTGTCCCCTAAATTGTGTCCAGACAAGGAACCTAGCAGTGAACTACAGAACATTCAGCGCCTGGTCAGTGGGCTGGACTCCAAGCAGGACAGATCAAGAAGTGATTCCCCCTGACACCCCAACATGCCCTTACAATGAGCGTATTGTCTCGTTTCAAACTTGGATTCTCATTGCACTTTTTATGATCCAGAAGTACCTCCTCCATGTCCTAGCCACTACATGCTATGTTTTCAGCCCATCATCCAACTGGAGAGAGGGAGAAAAAGATGTGAGGGTTGATTGTAAGCTGCTGCTAACCAGTTTCTATCAAGGTATCCTCTACACTAGCCAACCCTTGACAACCCGACAAGTGCTTACCTGCATGTGTAGTAGAAATATTTCTACAGGGTGTAAGCAGAGGACATGTAGAACTAGAAAAGCCTCACTACAGACTAAAACTTGAATACTGGTCAAAAAGGTAATTTATACATAGGCTCAGTTTTGCCAATTTAAAATAATGTTCATTGTTAGTGTACAGTAAAGCATTGAAATGAAATGTGTCTCTGTATTATGTGCTACTCCGGCCTCAATGCTTGCATGCTTCCCAACCAACTGCTCTCATTACCCAGAATTTGTGTCCGGAACTCTGGGAGGAGCAAGACTATATATATATATATATATATATATATATATATATATATATAGGCTGGTTCATGCAATAACAGGATATGTTTTTGAAAGGGAAGGGAGGCAACTGTAGTAAGTATTTATGTAATTATTTGGTATCTCCTGTACATATCTAATACAGATTCTCACTATTAAACTTTAATTTATTTATATTGTACATAGTTCTGTACATAGATCTCGAATCGTGTTTTATTTTGATGTGTGTTTAACCTATTGGGTGCCAAAGGGACAGCAAACTCTTGTATGGCACAAAGAAAAATTGAAGTCATTTTCATTTCAGTCATACAAATTGCCAATAGATGATTAAGGTAATGTTAAGGGGGCTATTCCTTATCTTGCTTCACATGCACCCCCACACCTAGCTGTGGTGTATGCCATGAATTGTCCCAGCAAGACAAGACTTCAGGAAATAGCTAACACAGCTCAGCTTTGGGCCAATCATTGAACATTTCAGCAGACAAAATCCTTAGTTGCTCTGTGTAACCTTGCCATGGTTTACCTGCTGGTCTGTGTGCAGCTTCTCTCTGAGCTGTGTGCCTAATGATATATGAAGGTAGAACAACATGCAAACATATATATATATATATATGCCATGTAATTAATGTTTCATAGGTATTGTTTCCCCCTGTATTTCTTTATTTTATTTTCAAGGCCTCAACGAGTTTCAATAAATTTTTTTTATTGAATTGTACCACCATGCCTGTTTGTGTTCCTGTGTATCAAACCTATGCAATTAAAGTGTCTTAAAGTGGATTGGCATCAAAACAATATATTTCATTATAGTATACATAGCTGGGGTAGTTCAGGATGTTCAATAGTTAGATTACAACCATATTATTTCAAATATAATCAAATCACACATAAATGATGGGGAGAGAGGAGAGGGAAAGAGGAAAAAGAGGTTGGGGTAGACACTTGAAAAATACAAGATATATATATATATATATATATATATATATATATATATATATATATATGTATATTACACAGATATATTGTGTCACAATTTAAGGACTGATATAAAATATATATTTTATATCAGTCCTTAAATTGTGACATAATATATCTGAGAGAGAGAGACATTGATGTGGAATATTTGTATTTACAAGCATGACAAATTGTAACTTTAAATTCACATACTGTAAACTATAAAGTTTATACACATATGCATCGCTCTCTCTCCCTGTAAATGTATATAGTCCATCATGGAATTTTGGTTATTTGCATTCTTCATTCTGTTTGAAGAATGTGTAAGATATTGCTAAGCAGGATACTTTAGTACAGTGGACATTTTCCTGGCACAGGCGGGCAGAATGAAGGATCTTGTGGGGTGGGGGGCAGGATGGAAGCTGACACTGAGCTGCCTTGGGCACGGAAGGCAGGGGCAGTCACCAAACAGCTGCTTCGTGTAGCTCCTTAGAACGGGCAACCTCCACTGACAGTTTTGATCTAAAGAGATACGTTGTTTTTTTCGTATAGCCCCAATAACGTTGGTAGCTTATTTTTCTCTAGAACAAGAAATTATTTGATTCTAATGATGTCGATTGGTATGTATTTGGTTGTTAATTTCTTAGAACAACATATTAGAGCTTGTTCTACAGGTGACCTAGTAATGTTTCCTGTCCATAATGACAAAATTAAGTCAAGAAATTTGGCTCTCTGGAAAGACAGCCCTGCCAGACTGCAAATAAAAATCAGATGAGGAATGGCGATTTTATTTTTTTTATACCTGCTGTGTTAAAGCGGTCCTTCACTCTGAATAAGAGCATATCTTATATGTTTCCCATACCCTGAACATACAGATTGCCCACATTAAAAACCATCCTACCTGCATCTACTGCATGTTATGAGCCTTTAAAAATCCAAGATGGCGGCTCATGGAAGTGCCTTCTGACTGTGCTGCTCTGCATTCTGGGACTGCTGACCTTTTCCTGACCCCAGCTCTACTGTGTCTGAGCAAAGCACAGCTATAACCCGCCCCCTGTACTTTTTCCCACTCTCCTCTCCTCAGTAAGTGTGATGCTTCTGAGTCAAGATGGCGGCGCCCGTATCCTAAAGTCCTGAACAGAGTTGCAACCCAGTGGGGGAAAGAATAATAAGTAAGCGACTAAAAACTCAAAATATATCAATTTTAGATGCTGGGGAATCGTTTTTTAAGGGTTTCGGCTTTTCAATAAATCATGGTGAATGTGTTTAAGTTGTTACTGATGTGGCTTAGATTATCGATAATAATGTAACAGGAGAGCCTCTATCTTTTCTATCCGATATTAGAGAAATTGCCCGCCGCGCGCATATAATTCCCCAATAAACAGCTCACATATGATACTGCTAAACTTATTCAATACCGGCCCAAAAAGGCACGGACGCATTTATTGATCTATTTGTTCGTTCATTCATTTATTAATTAATTAAATTTGGTTAATTCGTTTTATTAATCAATCTTATTTCATATCAGAATTTCCGATATTATTCATGATATTTTTTTCTTCAGCCGGTTGAACCAAAACAATGGATTTAATTCTGCTATGGGGGGATCGGGGGGATATATATATATATATATATAATTTTTTCGTGTTGTCAAAGGCGTCATCTTCCCTGGCCATGGAATTCAGGAGGGGGAAACCATTAATTACTAAATTTATACACATGGAATGAATCGGATAACACCGAAATGCAACAAACACACATGGATACAGGAGTACATTAGAAGTGACGGCCATGCCCTTGCCAGCTTAGAACCTAGAGTTAATTATATATATTAATTTAGTTTCACTTTATTAATGATTAAGGCTCCCTTGTTCTCTTGCTCTCTCTCTCTAATATATATATATATATATATATTTATTAAATAAATGCAAATTTGTATTAATTTCATTTTATACATTATTTAAAAATTAAGACTTCCTTGCTTTAGATCTCTCTCTTTCTCAATACACATATATATATATATATATGAAGCTTAGTATATTTAGTTACAAAATGTTTTACCTACTTCAGATGTAAAACAAAGTAAAAAGTTCTCACGTTTTATGAAATGTATATATATATATATATATATATAAATATAATTATATATAATTTAATTAAATATATGTATATATATATATATATATATATATATATATATATATATATATATATATATATATATATATAAGCAGCAGCTGTGAGAGACTAACCAAGCTTATATCGTGTTTAGAAGCAAAGTACAATACAAATAAGAGACCGTTTACTAAATCTATTTAGGATACAGAACTTATAACAAGGTATAAAACATTTTCATGGGTTTATTTAATCGATGTATTTTTTTTCTCTGTATTTCATTCCGCTCCTTGCCATGTAAAGTTGACAGGTACACTGATCGTGATAATACAATGCTTCATAGAATGTGATGTATGTGGTTTGGGTGGTTTGGTACATAGTACATCTAGTACATAGTATCTAGTATATGCCTAGGTTCTGCCTTCATACAGTACAAAGACAGATAAACAGACTTTTTCCTCTCTGCTATAACATTAGATCAGACATGTAGAAGTCTCCTTGAGGGATTTCTTCTTTTGGATGACCTGCAATAAATAACCTCCGAGCAAAACAGAAAGCGTCTCCTGCCTTTCCTAAAAGGGTTGATTAAAAAACAAATATTTAGAGCCTGGCTGTTCCGCCTCCGTCTCCCCCTATGCTATTTGTATACAGGGCAATTAATGAATAACCATGGCGGCGCTGGTGCCCTATCTCCGGATTATCACGTGTATTACTCACCTGGCGCCTCTCTTGATTTCCCCGATCATTTTATGACTCTTCCTCAGCAGGAAAGCTTCAGAGGATGATTAGGGAGGAATAGCCCTGCCCCTACTGCCATCTAGTGGTTAGTGTCAGAACTGCTCATTGCTTTCTCTCCAGGCACGATTGGATTGTGAAACTGCTTCTCAGTGAAATCCGTTGGATGGAACAGAAATACATAAAATATGTAAACAGAAAGCGTTTTTTTGGCTAGGTCAGACTCTTAACATTCAGGGGAAAGGGATGTGCCAGGAAATGTCTCCGGAGTAGATGCGTGGGAAAAAGCTTTTTTTCGTTAATCTTATTGGCAAACATTAATTCCAACAGAGCTGGGTTCATTTGTATTAGTACTACTGTCAACAGCATTACTAGTAATACTCATCAGCAATAAAACTCTTTATAAGGCCAACCAATAGCTGACAGCGGCTTTTTGGGATGTAGCCCCACTTTAATATTGTCATATGTGCAAAAAACAGCAATATCAGATGCATGCTTCTATTTTTAAGGTTTAAATCAAATAGGCAGGAGTCACAGAAGATCTATTTAGTTTAACACAGGGGCTACAGGAACGTCAGGATGGGTGACTATTTGGTACACATGGGGGAGGATACAGCACTGGATTTTCTACAGTGTGTGTAACCCCCTATTGCCGGGTATAGCAATAGAAACTATCCTGCCAGTTATTTCTCCCCCCCCCCCCACCCAGGTAGGGGCTAGTGTATTAGATTGTCTTCATCACACACAAATGTGTCACTAGATATATATGGGACTGCTTGCTATGATCACCATACATGATTACATGCTCACAAATCACGGGGGTAGGTGAGAATAATTTTCTAAGCATTGTGATAGAGCCCTACATCATTTAATACACTTCAAATCAGAGAGAATTAAATGTATACAATAGAAACTACTGACTTGTATTGTGTTCTGTTCCACAAAGAGAAAAAAAGCTGACCTAGATTGAAGGTAAATGGCATGCATCAAATGTGAGAGGCAGAGAAATCCATCAGCTGGAATGTATTTAGCATACTTGATACACCAGACTTAATACACCAGACTTAATACAATCTAATCATTGACAAAGGCCTCATTAGGCAGAATAGGGGGCAGTGCCTAATGCACATAGCGCTACAGGAGACAATAGCGCATCGCCCTCACCTCTATACACTACATCCCGAGCATGGGGCGCCTGGCCTCCCCAAGGTCGCCTTTACAAGGGCTGCCTGTATGGAGGGCAACATGGTATCGCTAATTGACTGCTATTCTAATTAGCCCCATGGTAATGACCTTCATGCCATCATTTATGGGCGAAGCACCTTGAGATTGAGATTGCAAATGGCAACACCACATCGCATTACTTACTTTTCTTTATAATGCGCAAACAACAACGTCGCCTGCTTTTTGCATGTACACCACAATGGAAGGGACACACACACACACACACACACACACACACACACACACACACAGACACAGACACACACACATACACACACACACACACACACACACACACACACACACAGACACACACACACAGACACACACACACAGACACACACACACACACACACACACACACACACACACACAGACACACACAGACACACACACACAGACACACACACACAGACACAGACACACACACACACACACACACACATACACACACACACACACACACACACACACACACAGACACACACACACAGACACACACACACACACACACACACACACACACACAGACACACACAGACACACACACACAGACACACACACACAGACACAGACACACACACACACACACACATACACACACACACACACACACACACAGAGTGTCGGACTTGGATGCCTGGGGCACAGCAGTAGAAGTGACTCTGGGGGCCCACCCCACATTTAGGTGCAAGTATTCCCCCCATGTACATATACATTATTCCAGCCTGTATTGTCTTTGTTTGTGCAATTTGAATATGTCAAATAAGTGATAAAAAGTTAAACATTTGGTGATGAAGGCCCTCACACGGGCACCCGAGACCAGGGGCCCACCGACATTTTCCTGGTAACCCCGTGGGCCAGTCCAAGCCTGTTATACTATTGCCACATGTTTATGGCAGACGTGGGTGTGCACATACATCACCCACGTTGGTAATCACACTACATGTACATTACACCATACTAACATTATCTATCTATCTATCTATCTATCTATCTATCTATCTATCTATCTCTTCAGTTTTATGAAATAATTTCATTGGGTTCCATTGCATTGCGCTACACCATCTGTCTTTTTTATTATATCTGTTGGCCATGTATTTATTCTTTCTATCAATCTTTCTATCCTATTCTAATTTATTTTTCTGTGAATGACCATTGCTCTTCTGTCTTATTCTCTCTAATCAGTCTATTCGTTTTTATGCTTCTGTTTTGTATTACATACCCCTGTATTTTGTATTATCTATCTATCTATCTATCTATCTATCTATCTATCTATCTATCTATTTTATGTATTCGTGTATTTATTTATTCTGTTTTATTTGTGTTTTTGTGTTTGGTTCTTATGCACTGTGTTACATTGTTTTGCCATTTTTCACAACTATCTATCTATCTATCTATCTATCTATCTATCTATCTATCGATTTTTAATTGGATTCTATTGTATTGTGTTTCATTTGCATAATAATAACTATATCTATTTATTTAATTCTTCTGTTTAATTGTTTTATCTATCGATCTTAGATATATAGATAGATAGATATCCTACTCTAATGTATTGTTTATTATTGTTCATTAACGTATGTATTAACGCACTGTTATTATTATGTATGTATGTATGTATGCATCTGTTCTGTCTAATTATTATATTTTATTCTATTGTGTTATTCGGTTCTATTGTAGTGTATGACACCCATCTCTCAGAGAGAGAAGGGGAGTGTTCCCCACAAAATCGGATGCAGTCAGCCTTAAGAAATATCAGTTTTTAATAAATAAGGGGGCTGACATGAAATTACTTCAAAAGAGGTTGAACATCTGTTCCTGGTCAGCAGAAGTCTAAGTATTAGAAATAGAACTATTAATTATAGAATAAATATACATTTCAACTTCCACTGATGGATTTATTTTGTACAGTTGAGGTTATTGCTATTGGAATTGCCCTTGGCAACACTAAGCATAACTCAAAGTTTCTTTACCAGTGTTATTTAGAGGCGGTTGTGTGTTGTGTTGCTAAACTAAACTATCATTAAACTGGAGCGAATCTATAGGCACATACACAGGTAAAAACAAACACATTACAATACATATACTGGGAACTTAATAACAAATTAAAAATATAATAATGTATTACGACATCACAAAAAATATGCACATAGGCACCTACAACACACACCTATTTATAAAATATGTGTAAATAATTATGAAACTTTATCTGCCTACCTGTCTATTTTTATCTACCTATTTGTCTATTTTTTAAGTGAAAAATGGGATCACATATAATACACACTTTATTAATACAAATATTTTTTGAAAATAAGACGTCAAAAGCACAAACAATTGTTTCCACGGATGTATATAAATGCATGACCAGCCACATATCTTGATCTGAAAGAGAAAGGAAAATAGGTAATACACACACACGATCCTAGTTACAAATAGAATGCGAATACATATGAAAGTGCATACACACATATAGCGACACACACAGATTTTTCTAAAGGTGTGTGAACATGCAGATTCGCTCATATGTGTCTGTATCAATCAATCTTTGGAGGAAGGATGGGGGGGTGCATCACATACACAAAGTAACCACACGCTTTTTAACTCAGTTGGATGCAGCTAGACAACTAATCATTGAAACAGCAGAGAGGAATGATACATTAGATACATTGTGTTAACATTTCTTGGGAGCCTGTGTGTTTTTGTCAGAATAAGACCATGTTTGTGTATGTACATTTATTTTAATACCATATAATATGGATGGATAGAGATAGATAAATATGAATGTATGTATCATTTAGGTTTATGTACCTACCTAATCTATCAGACCATCTGCGTGTAATTGCATATAAAAAATAGCTATATCTATATAGATAGATATGGAATAAATATATATGAAAACATACATAGATAGATAGATAGATAGATAGATGATAGATAGATAGATAGACAGATCTTAAACTAAAAGATGTGTGAATCTATCTTTTGCAAGTGTGTATCTACCAATATTTCTTTTAAAATCAGACCCTGTGTATATAATTCCTCTGCTATAATATGGATATATATATATATATATATATATATATATATATATATAGATGTGGAATAGATATATATGGCTAGATAGGCAGATAGATGTGGCACGATAGATAGATTTTAAGCTAAATGTGTGAATCTATCTTTTGGATTCGATAGATATATATGAAATAGATAGACGGTTTATATATGAGAAGGGGCAGAGAGATAGATAATATAAAGACATAGGTATATAGATAAATAGATACAACAGATATGTGGAGCTTTTACATATATATATATATATGAAATATGATATATGATGTACCTAGGTGTAGCTGTGTGTCTTGCAGTCGTGTAAATGACTTGTGCAGTGTGCAATGTGTAGCAGCAGACAGAGATATGGCAGCAAGTTCGGATTAAGTGTGGTGGAGGCCCCTGGGTACAAAATCTGGTGGAGGCCTCAGATACAGTATTTTTTTCCTTTAAAATAATAGTTTAGCCATGTAACTGATTAGTGGTTGTCTGGCACCCACCTACTTACTGGAACATCAGATCGAGTCCCTTGTGCCACTCTTGTGTGGGTGGGTGCTGCTCGGGAACTCCTGCTTTGCCATTCTGGGTGGGGGGTAGTGTAGTCACCCAGCTGGTCCAGCAGATATCAGTTCCCTGCATTGAGCTGCCAGTGGCTGTGCTTGGTGGCTTATGTGCAGTGACAGCTCTGCACACCCCCATCACTGTAGCGTTGTTGATGGTAGCTTTGCTGCTCTAGACTCTTACTGCAACTTACTGCTCTAGACTCATAACCCAAAGGTTGGTGGAGGCCAGAGGACACACGCCCCTTGAGCCCTCCTCATAATCTGGCCTGTATGTGTAGTAAGAATGGAGGCATGTTGTATGTAGCCAAGGTCACATTATGAGGAAGATACGGGGTACATCCTGGGGCCTCCACCACACTTACTCTGGCCATGTAGCTATGCTGCGCTTATACAGTATGTGCCCATGTATGTTTTCTCTATGTACAGCAGGTGAGAGTGGGGTGGTGTCGGGGTGACAGCAGAGGCCAGGAGTGAGTGATGGGGGCCGATCAATCTTATGGCGGCGGCGGCGGCAGGGTGATGGCTGGCGGGCGGGCGGGCAGATGAGGCGGCAGATAGGGAGGCGGCCGGGCGGCTGATAGCATCAGGCTGGTGGGACAGGCTAGCAATGGCTTTCCTCCCCGGGGCCGCTCACATCTGCACAGGGCTGGGCGCGCAATCTGCACTGGGGATATGGATGTGCAAACACATAGGTGTGACTGCGGGTGACCGATCCCCAGCAGCCAGGGAGCAAGAAATGAAGGAAGACCCGCCGGGCGGCCGTCACCCTCTGTATGTATATTATAGGGCGCCTGTGGAAATAACGCAGCGCCCTGAGGTGCCCTCCGCCAGCCGCCCCCCAAAACTGGCCGGCTCCCCCGTGTACACAGAGGTGAGAGGACTCTCATTGCAGAGCCTCTCGGATAATGGCTGTCTGGCGTGGGGCGAGTCCCAGCCAGGAAATGTAAAGTCTGGCGGGAGAGTGGCCTCTGACAGATGGAGCTTCTGCTGTGCTGTCCAGGAGCAGACAACAATGGCCGCTCCTCCATCCGTGCACTGCCTGGCCTGTTTGTGCCATGGCTCAGCTCCTCCGCGCCTGTTTGCTCTCACAGGAACACACTGTCACATGCCTCATTCATTACCAGGGAGCGCGCCCTGCTCCCACTCCCACCGCCTACAGTAATATACAGTATATACAGTATAAATATATATATATATATATATATATATATTGGAATTATAGACATTCAACAAGTGTATCCATATATCTAACTAGATACATATGTGAGTGTGTATTGATACATAGATACATGCTATTAATACAAAAAATAGATCATTTAGAATAATATTGACTATAATTAGATGTACATTCTTATACTGTATGACATATACTTACATACAATAATAATAACAATAATAAATAATAAATTAATAATAATGATAATAATAATAATAATAAGGTTATGATATATATATATATATATATATATATATATATATATATATATATTCGTAAAACAAGATATTTACTATTTATATGAACCATATTCCCTTCAGAATCATGAAAATAATGTAATATTGTACGTTTTCGCCCTCAAAATCATGACATTTACATTACATTAATTACATTAATCATATTAAGTACATGCATATATAAGAAAAATAATAAAACAAAACAATAAGTGTGTGTGTGTGTAGATAAATATAATGGTGTTAATAAAATATAATAAGAATGTTATTCATAAAAAAACATTTTAATATTACTAAATATAATTAGATATACGTTCTTACATTGAATAACACATTACATTGTTAGTTTTAAACATAAACTTACATAATTATAATATGATATATATAGCTCTGATATATATATTATCCATATTCAATATTTGGACGTATTTAATATCCAATATGTATGTATTGATTATTTATATGAACTACATTCCCTTCAGAAACATAAAAATAATTAAATATAGCATTCGTTATCCTCAAAATCATTTTATTTAAATATTGTACTTTCATTCGAATATATATATATATATATATATATATATATATATATATATGCTTTCTTAATATAATTTATCTTTAGTTTCTCGTTGTCTTCGTGTGTAGCTTCGGGTTTAGACGGAGCGGCATCGATAACAATGTCATGAAGTGTGTTACCTCAGACATACACTATTGGCGGGTTTTTCAGCAACATGTATCTTTTATTGAGCCGTTTTAGTGATGACTTATTATATTTTTTATATATAATATATAAAAAATATAATATTTTAGGTAGGCGGTAGAAGTAAAGTTTTTATTTTATAGGAGGTTTGCGCAATGGACATGTTCGCAATAATACGACATTTACCATAAATGGTGTATCTGCAATGCTTTTATGTATTTTATCATAGAACAGAAGGGTGAGGGATGGAAGCCGCGGAAGTGTTCTAGATGTGACAAGTGGGCGCCATGCTTTTCTGGGATGAGGTGTCATAGGGTTTCTTTGCCCCAAGAGCTGAATACAAAGGCGCCGCCTAAACCGAAAAGCAATTTTCGGGTTCTCTGCGGTTTAGCCGGCTCTGTCCGTGTATCAGCGGCTGGGGGTAACT
This sequence comes from Gastrophryne carolinensis, assembly GCA_027917425.1. Taxonomy (NCBI): domain Eukaryota; kingdom Metazoa; phylum Chordata; class Amphibia; order Anura; family Microhylidae; genus Gastrophryne; species Gastrophryne carolinensis. Next base: position 441,971,932 of record CM051234.1, read on the forward strand.
GAGGTGAAAGTGGCGGGTGACGGGCGCCATGCAGCCAGGGTGGGTGCCCCCGGCTGGCACAGATCATTCCGCCTGTCACCTCAATAGAAAGTAGTGACGCCAAATCACACGTCAAATTTACGGTTAGTGCGTTGAACTCAGAGCACCCCGTTTAATAACAGCGTTCCTAACTGTATTATGAATATGAATGAGGTCATAAATCATGAGCTTCATCCTGCAAGCCCAGTTCCGCCGAGGTGACAGGCGACTGTGCGGGGAATGGCACAGCAGGTCACAAGCAGGCGCCTCCAAGCAGCTCAAGCGCGTTCACGTGGCGCCATCTGTTGGATACATTGTAAAGTGCAGCCCCATGTCTTCCAAGCAAGTTTTCAAGCCACACACCCTTTATTTATAACTTTAAATACATAGCAATAAAATAGTCGTCGATTTTAGCTGAACAAAATTTTTTTTTAGACATTTAGGGCAGATTTATCAAGCACTATCTGTCAGACTACAACACATATGTGCAAATTAGAGTAGTAAAAACAATAATTTACAGTTAGGTCCATGAATATTTGGACAGAGACAACATTTTCTAATTTTGGTTCTGTACATTAGCACAGTGAATTCTGAACAAAACAATACAGATGCAGTTGAAGTTCAGCTTTCATTCAGTGAGTTGAACAAAAGGATTGCATAAAAATGTGAGGATCTAAAGCATTTCGTTTCAGGGACTCAAAAGTAATTGGACAAATTAAATTGTTATAAATAGAATGTTATTTTCTAATACTTGAATGAAAATACTTTGTTGGCAATGACTGCCTGAAGTAATGGAAATCACCAGATGCTGTGTTTCCTCCTTTAATGCTTTGCCAGGCCTTTACTGCAGTGGTTATCAGATGCTATTTGTGGGCCTTTCTGTCTGAAGCTTACAGGCTGATTCATTATTAGCGGCAGGTAGCGACAGATGAGCGTCTGTAGCAGGCATTTCAGAGCGCCCGCTAGTAGTCGCTGTGCTCGGCCGTGGTTCGCTAGGTCAGAGCGCCTCAGTCGCTTTGCAGCTTTGTTGAATACATTGTGGGGAGTCGCTATATGACCAGTACAGAGCTGTATGGGAGCGAATGGTAGTGACTGGTTAGTGCTACACCTATCTTGGGTTTCCCCACTTGTGTGACCCTTTTTAAAGAATGCCCCTGTGTATGTTTGGGTGGGTACACAGCCAAGACCCATCAAATATTTTCAAAAGGGTCCGGGGTTAGGCTTCCCCGGTTTTTGTTCTTTGTCTTTGACTGTGACCACACCACTTTGTAAAAATAATTTGTTTGCATTTATTTGTCATCTCGTTAAAAAACAGTACATTCATCTATATAATTCACATATAATTAATGCTTCAATATTATATTAATAATATAATATATTAATATATATTAAATACATAAGGAATTATCTGACCATTGTCACTTTTTTTCAGTTATCCTTGGCAATGCCTTTCAGGTGGGCAGACATGTTTATAACATGCTTATAACAAGGCTTTATCAATGCCCTATTCCCCTGAAAAAGGGAAATGCAGAAGAGTAATATACCTTAAAAACATCTAATAGCTACAGTTATATAATTAACATTAATTTTATCACAAGTATATATAAGCAATAGACTATCTTGTTTGAGAATTTCCATATATGCAGTGGGGTGAACTGCTGTACAATAAAGTTGTTTCCCCGAGAAATGTCGAGTCCATATATCCTTTTAAGAACTGCATGAGATGTTGTTCAACTTAAGAAGTGCTGACCCTTTGAAAAGTATCGCACCGCCATGATATGCTAGCCCTTTAAGATGTGTTGCGTCACCGTGTCCTGGTCAGTGCGACCGACTCACACCATATAAAATAAAAAGCCTTACACACCCCCAGTGCTCAAAAATGCTTCGCTGTAGCCCAGAGCGCCGGAGGCTGTGTGATTAAAAGCTGTTTTTTAACATGTATCCACCAGTAACAAAGCAAAAACATATGGAATTACATTGTAATAACATTGTGACATGAACACATTAATGCAAGACCTGTAATGTCAATTCTGCATAAATATATAAAAATTGAAAAAAATGGCTTTTTCAAGGCCAGGAGAGATCCCAATATTATTTAAGATAAAAAAAAAAAAATAATAAAAACACCCTGTTTAAAGAGAAGTAAAAGAACGTCCATTGAAATGTATGGGACAGCGACAGGTAGCGAGAGGTAAGACGTGGCACTCTGCAAGACTGAACGTCGGCGCTGTACGCTGAGGCTGGGATAATGATGAATCAGAAGCTACATTCCAGAATCGCTTGATAAATGTGGAATTGCGTGCCGTGTCCGGCGTTCACCTGTCGCTACCTGTAGTTTACAAGGCACTACCTGACGCTATTACTTCATAAATAAGGCTCTAAGTCTCTAACAAGTGAAATGCAACTCAATTGGGTTGAGATCAGCTGACTGCCTTGGCCAATCAAGAATATTCCACTTGCCTTAATAAACTCCTGGGTAGCCTTGACTATGTTTTGGGTCATTGTCCATCTGTATTATGAAACACCGACCAATCAGTTTGGCTGCATTTCACTGCATTTCAGCACAGAGTAGGTCTCTGAATACGTCCAGAATTCATCTGGCTGCTTCTGTCCTGTGTCACATCATCAGTAAACACTAGTGACCCAGTGCCACTGGCATGCCCAAGCCATCACACTGGCTCCGACATGCTTTACAGATCATGTGCTATGCTTTGGATGATTAGCTGTACCACGCCTTCACCATACTTTTTTCTTCCCATCATTTTGGTAGAGGTTGTTCTTGGTTTCATCTGTCCAAAGAATGTTCTTCCAGAACTGTGCTGGCTTGATTGTTTTCTTTTTGTATTTTTATTCTTGAGGCTTATGGCTTGCGCTATGCAGCGATCCCTCTGCATTTACCTTTATGCAGTCTTCTCTTTATGGTAGATTTGGATATTGATACAACAACCTACATCCTGGAGAGTGTTGGTTGGCTGTTGTGAAGGGGTTTCTCTTCACCATGTAAATTATTCTGTGATCATCCCCCTCTATTGTCTTCCATGAGAGTCCAGGTCTTTCAGCATTGATGAGCTCACCAGTGCTTTCTTTCTCAGAATGTACCAAACTGTGGACTCCTAATATTTTAGCAATTTCTCGGATGCTTAAGGCTGGCTTCTTTCACCTGCATGGGGAGCTCCTTTGACCGCATGTTTTCTTCACAGCAAAATCTTCCAAATGCAAGTACCACACCTCAAATCAACTCCAGGCCTTGTATCTGCTTAATTGAGAATTACATAACGAAGGAATAGCCCACAGCTGCCCATGAAACAGCATTCAAGTCAATTGTCCAATTACTTTTGGTCCCTTTAAAAACAGGGTGGCACATGTTAAGAAGCTGAAGAACTCATAAACCCTTCATCCAATTTTAATGTGGATACCCTCAAATGAAAGCTGAACATCTGGACTTTATGTCCATTATATAACTTGGAGACTGATTCATTACTAGCGCCAGGTACAGGCAGATGAGCGTCTGTAGCGAGCCAACATTGTAGCACCCTAGAGTTGTGTATCATGTCCTATTTTGTTCTCTCTTTATACCAATGACTGCAATTCTAATGAAGACAAAATGATGAAACTCGCAGATGATACCACCACCATCGGCTTCATCAAAGATGGCGAAGATCAGGTCTACTGTGATGTGGTTAACAACCTAACCCAATGGTGCAGTAACAAGAATCTGATCCTCAACCCAGGGAAATGTTAGGAAATGCATTTTAGGAAATATTTTCCGAGGTTGACACCAATTCATGTGGGTAGCACTAAGGTAATGAGAGTAACGGGGACCACATTTTGGAAGGTTTACGTGCATGTTGACATGGTGCTGAAGAAAGCCCAACAAAAACTCTATTTACTAAGGCAGCTTTGAAAATGTGGCCTTCCACAGAAAATAATGACCACAGCCTTTTTTGAATCCATCTTAACTGCATCCTTTTTTGTCCGGTACAGTGGTACCAACAAAAATGACAAATACTAACTACAGAGAATAATCAAAATGGTAGAGAACATTATCAAGGTGTCACTTCCTAATCTAGATGAACTTTCATTCGTAGAGTTTAATCCAGGGCCTTCAAAATTCCACCCACCCAGGTCACTCCTCCTTCAATGCCCTTCTATAGGGATGCAGATGTAGGGTACCCTTTACAAGGAAGGATAGAGAAATAGATTTTAACCGCTAGCTATTAAAATTCGAAACAGTGATGCACTGTGCAGATTTGGTCTTCGGTTATAGCTTACATGCAAATGGTAATGCTTTACTAATCATGAGTATTGTGTTTTTTATACCTGCACACTTTATGATAACAAACCATATATAAATATAAATATATATTTAAATATAACAAACTGTACAACAAAATTGAAGATAATATATATATATATATATATATATATATATATATATATATATGGCCGTATTTAGAATTGGAGCTGCCCTAGGCACTTTTTGGTCATGCACCCCCCCCCCACAATTTTTAAAGTGGACATACCACTGGGATTCTCACTTTCATGGAGTTGGGTCTGTTTAATTAGGGCATCCCAATTTGGGACAGTCGCAGGTGTGTGCATAGAGGTGAGCCGGTAGGTGGCCGCGGTGAGGGTTCTGGGGCAAGGTGAGTGAAACTGGGCTTCTGGGGAGTTTTACACAGTGGGGCATCCTGAATTGGGATGCCCCAAGGAGTGGACCTCGGATGGCCCTGAACCTGATATTTCTCTTTAAAGCAAACAAAAGATTTCATGACCGTCCGCAGGCTATGTCCCAGGATACCCCGCTGCGTATAACCCCCCAGAAAGTCCAGTAAACACTTACCTTCCCTGGCTCCAACGGTGCATGCGCGGGCTCTGGTCCACTGAAAGCCACCCACCGCCACTGCGTAATTCACACCGGACAGCTCTCATTGGACGAGAGTCTGAGCATGCACCATTGGACTGGGGAGAGGTGAGTGTCTAGGGTTGTTGTGGAGGCTGGCCTCTGACCTTCCCCCCCAGGGCATTCCAAATCGGGATGCCCCTGCGGAACCACCGAGCTGGCCAGATTTACTTGTTGGCCATGGGGCACGGGCGCCCCTGTGGGCATGCGCTTGGGAGCCCCGTGACCAAACTGAAAAAAAATATATAAAAAACACACACACACACACACTCCCTCTCCAAAATCAACATCTATTTTTATTTTATTTTTTTTAAATACAAGCGCTCTTACCTTTACTTCCAGGGTCTCTTCCTCAGCACTTCAGTCAGCCACGCGTCCCTGACCCAGCAGGTGGGCGGAGCCCGGCGGTCCGCTCTCATGTCCCGCGCCGGCAATGCGGATCAAGATGCTGGCTATCAGAGCCGGCTGAGATGGAGGCAAGGTGGGTGCGAGGCGAGCGTGGCCGCCGGGAAGCACATGATCGCCTGGGGGGTGTGGGTAGCGAGGAGCACTGCAGACCCCGAGGGGCGGGTGCGAGTGACCCAGCAGGCATGCACGTCAGGCGGCCACGTGAGGGGCGGGTGCGGGCGGCAGAGCAGCTGATCGGGGGGTTGGGGGGGCGAGGAGGCCAATCAAAACGCTGGATGTCAGAGCCGGCCGAGATGGAGGCAGGCGCCGGGGAGCAGCCGATCGCCTAGGGGGGGAGGGGGGGGCGAGCGAGGAGCATGCGCATCAGGCAGCCGTGCGGGAGCCCCTTCGGCGGTGCTGCCGTAGTAAAAAAAAAACAAACGTTTTTTCCGCACATACACACACAGGGATGCACGCCCTCTGCTGCGCATGCTCCCTAGGCACAGGCCTATATTTGCCTTGTGGCAAATACGGCCCTGTATATATATATATATATATATATATATATATATATATATATATCCTTTTTAAAGGTTAGAGATTTTCTTCAACTCATTCTATGGCCTTGTATTGCTCTTTTGAAACAGCATGGGACCACTACTGAGCCCAGTGAGAAATTCAGTGAGCACTGGTGCCAGTTGTTCAGCACACAATTTAATTTTAGGCAATTTAATGTTGAAATTCCATCAGGGCCTGATGACTTCCTGGGTTTAAGACCCTTGAAGAGACATAAGATCTCCTCTGCTTTGATTGAGACTGGACATGATCCCACAAGGGTCAGGATCTATAATTGGTGGCATCTGCCTGATGGATTCTGTGGACTGAGAGGGTGTTGCCATGGAGGGGGTTGTGTTGAACCTCCTTCTGCTAGTTGTATGCTAGGGTAGGAAACTCTTTCAGGCATCATATAGTTCAGACCTGGACATTGTAAGGCCCCAGGGCCACATACGGCCCTTTAATTGGCTCTGACCCGCCCGCGACCAGCATTCCCTGTAAGGTGCGCGGCCGCACGCTGCCAACACCCCCTCCGCTCAGTCCCACCCACTGTCCGTGCAGTCTTGCCAGAAAAGATAGTTCTGGGTTTGAACAGCACTTTTGCCCCTCTGTAGTGAGTCTAATGTAGCGGGGGCATGTGTGGATTAGAGCCTGCTGTCCTATTGGACAGCTCCCTCCTACAGGTTTGGCTGTGGGCGGAGTTTCTTTTCCTGCCCTTGGCCTGTACTGTGTGGCATGTGTCAGTCGCTGCGGAGCTGACGCCAGAGATCGAGGTACTCCAGCCACTTGTCTGTGCCTCACGTTGCAGGCTGCTGGCACTTGTAGTCCACACCAAATGTGTTACATGCCGTACTCAGCGCCTGATGGTGCACTGGCACTCGTAGTCCATTTCTGGCCAGACCAATGCCTTTGGGAGGGTGGGGGGACCATGCTGCAAGGTGGGAAGGGTTTCACACAGCCTTTTATCCAAGGCCGGCCACTGGTCTCGCCCACCTGGCATCCCAAATTGGGATGCTCCACTTTTTGAAACCCTTTTTACTCAGTAGTAACGTGAAAAAGGCGGACTCCTTCTCTGGAAGCAGAACAAAACCCAGAGCGGCCACTGGTCTTCCCCCTGGGTATCCCAGATCAGGATGCCGCACTGTGTGAAACCCTTGTTACTTAGTAGCAACTTGACAAATGGTGGACTCCCCCTTAAAGTGCAAATGAACCCAGAGCGGCCACTGGTCTTCCCCCTGGGTATCCCAGGTCAGGATGCCCCACTGTGTGAAACCCTTGTTACTTAGTAGCAACTTGACAAATGGTGGACTCACCCTTAAAGTGGAAATGAACCCAGAGCGGCCACTGGTCTTCCACCTGGGCATCCCAGATTGGGGCTTTGTTCCGCTTAAAGGTAGGGAATCTGCCATTTCTCATGTTGCTACTGAGTAAAAAGGGTTTCACACAGTGGGGCATCCCGATCTGGGATTTCCAGGGGGAAGACCAGTGGCCGTTCTGGGTTTTGTTCTGCTTTATGTGAGGGAATCTGCAATTTTTCAAATTCCTACTGAGCAAAAAGTGTGAGCAGCGCTTTAAAAATAATGTAAAGAAGGGGGTTATTCCATCCTAACCTGATTTGGTCATGATGCTTTAAAGCAGACCAAAACCCATGTAACCCAGCCCTATGGAGTGTGAAGGGATCCAGGGCTGGGTTACAGGCATCATGCCTCTGGGGCATACCAATTTGGGATGCCCTGCTGTGTGAGACCTCACTGGACACACAAAATCTGGTTTATTTAATAAATTACATTTTTTTGGAAGGCAACCTCACTTTTTCATTGTTTAACTATAACATAAACTCGTACCACTCGTCACAACAATGCTATTTACTGCTTTTTATAAAGAAATATAATTAGATTATGCAGAATTGAGTTCAGCCTTTTGGCCCGGCCCTCCCCAATATTTTTAGTTTCTCATGTGGCCCCATGGAATAAATAATTGCCCACCCCTGATATAGTTAGTGAGCCCCTCCCAGGTCTCCTTTGTGCCTCCTTATTATAACTGTCTCTTTAGCTGCCCTGATTTATTTGGATAGGGTGTTCCTCAGCTTCTTGTGCAGGTTGGAATCCCCAGCTCCGTGTGTAGCTTTTTTCTGCTTATGTAGTTGTTTAATCCTGTTGTTGAAACGGGGCTTGTTATTTTGCCCTTAGTCCTTGAACCTTTTTGTTGGGATATTTGAATCCTCACAGAATGGAGTGGACCTGAAATTGGTTAGTGGTCTCCTCCATTCAATCCTTCTGGTCCTGCATGCTGCCCTCGTCTCTTGAACCTTATTCGCAGAAGTATACAGTTCTGAGGAGAGATTTTTTTGCCTCACCCTCTTTCTATAGAGTTATATTTTGTGAACACAGCGCTTATTTCCATATTTTGGGAAGGGGTTTGATTGATATTCTTTTTACATTGAGGGGCTTATACATAGTTTTCTTAATCAATGTCGATTTCTAGACAAAATAGTGCTCTGAGAGGGAGAAATTTCTACCCTCCCACACCTCCTATGGTGCTGCTGCTGCTGCCCTATACAAGTATGTGCCATGCTGTGCCTTTACCTCAGCAGCAGGCAGTTTCCTCTCCCATTTCTCCCTCCCACACCTCCTATGGTGCTGCTGCTGCTGCCCTATACAAGTATGTGCCATGCTGTGCCTTTAGCTCAGCAGCAGGCAGTTTCCTCTCCCATTTCTCCCTCCCACACCTCCTATGGTGCTGCTGCTGCTGCCCTATACAAGTATGTGCCATGCTGTGCCTTTACCTCAGCAGCAGGCAGTTTTCTCTCCCATTTCTCCCTCCCACACCTCCTATGGTGCTGCTGCTGCTGCCCTATACAAGTATGTGCCATGCTGTGCCTTTACCTCAGCAGCAGGCAGTTTCCTCTCCCATTTCTCCCTCCCACACCTCCTATGGTGCTGCTGCTGCTGCCCTATACAAGTATGTGCCATGCTGTGCCTTTACCTCAGCAGCAGGCAGTTTCCTCTCCCATTTCTCCCTCCCACACCTCCTATGGTGCTGCTGCTGCTGCCCTATACAAGTATGTGCCATGCTGTGCCTTTACCTCAGCAGCAGGCAGTTTCCTCTCCCATTTCTCCCTCCCACACCTCCTATGGTGCTGCTACTGCTGCCCTATACAAGTATGTGCCATGCTGTGCCTTTACCTCAGCAGCAGGCAGTTTTCTCTCCCATTTCTCCCTCCCACACCTCCTATGGTGCTGCTGCTGCTGCCCTATACAAGTATGTGCCATGCTGTGCCTTTACCTCAGCAGCAGGCAGTTTCCTCTCCCATTTCTCCTTCCCACACCTCCTATGGTGCTGCTGCTGCTGCCCTATACAAGTATGTGCCATGCTGTGCCTTTACCTCAGCAGCAGGCAGTTTCCTCTCCCATTTCTCCCTCCCACACCTCCTATGGTGCTGCTGCTGCTGCCCTATACAAGTATGTGCCATGCTGTGCCTTTACCTCAGCAGTAGGCAGTTTCCTCTCCCATTTCTCCCTCCCACACCTCCTATGGTGCTGCTGCTGCTGCCCTATACAAGTATGTGCCATGCTGTGCCTTTACCTCAGCAGCAGGCAGTTTCCTCTCCCTATGAGCATAATATGGGGAAGGGGGGGGGGGGGTTGAGGTACCTATCTTATCAGCTGCACCTTTAACAGTGGTCCTGACTCATCTCTAGAAAACAGGATGGTCCAGATAAAGGCGCTCACAATGGCCTTGGTGGCCAAGGTGATCACCCTAATTGACCTCCTCTAGAAAAAGTAGGGGTGTTCACTCACTGACTGAACTTTCCTGGTCCTCACAACCAGCACATTCCCTTGGCACAACCGTCTGTTGCACAGGCTCAGCATCAATTGCACATGCACACCTACCAGCATTTTGAATTACTGCTGGGGAGTATGCACACAGGTTGCCAATCTGTGAGGCTTCATAGGTTGCAGGAGTGAGGGTTCTGCCCTTGTGAGCTTGTACTACGCCTAAGGAAAAAAATTATTAAAAAAAAATTGTACTTTATTGTAAGAAGAATAGCAGCTCGGTAGACTGCGGGAAGTGTCAAAGCAGCTTTTACAGAAAGACTGCTAAAAATAAAAGCGATATTAAAGGTAAAGGCAATTGTTACCCCATTGCCTTGGGCTACATTTGGCAGTGTCCTAAATAGTTTTCCGTTTTTAAATTTAGGAAGAAATGGACGAGATATCGAGGTTTACAGTTTCACCTAATGATTTCTCCTCTGAAGCAAGTGGGCATCTGTGATGTGGCATAATAATCAGCATAATAGGTGAGGTCTGTAATATTCTGAAAACTTGCCTCAGACACCCTGGCTGTGCTTCTTTCTCTCCCCCCTGGTGCTAGGCGACACTGGAGCCAGCACTCCCAGACACACATGGTCGCACTCCCAAGTTGTTTGTGCGCACTTCCAAATCACATTGCTGCACTCCCAAAGAGCATGCACTCATTCCCAAAAGTGTAAGCATACACTCCCAAAATCACATTGTCGCACTCCCAATCGCACATGCAGGCACTCCCAAACACATAGGTGTGCGCTCCCAAAGGGCATGCACACACTCACAAATCACATTGCCACACTCTCAAAGCGCATGCACTCACTCCCAAAAGGGCATGTGTGTAATCCCAAAGTGCATGTACGCACCCCAAATGCGCACACTCCCAAGTGCGTATGTGTGCAAATCACATTGCGGTGCTCCCAAAGCACATGCACTTACCCCCAACAGTGCATGTGCGCACTCCCAAAGTGCATGCACACATTCCCGAAAGTGCATACGCGTACTTCCAAAGTACATGCACTAACTCCCAAGTCACATTGTTGCACTCCCAAGGTGCATGTGTGCGCTCCCAAATGAGCATCCGTGCATCCCAGATGCACATGCTTGCACCCCCAGATAAGTCAGTGGGTGTACAGGTGGGCAAGTAGGTAGGTAGGTGGATGGGGGTATAGGTAGGTGGCTGGGTCAGTGGCTGGGTAGATGAGTAGGCAGTATACAGAATCCACCCCACCCCCAATCATCCCATAACAGGTAGTGTGGCACAATTGCCCCCCACCCAAATAACCGCAAGGCAGAGCAGAGGGGATACAACTACAAAAACTTCATAATTTGCCAGGGCTCCCGAGATGCCTTTTGGCGTGGCATGGCCATTCTCCTCATCTGTGCTGGGCAATGACAGCTTGAATGATCAGCAAAGAGCGTCTTTCCCTGTCAGTGTGCATTGCCTGCCCACCCATTTAGTTGCACACAGAGCTGGGGAATCCGCTCTTTGCTGCTCATCCAACTGTCATTGCCCAGGCATTGGTGGATCCAGGCGAGGTATGAAGTTTTTTATTCAATAATCCTCAGTGCGGTGATCAGGGAGGGATGGTTGTTGGTGGATCTTTATTCTGAGCGTCTTGGTGGCCTTGCTTAAAACGGACCTTCAGCGTGATTTAATGAAAAGCCCAAACTCTTAAAAAACGGTTCCCCAGCATCTAAAATGAATATATTTTTTACGTTTTTAGTCACTAACTTATTATTCTTTCCCCCACTGGGCTGCAACTCTGTTCAGGAATTTAGGATATGGGCGCCGCCATCTTGACTCAGAAGCATCACACTTACTGAGGAGAGGAGAGCGGGATAAGGTACAGGGGGGCAGGTTATAGCTGTGCTTTGCTCAGACAGAGCAGAGCTGGGGTCAGGTAAAGGTCAGCAGTCCCAGAATGCAGAGCAGCACAGTCAGGAGGCACTTCCTGTTAGCAGGCTGCCTGATAAGATGGCGGCTTCCATAAGCCGCCATCTTGGATTTTTAAACGCTCATAACATGCAGTAGATGCAGGTAGGATGATTTTTAATGTGGACAATCTGTATGTACAGGGAGTGGGAAACATTTAAGATAGACTCTTATTCAGAGTGAAGGTCCGCTTTAAGTTAGTAGATAAATGAGCTTTCAAGCACAGGATGGGTAATTTGCCATGCTTCCAGGTGAAAGCAGACTAGGCTTTAGTCCTTGGACCATAATACTGTTAATTACACGACTTGTAATGGCTCATTTAAAAAGAAAACACTAGTTGATACAACAGAGCACACTGCCTATATTAGACCAGGATTTTAGCTGAATAATTAACACTATAATATGTCAGTTCCATTCACAATTTAAATATTGTCATCTATTGGGAAATCTAAAATCATGGGTACAAGTCTTGGGTCACCAAGTCTTTTAGCTACAATGCTTTTGTGGCACAATGAATATTTCACAAAACAACCAACAAACAACCACAAAATGCCATTTATTAAACTGGTCACAGTCTCCAAAATTACACTGTAAGACAACTGACATAAAAGTGAAGGGCATCTTCCTGCATCGAGCACTAAAAGTGGTGCAGGAATTCTTGCACACACAGAAGCACCATTCACACAAGTATGTCTTTCCTGGAACATGAAATCACAGGTGTGTGTGCTACTGTATAAGTGCACAGATGAGTGTCATGGTTGAGTTGCTGCACGTAATCACAGTCATTTGGCAGAGATCATAACACAAAGCAGGCAGAAAAGCTACAAAAACAAGAAGGCTGCCACTGCAAAAAAAAATATATAGCAGATAGTATTTCAAAGCAAACAAAAATTGGAGAGACCTGTAAAAAATGCATTTGCTAGCTATAGGGAAACATTTTCACATTTGAAGCTACTGTATGTATGTGTTCCTGTAGATTTCAACACTTTAGCAACTTTGAGGACATTAACAATTTGACTGCATTGCTAACGCTGGTATCCTAATTCTGCACTCTTTCTGAGAGGCTTATTGATGGATCTACACTACCAGCTACTCTCTACAGTATGTACCCCTTTTAATGCGGTAGGGTGACACATTAAAGCGGAGCAAAACCCATCTCTGGGTGCGCCCCTTAATATGTCGGCACCCCCCACCAAAGTAGCCGGGCAATGCTGTGGGCTTGGTGGTGGCCTGGTTTTCTAAAAAAGCAGGGTTTTCAACCACTGAAGCCACACTAACCTGGCACCTTTTGAGTTTGCCGATTTGCTGAGATGCCATTGATAAGCAAAGGTGCCGGGTGACACGCTAACTCTGGCTGGCTGCATTCCCGGCTTTCACGCTGGGCACGCCCGCTCCCACGCCTAGTCATTTAGATAGGACGTGCACAGCTACAGGGGAGCCAGGGATGTGGTACCAGTGATCACATCATCGTGGGAGCCGCCTGGTAAATGTCAGTATACTGGTGACCCCAGGGATTTCACACAGCGGGCCAACCAGCTATAGGGTGCCCTGGGGGTAAGCTAGTGGCTGAACTGCATGGGTTTTCAGTTGCTGTTGTTACTTATATATACCTGCAGTTTTAAAACTGTCCAGTAGGTGGTGGTTAAATATTAAAGTGGACCAACACCCTCCATGATCGGCCCGGGAATCTATAAGATTCCCAGGCGATCAGATCCCTCCATGCGGGGCATCCAAAATCAGGATGCGGGGCGCGGCCGCATCTAGCGCTTCTCTCCAGCAGGGCACGCTCCCTGTTAGAGCGTGCTCGGAGCCGCTGATTGGACTAGCGGCCGCGCTTGCGCCAAAGGAGCGGGGTGAGGTGAGTTTTATCGGGCGTTCTGGGGGGTTTCATACAGCTGGGCACCCCCGATCGGGGTGCCCCGCGGTAGTGGACCAAAACCCAGGATAGTGAAAATCCTGGGTGTTGGTCCACTTTAAGCTGTGTGCTTAAAAGCTGTTCAGTCTCCACTGATGCTCTGCTGCTGATGCCCCCCCCCCCCCACACACACTGGTACTGAGGTGGATTTGGGCATTTAAAATAACACATTTTACCTTACCAGAGCTGGCTAACCTCACTGCCCTGCTGAGGGGCTTCCCACCCCTGCCGTAATAGAGTACTTAGTCAGCCAATCTGCAGCAGCAGTGGGGCTTCTGCACAGTGACTGGCTGTCTAGGCACTCCCGGTCATGGCCAGGGAATTCAGAATGCAGAACTGCTGCTCCCAGTGCCGGTAAGGTAAGCTTAGTTTGTTATTTGTAATTCCGAAATCTAGTCCAGCGGAGGCTGGACTTGTGCTTTAAGATCTGATCTCTCTGTTATGAAGGGGTTGTTATAAAACTCAAGAACAGCTGGCCTCTATTCCAGCCCTGTGTGAATCTGGTTCACAGATCACTAATTGCGTAGGATGGCACCTACAGAGGCCAGGTAGGTATGGCCACTCTGGGAAGGTGGAAGGCAGTGTAACAGCCATTAAGACCACACTATAGGGTCGATTCACAGCCTCTTTTAAGAACACTTACAGATGGAAAGGTGTGTGTATGAGTAAATATTGTGTATTTATGAACTTCTGGTGTGTTTTTTTGTTCGTATTGGCGTCTGCGTACGTGCGTTTGCGCTTTTTCATTCATCTAATGTGTATTTGCTTCATATTGTTTTTCGCATTAATGCGTATAATACGTGATTAGTATGGGCTTGCGCAGATTCAGAGCCTTCAAGAGGAACCAATAAAATGGAATCTTTCACACTCTACTTATGAGCTCTATTTCCTGGCGACAGTGTGTTGTTATGGTATGTGGAAAAGCATCATGGAGCCCTACGAGTACGAGCGCCTGCAGTGTCGCGGCTTGCATTGCATGTGTATGTCGGAGTTTAGATTGCATCGTCCGCGTGTGGATGATGATTGCATGCATGACGCTGAGCTTTTTGAGCTGACCCAACTTAACCTTGTTTCCCTTGAGAAATTGTATTGTGAGTTGCAGCCATGGTTGGCCCGCAGCACAAGCAAGGGGCATGCAATTGTAGGTATGACCAAATTGGTCAGTTCAACGTGCATAAGAGTAAGGTTTGAAGAGGAACAATCACCAGGATTCTCACTATTCTGGTGACTGTTCTTCTCCAGCAGTGCATCACGATTTGGTGTCAAACCCCTTTGGAATGCCGGTGATCCCATAGTACATGCACATGCTTTCCTCCAATCAGTGCCTAGCGCTCCATGAACTTTACTAAGCCACTCTTACCTTAGAGCTGGCTCAGTAAAGCTGAATAGAGCATGAGCAGCTGGCTGCTCCCCTTTAGCTTTGTGTACCCATGCCAACCATTCAGAAATGCCTGATGTGGGTGTGTGCCTCAGCCAGAAGGAATTCAGAGATGGCAGCACAGCCCATACATGCACTGTGGGAACCTTGATGAGGTGAGTATACTAAGCATGAGCTTTTGAGCATTTCACAGAAAGGGACATCATGATTTGGAAAAGGAAGTCAGTGGACCTTGGAGTCTTCCTGGCGACCAGGACCCCTCACCCAGAGGTCTGACCTGTAGAAACAAAAAATGCACCTTGTCCCCCTCCTGCCCTTTATGATCCTGTACTTACCTTGTCATTTGTTATGCTCTGTCTTCAAGTGGAATATTAAATGGCATAATGTGCAACCATTTCCAGGTCATCTTAGAGTTAGGGGTGTGGCATGGGCATGACCAAGGGTGTGGCTTAATAGCAACAAAAATTTGGCTCGCTGTGGGTGCCAATTCTCCTTTTTCCCATTTTAAAGCGGACCAACACCCTCCTTGATCGGCCCGGGAATCTATAAGATTCACAGGCCGATCCGATCCCTCCCTGCAGGGCATCCAAAATTGGGATGCCCCGCTGTGTGAAACCCCCCAGGATGCCCGCTAACCTTACCTTACTCCTGGTCCAAAGGAGCATGCAGCTGCATCTCACGCTTCTCTCTAGCAGGGCGCGTGCCCGTGCGGCCACTTGTGAATGGCCGGCGCGGGCGCGCTCCCAGTTAGAGGCAAGCGCGAGATGCGGCCGCCAGCATGCTTGGAGCCGCTGTGGTTGGATGCCGCTTGGACGCACATACCACAGCGGCTCCGAGCGCGCTTATTGGATGAGCGGCCGCACATGCGCGTAGGATCGGGGTGAGTTTTATCGGGCGTTCTGGGGGGTTTCCCCGTGGAAGTGGACCAAAACCCAGGATAGTGAAAATCCTGGGTGTTGGTCCACTTTAAAAAGTTGAGAGGTATGCTTCTTATGAGGTGCCACACCCGCTTCTTCCAGGCCATGTCCCCCCCCCCCTGCCAAAACCAGGCCCCCAGGGCAAAATCCAGGGCGTGCCACTGAATGTAACACACAGCACACGGCAAGTCAAAAATAAACACTTTATTACAAACTGTGGACACTGCAATGCAAACTATCTACAACAACCCTGCACCTACACCAATTATAAAACACAACAAGCAATAATTAATATATGCAAACCAAAATATCAAGCACAGCAACCAGACCAGAAATATATATACAAACTAACGGCACACCTCAACTCCAATACAATATAAACAATATGTACAGGCTCCACAGACAAGGCAGCCAAATACCTGAGAGACTGGGGAGAGTATTGGCAATGTAACCAGAGAGCAGGAAGGACTGAAGGTGGGGCAGAATGGGACTGGCCACAGGACTGGAACAGAGCTGGAAACAGGAAGGGAAGCTGAACTGGAACAGTACTGGATGTAGCACATGAACAGGGTCTGTTGGTGGAGGTCCAGAAGAGCAGAATGTTCAGGTCTGGAGTGCAGGAGCCTTGTCTGTGGAGCTGATATATCTAGGTAATTAGCAGTTGGGCAATTAAAGTGGACCATCACCCTCCCGTGATCGGCCCGGGAATCTATAAGATTCCCGGGCCGATCACCTCCCTCCCCGCGGGACATCCCGATCTCGGTGAAACCCCCCCAAACACCCCAAATCCCCTCACCTTGTCTTCCGCGGCGGCCGGCCGCCGCCGCCTCCCTCGCGCCCCTCTAGACGTGCGCGCGCCCGCGACGGCCGTCTGTGAATGGCCGGCACGGGCGCGCGCGCGTCAAGAGTGACGCGCGGGAGGCGGCGGCGGAGGAGCCGCTTGTCCGTTGCAGTCAAATCGCTTGTCCATCCGCGCTGGGAGCGGGGAGAGGTGAGTTTTCCGGGTGATCGGGGGGGGGGGGGGTTCACACAGCGGGGCACCCCGATCGGGGGTGCCCCACCGAAGTGGACCAAGACCCAGGATAGTCAAAATCCTGGGTGTTGGTCCACTTTAACCAGTAGGGAGAGTCTGAGAGAGCCACCGGCTGGTCAGGCTGCACAGACTCAGGAATATAAGAGATATATATGCAGGTGCCACAAGCAGTTGACTAAGGGGTACTGTGGACATTTCCTGACATATGCCCCTCCTTCTAGAGCGACCTCCAGGTGCTCCCCTTTCTAGAGTTTAGTCTGTAACAGAAGATCAAAACTAATATAAAGTCCAACATGACTAGGCTTTGGGTCCCCACTGCTCATGGCTCAATCAATAGGAATAAGAGAGTTCCAAATACATAGATCCCAAGCAGCCAGTTACATGTTCCCCAGAGTTCCTCCACACAAAAGTTGCACCAGGAATGGAGGGTACAAATCTTGGAACACCCTTGTTACCCATCTTGGAGATTGAGGTGTTCCTCCAGGGTGCCACTGCCAGGGACCACTTCTGGAGGGAACGCCCTGTCGATGGGGAGCTCATAGCCTGGGCTAACAGAATTGGGCAAGGGACCTCCACCAGGATTTATTTCAAGCAGCTGGACCCCATCACCGTGGGAGACGCCAGTCCTCCCTCTACTGGATGCATTGAGAATAAAGGGCATTACTCCTACACCCCTGGAGGTTCAGGTTGCTCAGACCCCTGGTTTCAGGCCATCCTCATTGACCATCAGCAATTGGTGCGACTCAGGCTGGGTTGCACCTGGTCCCCTAGCTACTGGGAACCCTTGGCAACCCTTGGCAGGACAACAATAGGGATACTGGGTGTCAACATAGGGTTAAGTGGGAACATGGAAGATGAATCTTGGTACCAAGGGGTCCGTAATGGGCATGTCAGCAACTGAATCACTGGAGGCAGGGGCTGGCAGGTCAAGGTCATCAGGGGCAGAGGCTGGCAGGCCCACATCATCAGGGGCAGAGTCTGGCAGGTTGACATCATAAGGGCAGAGGCTGGCAGGCCGACGTCATCAGGGGCAGAGGCTGGCAGGCCGACGTCATCAGGGGCAGAGGCTGGCAGGCCGACGTCATCAGGGGCAGAGGCTGGCAGGCCGACGTCATCAGGGGCAGAGGCTGGCAGGTCAAGGTCATCAGGGGCAGAGGCTGGCAGGCCCACATCATCAGGGGCAGAGTCTGGCAGGTTGACATCATAAGGGCAGAGGCTGGCAGGCCGACGTCATCAGGGGCAGAGGCTGGCAGGCCGACGTCATCAGGGGCAGAGGCAGCATGCTGGCAGGACACAGAAGAGGCAGCAGGCTAGCAGGAAACAGAGGAGAACTGAAAACCTTGGCAGGACACCTTGTCAATTGAGGGCTGGAATCACAAGCAGAGCTCGTCACTGGAGAACTGGAAAAAGCAGCAGAACTTGACTTCTGAGGCCTTAATACTGTTGCACAGCTCGACATTTGAGGACTGAAATCTGCTGCAGGGCTTGGAGGACTGAAAATTGCTGCATGGCTCAGCATTGGAGGACTAGAAAGTGCTGCAGGGCACAGTATCAGAGGACTGAAAATAGCTGCAGGATTCATTGCAGGAGGACTGAGAACAGCTACAGGAAGAATTACAGGAGGACTGGGAACAGCTGCAGCACTCATTACAAGAGGACTGGGAATAGCTGCAGGACTCAGCATTGGAGGAGCATCTGAAACTGCAGGATGAGTCGGCGGATGGGTAACAGCTGCAGGACCTGGCACTGGAAGACTGGAAAATTCTGCTGGACTCAGCATCGCAAGGGGAAGAGTGGAAACGACTGCTGGACTTAGCATCGCAGGGGGAGGAGTGGAAACGACTGCTGGACTCAGCATCGCGGGGGGGAGTGGAAACGACTGCTGGACTCAGCATCGCAGGGGGAGGAGTGGAAAGGACTGCTGGACTCATAATCGCAGGGGGAGGAGTGGAAACGACTGCTGGACTCAGCATGGCAGGGGGAGGAGTGGAAACGACTGCTGGACTCAGCATGGCAGGGGGAGGAGTGGAAACGACTGCTGGACTCAGCATCGCAGGGGGAGGAGTGGAAACAACTGCTGGACTCAGCATGGCAGGGGGAGGAGTGGAAACGACTGCTGGACTCAGAATCGCAGGGGGGGGGGAGTGGAAACGACTGCTGGACTCTGAATCGCAGGGGGGAGGAGTGGAAATGACTGCCGGACTTAGCATCGCAGGGGGAGGAGTGGAAACGACTGCTGGACTCAGCATGGCAGGGGGAGGAGTGGAAACGACTGCTGGACTCAGCATGGCAGGGGGAGGAGTGGAAACGACTGCTGGACTCAGCATGGCAGGGGGAGGAGTGAAAACGACTGCCGGACTCAGCATGGCAGGGGGAGGAGTGGAAAGGACTCCTGGACTCAGAATCGCAGGGGGAGGAGTGGAAACGACTGCTGGACTCAGCATGGCAGGGGGAGGCGTGGAAACGACTGCCGGACTCAGAATCGCAGGGGGGGAGTGGAAACGACTGCCGGACTCAGCATTGCAGGGGGAGGAGTGGAAACGACTGCCGGACTCAGCATGGCAGGGGGAGGAGTGGAAACGACTGCTGGACTCAGAATTGCAGGGGGGAGGAGTGGAAACGACTGCTGGAATCAGCATCGCAGGGGGAGGAGTGGAAACGACTGCTGGACTCAGCATGGCAGGGGGAGGAGTGGAAACGACTGCTGGACTCAGCATGGCAGGGGGAGGAGTGGAAACGACTGCTGGACTCAGCATGGCAGGGGGAGGAGTGGAAACGACTGCTGGACTCAGCATGGCAGGGGGAGGAGTGGAAACGACTGCTGGACTCAGCATGGCAGGGGGAGGAGTGGAAACGACTGCTGGACTCAGCTTCGCAGGGGGAGGAGTGGAAACGACTGCTGGACTCAGCATGGCAGGGGGAGGAGTGGAAACGACTGCTGGACTCAGCATCGCAGGGGGAGGAGTGGAAACGACTGCTGGACTCAGCATCGCAGGGGGAGGAGTGGAAACGACTGCTGAACTCAGCATCGCAGGGGGAGGAGTGGAAACGACTGCTGGACTCAGCATGGCAGGGGGAGGAGTGGAAAGGACTGCTGGACTCAGCATGGCAGGGGAAAGAGTGGAAAGGACAGCTGGACTCAGAATCGCAGGGGGAAGAGTGGAAACGACTGCTGGACTCAGCATGGCAGGGGGAGGTGTGGAAATGACTGCTGGACTCAGAATCGCAGGGGGGGAGTGGAAACGACTGCTGGACTCAGCATGGCAGGGGGAGGTGTGGAAACGACTGCTGGACTCAGAATCGCAAGGGGGGAGTGGAAACGACTGCTGGACTCAGCATGGCAGGGGGAGGAGTGAAAACGACTGCTGGACTCAGCATCGCAGGGGGAAGAGTGGAAACGACTGCTGGACTCAGCATCGCAGGGGGAAGAGTGGAAACGACTGCTGGACTCAGCATCGCAGGGGGAGGAGTGGAAACGACTGCCGGACTCAGCATCGCAGGGGGAAGAGTGGAAACGACTGCTGGACTCAGCATCGCAGGGGGAAGAGTGGAAACGACTGCTGGACTCAGCATCGCAGGGGGAGGAGTGAAAACGACTGCTGGACTCAGCATTGCAAGGGGAAGAGTGGAAACGACTGCTGGACTCAGCATCGCAGGGGGAAGAGTGGAAACGACTGCTGGACTCAGCATCGCAAGGGGAGGAGTGGAAACGACTGCTGGACTCAGCATCGCAGGGGGAGGAGTGGAAACGACTGCTGGACTCAGCATGGCAGGGGGAGGAGTGGAAACGACTGCTGGACTCAGCATGGCAGGGGGAGGTGTGGAGACGACTGCTGGACTCAGCATCGCAGGGGGAGGAGTGGAAACGACTGCTGGACTCAGCATCGCAGGGGGAGGTGTGGAAACGACTGCTGGACTCAGAATCGCAGGGGGAGGAGTGGAAACGACTGCTGGACTCAGAATCGCAGGGGGGGGAGTGGGAACGACTGCTGGACTCAGCATGGCAGGGGGAGGAGTGAAAACGACTGCTGGACTTAGCATTCGAAGGGGGAGGAGTGGAAATGACTGCTGGACTCAGCATGGCAGGGGGAGGAGTGGAAACGACTGCTGGACTCAGCATGGCAGGGGGAGGAGTGGAAAGGACTCCTGGACTCAGAATCGCAGGGGGAGGAGTGGAAACGACTGCTGGACTCAGCATGGCAGGGGGAGGCGTGGAAACGACTGCCGGACTCAGAATCGCAGGGGGGGAGTGGAAACGACTGCCGGACTCAGCATTGCAGGGGGAGGAGTGGAAACGACTGCCGGACTCAGCATGGCAGGGGGAGGAGTGGAAACGACTGCTGGACTCAGCATCGCAGGCGGAGGAGTGGAAACGACTGCTGGACTCAGAATCGCAGGGGGGAGGAGTGGAAACGACTGCTGGACTCAGCATCGCAGGGGGGGAGTGGAAACGACTGCTGGACTCAGCATCGCAGGGGGGGAGTGGAAACGACTGCTGGACTCAGCATCGCAGGCGGAGGAGTGGAAACGACTGCTGGACTCAGAATCGCAGGGGGGAGGAGTGGAAACGACTGCTGGACTCAGCATCGCAGGGGGGGAGTGGAAACGACTGCTGGACTCAGCATCGCAGGGGGGGAGTGGAAACGACTGCTGGACTCAGCATCGCAGGGGGAGGAGTGGAAACGACTGCTGGACTCAGCATGGCAGGGGGAGGAGTGGAGACGACTGCCGGACTCAGCATCGCAGGGGGAGGAGTGGAAACGACTGCTGGACTCAGCATCGCAGGGGGAGGAGTGGAGACGACTGCCGGACTCAGCATGGCAGGGGGAGGAGTGGAAACGACTGCTGGACTCAGCATCGCAGGGGGAGGAGTGGAAACGACTGCTGGACTCAGCATCGCAGGCGGAGGAGTGGAAACGACTGCTGGACTCAGAATCGCAGGGGGAGGAGTGGAAACGACTGCTGGACTCAGCATGGCAGGGGGAGGAGTGGAGACGACTGCCGGACTCAGCATCGCAGGGGGAGGAGTGGAAACGACTGCTGGACTCAGCATCGCAGGGGGAGGAGTGGAGACGACTGCCGGACTCAGCATCGCAGGGGGAGGAGTGGAAACGACTGCCGGACTCAGCATCGCAGGGGGAGGAGTGGAAACGACTGCCGGACTCAGCATCGCAGGGGGAGGAGTGGAAACGACTGCTGGACTCAGCATCGCAGGCGGAGGAGTGGAAATGACTGCTGGACTCAGAATCGCAGGGGGGAGGAGTGGAAACGACTGCTGGACTCAGCATGGCAGGGGGAGGAGTGGAAACGACTGCTGGACTCAGCATGGCAGGGGGAGGAGTGGAAACGACTGCTGGACTCAGCATCGCAGGGGGAGGAGTGGAAACGACTGCTGGACTCAGCATGGCAGGGGGAGGAGTGGAAACGACTGCTGGACTCAGCATCGCAGGGGGAGGAGTGGAAACGACTGCTGGACTCAGCATGGCAGGGGGAGGAGTGGAAACGACTGCTGGACTCAGCATCGCAGGGGGAGGAGTGGAAACGACTGCTGGACTCAGCATGGCAGGGGGAGGAGTGGAAAGGACTGCTGGACTCAGCATGGCAGGGGAAAGAGTGGAAAGGACTGCTGGACTCAGAATCGCAGGGGGAAGAGTGGAAACGACTGCTGGACTCAGCATGGCAGGGGGAGGTGTGGAAACGACTGCTGGACTCAGAATCGCAGGGGGGGAGTGGAAACGACTGCTGGACTCAGCATGGCAGGGGGAGGAGTGAAAACGACTGCTGGACTCAGCATCGCAGGGGGAAGAGTGGAAACGACTGCTGGACTCAGCATCGCAGGGGGAGGAGTGGAAACGACTGCTGGACTCAGCATCGCAGGGGGAGGAGTGGAAACGACTGCTGAACTCAGCATCGCAGGGGGAGGAGTGGAAACGACTGCTGGACTCAGCATGGCAGGGGGAGGAGTGGAAAGGACTGCTGGACTCAGCATGGCAGGGGAAAGAGTGGAAAGGACAGCTGGACTCAGAATCGCAGGGGGAAGAGTGGAAACGACTGCTGGACTCAGCATGGCAGGGGGAGGTGTGGAAATGACTGCTGGACTCAGAATCGCAGGGGGGGAGTGGAAACGACTGCTGGACTCAGCATGGCAGGGGGAGGTGTGGAAACGACTGCTGGACTCAGAATCGCAAGGGGGGAGTGGAAACGACTGCTGGACTCAGCATGGCAGGGGGAGGAGTGAAAACGACTGCTGGACTCAGCATCGCAGGGGGAAGAGTGGAAACGACTGCTGGACTCAGCATCGCAGGGGGAAGAGTGGAAACGACTGCTGGACTCAGCATCGCAGGGGGAGGAGTGGAAACGACTGCCGGACTCAGCATCGCAGGGGGAAGAGTGGAAACGACTGCTGGACTCAGCATCGCAGGGGGAAGAGTGGAAACGACTGCTGGACTCAGCATCGCAGGGGGAGGAGTGAAAACGACTGCTGGACTCAGCATTGCAAGGGGAAGAGTGGAAACGACTGCTGGACTCAGCATCGCAGGGGGAAGAGTGGAAACGACTGCTGGACTCAGCATCGCAAGGGGAGGAGTGGAAACGACTGCTGGACTCAGCATCGCAGGGGGAGGAGTGGAAACGACTGCTGGACTCAGCATGGCAGGGGGAGGAGTGGAAACGACTGCTGGACTCAGCATGGCAGGGGGAGGTGTGGAGACGACTGCTGGACTCAGCATCGCAGGGGGAGGAGTGGAAACGACTGCTGGACTCAGCATCGCAGGGGGAGGTGTGGAAACGACTGCTGGACTCAGAATCGCAGGGGGAGGAGTGGAAACGACTGCTGGACTCAGAATCGCAGGGGGGGGAGTGGGAACGACTGCTGGACTCAGCATGGCAGGGGGAGGAGTGAAAACGACTGCTGGACTTAGCATTCGAAGGGGGAGGAGTGGAAATGACTGCTGGACTCAGCATGGCAGGGGGAGGAGTGGAAACGACTGCTGGACTCAGCATGGCAGGGGGAGGAGTGGAAAGGACTCCTGGACTCAGAATCGCAGGGGGAGGAGTGGAAACGACTGCTGGACTCAGCATGGCAGGGGGAGGCGTGGAAACGACTGCCGGACTCAGAATCGCAGGGGGGGAGTGGAAACGACTGCCGGACTCAGCATTGCAGGGGGAGGAGTGGAAACGACTGCCGGACTCAGCATGGCAGGGGGAGGAGTGGAAACGACTGCTGGACTCAGCATCGCAGGCGGAGGAGTGGAAACGACTGCTGGACTCAGAATCGCAGGGGGGAGGAGTGGAAACGACTGCTGGACTCAGCATCGCAGGGGGGGAGTGGAAACGACTGCTGGACTCAGCATCGCAGGGGGGGAGTGGAAACGACTGCTGGACTCAGCATCGCAGGCGGAGGAGTGGAAACGACTGCTGGACTCAGAATCGCAGGGGGGAGGAGTGGAAACGACTGCTGGACTCAGCATCGCAGGGGGGGAGTGGAAACGACTGCTGGACTCAGCATCGCAGGGGGGGAGTGGAAACGACTGCTGGACTCAGCATCGCAGGGGGAGGAGTGGAAACGACTGCTGGACTCAGCATGGCAGGGGGAGGAGTGGAGACGACTGCTGGACTCAGCATCGCAGGGGGAGGAGTGGAAACGACTGCTGGACTCAGAATCGCAGGGGGGGAGTGGAAACGACTGCCGGACTCAGCATCGCAGGGGGAGGAGTGGAAACGACTGCTGGACTCAGCATCGCAGGGGGAGGAGTGGAGACGACTGCCGGACTCAGCATGGCAGGGGGAGGAGTGGAAACGACTGCTGGACTCAGCATCGCAGGGGGAGGAGTGGAAACGACTGCTGGACTCAGCATCGCAGGCGGAGGAGTGGAAACGACTGCTGGACTCAGCATCGCAGGGGGAGGAGTGGAAACGACTGCTGGACTCAGCATGGCAGGGGAAGGAGTGGAAACGACTGCTGGACTCAGCATCGCAGGGGGAGGAGTGGAGACGACTGCCGGACTCAGCATCGCAGGGGGAGGAGTGGAAACGACTGCCGGACTCAGCATCGCAGGGGGAGGAGTGGAAACGACTGCCGGACTCAGCATCGCAGGGGGAGGAGTGGAAACGACTGCTGGACTCAGCATCGCAGGCGGAGGAGTGGAAACGACTGCTGGACTCAGAATCGCAGGGGGGAGGAGTGGAAACGACTGCTGGACTCAGCATGGCAGGGGGAGGAGTGGAAACGACTGCTGGACTCAGCATGGCAGGGGGAGGAGTGGAAACGACTGCTGGACTCAGCATCGCAGGGGGAGGAGTGGAAACGACTGCTGGACTCAGCATGGCAGGGGGAGGAGTGGAAACGACTGCTGGACTCAGCATCGCAGGGGGAGGAGTGGAAACGACTGCTGGACTCAGCATGGCAGGGGGAGGAGTGGAAACGACTGCTGGACTCAGCATCGCAGGGGGAGGAGTGGAAACGACTGCTGGACTCAGCATGGCAGGGGGAGGAGTGGAAAGGACTGCTGGACTCAGCATGGCAGGGGAAAGAGTGGAAAGGACTGCTGGACTCAGAATCGCAGGGGGAAGAGTGGAAACGACTGCTGGACTCAGCATGGCAGGGGGAGGTGTGGAAACGACTGCTGGACTCAGAATCGCAGGGGGGGAGTGGAAACGACTGCTGGACTCAGCATGGCAGGGGGAGGTGTGGAAACGACTGCTGGACTCAGAATCGCAGGGGGGGAGTGGAAACGACTGCTGGACTCAGCATGGCAGGGGGAGGAGTGAAAACGACTGCTGGACTCAGCATCGCAGGGGGAAGAGTGGAAACGACTGCTGGACTCAGCATCGCAGGGGGAAGAGTGGAAACGACTGCTGGACTCAGCATCGCAGGGGGAGGAGTGGAAACGACTGCCGGACTCAGCATCGCAGGGGGAAGAGTGGAAACGACTGCTGGACTCAGCATCGCAGGGGGAAGAGTGGAAACGACTGCTGGACTCAGCATGGCAGGGGGAGGAGTGGAAAGGACTGCTGGACTCAGCATGGCAGGGGAAAGAGTGGAAAGGACTGCTGGACTCAGAATCGCAGGGGGAAGAGTGGAAACGACTGCTGGACTCAGCATGGCAGGGGGAGGTGTGGAAACGACTGCTGGACTCAGAATCGCAGGGGGGGAGTGGAAACGACTGCTGGACTCAGCATGGCAGGGGGAGGAGTGAAAACGACTGCTGGACTCAGCATCGCAGGGGGAAGAGTGGAAACGACTGCTGGACTCAGCATCGCAGGGGGATGAGTAGAAACGACTGCTGGACTCAGCATCGCAGGGGGAGGAGTGGAAACGACTGCCGGACTCAGCATCGCAGGGGGAAGAGTGGAAACGACTGCTGGACTCAGCATCGCAGGGGGAAGAGTGGAAACGACTGCTGGACTCAGCATCGCAGGGGGAGGAGTGAAAACGACTGCTGGACTCAGCATTGCAAGGGGAAGAGTGGAAACGACTGCTGGACTCAGCATCGCAGGGGGAAGAGTGGAAACGACTGCTGGACTCAGCATCGCAGGGGGAGGAGTGGAAACGACTGCTGGACTCAGCATGGCAGGGGGAGGAGTGGAAACGACTGCTGGACTCAGCATGGCAGGGGGAGGAGTGGAGACGACTGCTGGACTCAGCATCGCAGGGGGAGGAGTGGAAACGACTGCTGGACTCAGCATCGCAGGGGGAGGTGTGGAAACGACTGCTGGACTCAGAATCGCAGGGGGAGGAGTGGAAACGACTGCTGGACTCAGAATCGCAGGGGGGAGGAGTGGAAACGACTGCTGGACTCAGCATGGCAGGGGGAGGAGTGGAAACGACTGCTGGACTCAGCATGGCAGGGGGAGGAGTGGAAACGACTGCTGGACTCAGCATCGCCGGGGGAGGAGTGGAAACGACTGCTGGACTCAGCATGGCAGGGGGAGGAGTGGAAACGACTGCTGGACTCAGCATCGCAGGGGGAGGAGTGGAAACGACTGCTGGACTCAGCATGGCAGGGGGAGGAGTGGAAACGACTGCTGGACTCAGGATCGCAGGGGGAGGAGTGGAAACGACTGCTGGACTCAGCATGGCAGGGGGAGGAGTGGAAAGGACTGCTGGACTCAGCATGGCAGGGGAAAGAGTGGAAAGGACTGCTGGACTCAGAATCGCAGGGGGAAGAGTGGAAACGACTGCTGGACTCAGCATGGCAGGGGGAGGTGTGGAAACGACTGCTGGACTCAGAATCGCAGGGGGGGAGTGGAAACGACTGCTGGACTCAGCATGGCAGGGGGAGGTGTGGAAACGACTGCTGGACTCAGAATCGCAGGGGGGGAGTGGAAACGACTGCTGGACTCAGCATGGCAGGGGGAGGAGTGAAAACGACTGCTGGACTCAGCATCGCAGGGGAAGAGTGGAAACGACTGCTGGACTCAGCATCGCAGGGGGAAGAGTGGAAACGACTGCTGGACTCAGCATCGCAGGGGGAGGAGTGGAAACGACTGCCGGACTCAGCATCGCAGGGGGAAGAGTGGAAACGACTGCTGGACTCAGCATCGCAGGGGGAAGAGTGGAAACGACTGCTGGACTCAGCATGGCAGGGGGAGGAGTGGAAAGGACTGCTGGACTCAGCATGGCAGGGGAAAGAGTGGAAAGGACTGCTGGACTCAGAATCGCAGGGGGAAGAGTGGAAACGACTGCTGGACTCAGCATGGCAGGGGGAGGTGTGGAAACGACTGCTGGACTCAGAATCGCAGGGGGGGAGTGGAAACGACTGCTGGACTCAGCATGGCAGGGGGAGGAGTGAAAACGACTGCTGGACTCAGCATCGCAGGGGGAAGAGTGGAAACGACTGCTGGACTCAGCATCGCAGGGGGAGGAGTGGAAACGACTGCCGGACTCAGCATCGCAGGGGGAAGAGTGGAAACGACTGCTGGACTCAGCATCGCAGGGGAAAGAGTGGAAACGACTGCTGGACTCAGCATCGCAGGGGGAGGAGTGAAAACGACTGCTGGACTCAGCATTGCAAGGGGAAGAGTGGAAACGACTGCTGGACTCAGCATCGCAGGGGGAAGAGTGGAAACGACTGCTGGACTCAGCATCGCAGGGGGAGGAGTGGAAACGACTGCTGGACTCAGCATCGCAGGGGGAGGAGTGGAAACGACTGCTGGACTCAGCATGGCAGGGGGAGGAGTGGAAACGACTGCTGGACTCAGCATGGCAGGGGGAGGAGTGGAGACGACTGCTGGACTCAGCATCGCAGGGGGAGGAGTGGAAACGACTGCTGGACTCAGCATCGCAGGGGGAGGTGTGGAAACGACTGCTGGACTCAGAATCGCAGGGGGAGGAGTGGAAACGACTGCTGGACTCAGAATCGCAGGGGGGGGAGTGGGAACGACTGCTGGACTCAGCATGGCAGGGGGAGGAGTGAAAACGACTGCTGGACTTAGCATCGCAGGGGGAGGAGTGGAAATGACTGCTGGACTCAGCATGGCAGGGGGAGGAGTGGAAACGACTGCTGGACTCAGCATGGCAGGGAGAGGAGTGAAAACGACTGCTGGACTCAGCATCGCAGGGGGAAGAGTGGAAACGACTGCTGGACTCAGCATCGCAGGGGGAAGAGTGGAAACGACTGCTGGACTCAGCATCGCAGGGGGAGGAGTGGAAACGACTGCCGGACTCAGCATCGCAGGGGGAAGAGTGGAAACGACTGCTGGACTCAGCATCGCAGGGGGAAGAGTGGAAACGACTGCTGGACTCAGCATGGCAGGGGGAAGGAGTGGAAATGACTGCTGGACTTAGCATCGCAGGGGGAGGAGTGAAAACGACTGCTGGACTCAGCATTGCAAGGGGAAGAGTGGAAACGACCGCTGGACTCAGCATCGCAGGGGGAAGAGTGGAAACGACTGCTGGACTCAGCATCGCAGGGGATAGAGTGGAAACGACTGCTGGACTCAGCATCGCAGGGGGAGGAGTGGAAACGACTGCTGGACTCAGCATCGCAGGGGGAGGAGTGGAAACGACTGCTGGACTCAGCATCGCAGGGGGAGGAGTGGAAACGACTGCTGGACTCAGAATCGCAGGGGGGGAGTGGAACCGACTGCTCGACTCAGAATCGCAGGGGGGAGGAGTGGAAATGACTGCCGGACTTAGCATCGCAGGCGGAGGAGTGGAAACGACTGCTGGACTCAGCATGGCAGGGGGAGGAGTGGAAACGACTGCTGGACTCAACATGGCAGGGGGAGGAGTGGAAACGACTGCTGGACTCAGCATGGCAGCGGGAGGAGTGGAAACGACTGCTGGACTCAGCATGGCAGGGGGAGGAGTGGAAACGACTGCTGGACTCAGCATGGCAGGGGGAGGAGTGGAAACGACTGCTGGACTCAGCATGGCAGGGGGAGGAGTGGAAACGACTACTGGACTCAGCATGGCAGGGGGAGGAGTGGAAACGACTGCTGGACTCAGCATGGCAGGGGGAGGAGTGGAGACGACTGCTGGACTCAGCATGGTAGGGGGAGGAGTGGAAACGACTGCTGGACTCAGCATGACAAGGGGAGGAGTGGAAACGACTGCTGGACTCAGCATGGCAGGGGGAAGACGGCCTGGCTGCTGAAACCTCCATCTTGATGGAGAAAGGCTTGTCCGCCTCGGTGGTGGATACCATGGTGAAGGCTAGGAAGAAAACTTCTTCTTCCATCTATTACAGGGTATGGCGTTCCTACATTGACTGGTGTGAGTCTAGGTCTCTTCCCTGTCGGGTGTTTTCAGTTCCCAGGGTTCTGGAGTTCTTACAGCATGGGTTGGAGTCGGGACTCCAACTCAGTACTCTGAAGGGTCAGGTGTCTGTTTTCTTTCAGAAGTCTTTTGCTCAGCATTCTTTGGTTAAGACTTTCTTTCAGGGGGTTACTCATGTGCGTCCCCCACGTAAACATATGGTCCCTGTTTGGGATTTGAACTTGGTTTTGTCTGCCTTGCAGGGTGCTCCCTTTGAACCTATACAGGATGCTGCTCTGGCTGTGCTTACCCTCAAGGTTGTCTTTCTGGTGGCCATTACTTCGGTCAGGCGTGTGTCTGAGTTGGCGGCTCTGTCTATTCACCCCCATTCTATGAGAGATACCAGGACAAGGTGGTGTTCCGCTTTAAGCCAGACTTTCTGCCTAAGGTGGTGTCTGTTTTTCATTTAAATCAAGATATTGTTTTTCCTTCATTGTGCCCTAATCCTAGCAATGCTAAGGAAAGGGTTCTGCATTCCTTGGATGTGGTCAGGTGTCTGAAGTACTACCTGATAGTCACTGCATCCTTCAGGAAAACTGATGCTCTTTTTGTGGTCCATTCTGGGCCCAGGAAGGGTTTGGCTCCTGCCAAGTCTACTATTAGCAAATGTATTCGCCAGGCTGTGATTCAGGCCTATTCTGCTAAGGGGAAGAATCCTCCCTTCCGCCTTACTGCTCATTCTACTCGTGCTATTGGTGCCTCTTGGGCCTTCCAGCACCAGGCTTC
This sequence comes from Gastrophryne carolinensis, assembly GCA_027917425.1. NCBI lineage: Eukaryota > Metazoa > Chordata > Amphibia > Anura > Microhylidae > Gastrophryne > Gastrophryne carolinensis. The sequence goes on from CM051234.1 coordinate 442,002,266, forward strand.
TGTTGAACAAGTTTGCAAGGCTGCTACTTGGTCTTCCGTTCATACTTCCGTTCTTACCTTTTCAAAGTTTTACAAGGTTGATGTTAGGGCCTCCGCTGATGCTGTTTTTGGCCGCATGGTTTTGCAGGCGGCAGTGGTTTAAACTGTCTGCTGTTACCTTCTTTGTTGGGGATCCCACCCTACTTTATGGACACTGCTATTGGATGTCCCAAGTGTAAGTAATCTATCTGGAGCAGGACGTACTGTATACTAAGAATTAAACAATTCTGTGAAATACTCACCTGTAGAATTGGTATACAGTACGTCCTGCTTCACCCCACTCTTGGTTTTGCATTATTCTGGATCCCCTGTATGGTGATTGTTTTCATTGTTATAGTTACCAGTTTGGGTGGTTAAATTCTCCTGGCTTCTCGTTCACTGCTTTTCAATGCTGGGGATTTGTGGGAGGTCCCCCGGTATTTGAGGGGCCGGGAGGAGCCTGTTTTACATGTCTCTGCAGTGCAGCGCCATCTGGCGGAGGATAACCCAAGTGTAAGTAATCTATCTGGAGCAGGGCGTACTGTATACTTATAATACCAATTCTACAGGTGAGTATTTCACAGTATTTTTTTACTTAACCCTTTGTGAACTGGTAAGGGGTCCATGAGACCCCTTATACCAGTTCACAAGGCTCTGGGGCTGGCAATCACCTGCAGCTAGCGGGTGACTTGCCAAAACCCCCAGCCCCCCAACGGCCGGGGGGGGGAAGAAGGGCCCGGGCCACTTAGTGGCTATGTGGGCTAGTAGCCTGCAGGGCCAGGGGCCACCAACGCTGGCCCCTGCGCCCTGTTCTACAAGCCCCCATAGCTGGTCCGGGTCGGTAATGCTGGGTAAGGGGGACCCTACGTCATTTTTTGGGGGGATTTTAAGGGTTTTTAACCCTTAAAATTCCAAAAAATATGAGGTCCCCCCCCCTGGAAGGGGGGGAACCTATGTCATTTTTTTTTTTAAGATAACCCCTTACAACTATGCAATCATATTGCATAGTTGTATCCTGCCTGAAATCTCCTAAACTGCTGTTTCAGTTTGGGGGAGTTTCCTGGGCAGGAAAGGGTGTATACCGAATACATATGTGGTACCGTTGTAACCGGGAGAAATAGGGCTTTCACAAGCAATAATATTTTATTAACAAACTTACATTTTTTATTACAAAAAGCACTACAAATTGTATAAAATAGATTTTTTTAATTTTTTTGCACATATTTCACCCAAAAGTATTGAGAATACACTAAAAAAAGGCCAAACAAGACATTTCATGTTGAAGCCCAGACTCTGCTGAAAAAACAATATATAATTTTCCTGGAAAATCCCTGGAAATCCCTTCAAAAATCAAGGTTGAACATGTGTAGCGCAAAAACGTGAAAAGTAGTCTGGCAACAGAGTGTGACAAAAAATCTAGGTAGGCTGGCACTTAAAGGGTTAAGTTTATTTTGTAATGGGAAGGGGGTTGTTTTTCTGGAACCAACTTGTGAACTGGTAAGTGGTTTCAAGCATGCCCTATGATGGTTAATAGGGTTGGGGGCTGGCAAGCCACCTGCCGGCATGTGGAGTGTGGGGGATCTTGGTGCCCATTGTGTCAGCACCACAGAAGACAATGGCATATATAATTAAACAATATAAATGTGCATCCCCAGAGGCCTGCTGCTTAGTTAGATTCTGAGCCCTGGGTAATCAAACTCTTTTTCTTGGTGTGTGCTGCTAGTAGCTTGGGGATAAGGCCGAGCTTCATTTTAGTAAAGTATACTGAATTGGTTTAGTGTTAAAGGGTCAAGAAAGTGTAATAATAATATACTTTATATGATTACAGATGTCCCCTAAAATAACACTCAAATAGGATGTGAGCCTGAGACCCTGCCATTTGTCTCCCCATGAATACAATAGACTGTGTTCAAACCTGGCTGCCAACAAGATACCTTTATACCTCTATAGCTGCTGCTTGAAAAAGGAATCTTTGAATTCCTAATTAGGTTGGAGGCAGACCCAGACATTCTAATACACGTTGGACACGGAAGTATCTCTCTCTCTCCATTATAACACTATTGTACTGTAACTAACTTATAACTTATCATGTAATGACTGCATGTAACATTTAAGGTGATCTGGGGAAGCTTTGGGAATGTATTGGGTTAGTGAAGGTTATTTACTGTGTTGGAGAATAAAACCTATTTTCATTTATACATCTTACTGCGTGCGTGGTGGATAATTTTCTCACACAATAGATTGTATGGGCAAGGCATCTGAGGGAAGTTATTTCTTAGGACACTTCACTGGATGTGTGAGGATAGCCTCAGCGACCATTGGTTTGTTTTTCACTATATCTAGTCCAGGTCGTCCTAGAAGTAATGGCAGTTGGGTAATCCATCGCTAGGTGGCGCCTGACTGCAGGATCAAAAGCTGCAGCTCCTCCCGGCCCCCTATAAAACAGGTGTCTCTCTATGATTCCCCAGTGTTCTTCCTGCAGTCTGTTGCATAAGGATCGTATGGATACTCTGTCCTGGAATACTGCAGCTGAGCGGGGCCTCCTAGCCCATTGGCCGCTGCATACTTATTACCACCGTTCCCGTTGAACCCACTACTGCCTCCCAGTTTCGGCTGAAGGTAGGGTGAACGCCGGGGTTGACAGAGCTGGGCTCTGGGCCGCAGACCCTGCCCAAAGGGTAGTCGGCCATAGGCTGATGGTGAGCCTATTTAGGGGGGAGAGGAACCAACTTATGCCCACGGGGTTCATGTCCTCCCTGCCCCACAAGTTTCATTGTTGTATTGTGCCGGTGTTTACTTGACTGGACTGCCGTCCCTTGCGTGTTGGTGTTTTTTACTGATTTTTTACCTCACATACTCACCCTCCTGTGTTTTTTACAGAGTTTTTACCTCACATATTTACCCTCCTATGTTTCTCGTCACGGTCGTGCGGCCCGCCCCTCGAGGAACGTGTGCTGCTAGCTAATCCACGCCATCTTCTCCTCCTGCACGCTGCTGTCGTCTCTGCCTGCCTCCTGAGCGGTGTTGTGAGTCCCTCTTGACATATCGTCTTTTATGCGCTGGGCATGTGCTGTGGGATGCTTATATGTTGTTCACTTTGTGTCTTATAGGTGGGCCCCTTGATATTAAGGGTTGTGGTCCATCCCGGTGGCTCCTCACTGGCTGAGGTGGAGTTGGTTCGCTGACATAATTCAGATGTCAGTCGTTCGCTACGTCTTGCCTGACGATCCAGGGCTTCTCACGCAGGGGTCGCTGCGCCACCCCAATTTACAGACACTGGCTTGACTGCCTGGCTATTGAAACCTCAATCCTGACGGACAAGGGGCTGTCAGCCACGGTTGTTCAGACCATGATTCAGACGCGGAAGAAGTTTCTTCCATGATATACTTCTGAGTTTGGCATCCCTACATTGCTTGGTGTGAATCCAAGAGCCTTCCTTGTCGCACTTTCCCTATCTCTAGGATTTTGGAGTTTTTTACAACACGGCTTAGACTTGGGTCTCCAGCTGAGCACCCTCAAGGACCAGGTCTCGGCCTTAGCCATATTCTTCCAGAGATCCATTGCCAATCATAGACTGATCAAGACTTTTTTCCAAGGGGTTACCCGTGTACGCCCACCGCGTAAGCCTGTATTAAAAGTGTGGGACTTGAATCTGGTGCTTTCTGCTCTCCAGGGTCCCCCCTTTGAGCCCTTGTGCGATGCTGCATTTTGCCCTAAAGGTGTTTTTTTTTGGTAGCTATCACCTTGGTGCGTTGCGTGTCAGAGCTGGCCGCGATTTGTGAGAAGCCTCCTTACTTTGGACGGCATAGGGATAAGGTGGTGTTCGCTTAAACCTGATTTTTTGCTTAAGGTCGTGTCTCCTTTTCACCTTAATGAGGAAATTGTCTTGCCTTCCTTGTGTCCAGCTCTGACTAACTCTAAGGCAAGGACTCTCCATTCCCTGGGTGTGGTCAGAGCCATTAAGTACTACCTGGTTGCGACTGAGTCCTTCAGGAAGTCGGATTGTCTTTTTGGTCCTCTCTGAGGGGTCTAGGAAGGGCTTGCCTCCAGCCAAGTCCACTCTCAGTAAGTGGATCAGACAGGCGGTGGTGCAAACATATTCTGCCAAGGGGAAGGAACCTCCTTTTTCGTTTTACAGCTCGTGTTAGGCGCCACCTAGCGGTGGATTACCCAACTGCCATTACTTCTGGGACGACCTGGACTGGATATATTCAAAAACAATTCTACAGGTGAGTTTCACAGAATTGTATTATCAGATTGATGGCCGTTGGGCTGATGCCCTTTAACATTTAGAGAAAAGAGTAATCTTTTTTTAATTTTAGCAATCTTTTCATTTTAACTATTTTTACTGTAAAATGTAAAAGTAAAGTGCTGCATGTGAAGGGGTTATTAAAGTTTACTAATCCATGCATTTATAAATATACATTATTTGGCTAAAGGGGAATGCATCAATTGGCAAATTAATCACTGGAGCTTAACATGGCACCTGCTTTCATACTAAAAATACCTTTTGTGAAAAGTTCTTGTATACAATTGTTCTAGAAATACATTTGTTGGCTAAAGGGGACCTTTGTTGTCATTTACAGACGAATCACAATAGATAAAGTTTATTTTTTAACAACAGAAATGGCACCTAATTATCTCTAAATACTTAGATAAACGCAAACAGAATTACAATGTAACCTGAATCTGAACAGCAACTATAAAACGAATTCTAAAAAACCTTAATCTTACCTGATTGAGGGTGCCAGTCTGGCAATAGACCAGCAAGGTTTGCAACAAATGTCTTACCATAGGTATTTTCTAGTGAATTGAGGACAGTCAATTATCCTGGCTTTCCAGAGCTTATAGGCATTTTAATAGATCTCTCTATTAGATCTCTCTGAAAAATACACATATCTCTTTAATTGCTTCCCTTGTGTGAGCATGGTGCTAAGGGAAAGTTCTGTTACAGTTTGAGAACTTTACAGGTGAGGGAGCCACTGATTTTCCCATTGCCTCTCTGCAGAACCCCTCAGTGTGCTTCCCAGAAAGTTTAAGCAGAAGTCCAGTCTCTATGTAACCCACAACCTTGCCTCCCTCCCCTTGCGCTACAAAGAAATAAATGCCTTACCTAGCCCGGGATCCAGTGGCACTTCCCCAGAATCTTGGGCCTTGGGTGCACCCATCTTGGAGAGAATGACCAGAGTGGCTTGTCTGTCACCCAATCCCCTGCAGCCGAGTGACTGTACTGGTCATTCATTCAAGGCCAGCAGTCTCTCAGGTCTACTGTTGCCATGCAGAGTCCCGCCCCCCACTGGAATCAAAGGATATTGAGGTGATCAGGTAAGTGAATTTAATATTTTAACACCAAAATCAGGCTTGGCTTGGCACAGGGGTAGGAGGGGGATACAAAAGCCTGGAGTCCCTCCTTAAAAAGTTCTACAACCAAGACTATAGCATTGCAGGGTCTGTACCTGTGCTGGAGTGTGTGTGTGTGTGTGTGTGTGTGTGTGTGTGTGTGTCACTCTTAAATTGATATTACTGAAGCTTTAGTATTGTAGTATTGTAGGACTGTGGGGCACATACCGTCAGCATGGTCGGCCCTGAAGCACTGTGGTTCACTGGAAATTCTCTGAGGTTTTCATATAGCCAGCCTGTCCTGACTGAAGCATGATACCAAGGCATCTGGCATTCAGATGTAGCTCAGCAATGGCAGCCTGGATACTGTCCTTGTGAAGATTGTATACTATTATATACAAATTGTTTTTAATTACTTTATGGTGCCAACTAATCTTGTTTCATTGCACATTATTCCCTGGAGCTGAATGGGTTATTTTGTTTGCACTTGACCAAATGTGGAGTGTATCATTTTAAGGATAACATGTCAGTGGGCCTACATTCCATATTACTCTCTGCTAAAACTTACCTCATCATCGCAAACCCTGGAGGAACCCCGAATTAGTAAAATATGTAAGGTAGGGTTTTAGTTATGTTGTCCTTTCAAAATAAAGGAATGCAAATCTGGGTAAAGCCACATCTAAGCCCATATGTGTGTACACAATTTACAATTTACACTTTGAAATGTTATATTCACATCATAACATGTATGTTAATTGTCAGAATATCAATTGGGCAATGCCAATGTATATATTCAACAGCAATGGTCATGGCAGTTGGCCAACACATTGGCAAATGAGCAATCACACAATCCCCATGGACATTGATGCTTAGAAGCACAAACAATGGCGACAGCAATCAATCACAAACAAAAGCAATGTAATATAACGCCTATCAGCCCAATAGCCTTCAAAAGTCTCTGCAATGCACCAGATGCTGCTGGGTGATCTTATGAAACATGAGCTCCTAGAACCTAAGACCTGATTTTAACTAAGCTTTTTCTGAGACTTAGCTTTTGGCCTCTTCTTGGTGAAAGCCCTAATCCATTGCCATTTTTTACCATAAGGAGGTCCTCTGGTGACAATTTGGCCTGATAATTGCCCTGGGTACATCTAAGTTGGCGCTATAGCTGGAATCTCCACCAGATTAGTGCTTGCTTGTGTCAAAGACTGCCACTGGCCACTTTTATCCTCTCCTGCTCCTGACACCTGTTCTTATCTGGGAGTGAAGTGTCAGCAAATGCTGCAGAGTTGGCGTTGATCCTCCAGCTTTTAGAGTTCCCAAAAGGTATGTGACAGTATTTCATTTATAAAAAAAACGTATTAAGTGCTAAGACACTATAATGTTTGTCACCAGAAATGGCATAGATCCCGGAAACAGGACTGATGTGTTTTTCTATTTCTAGGCATGATTATAGTAAGCACAAGGTTTAATGTTAAAAATATATATAGAGAAAGGAAGCATCAAAGTGACATAGACTGTTAAAGTTAAAACACATCTCACCACTTTACTGTAGAAGAACATGTCTACCTGCAAATTAGATCAACACGTTTAAAAATAGTTGTGTGGGGATTCCTATTTAGCTATAACTGATGTGACTGGTTACATTATGTCCTCTCTTATGGAAGGAACAGCCAACATTTTTATAGCTTAGTGGTGTTCACCTTACAGCCATGTTAGCCATATGTAATTATAGTAAATGACAGGACAGGCTAACTGAACTGTATTTCTATGAATGTATATGCTGTAATTAATTAATTAAGTCACATTACTCTAGAAACTAATGTAAGACGATACACTCAAGCCCAAGTGCAAATTCTGAATGTGTGCCCAATGCATCAAGCTTCTACAATTTTTACATTCAAAGCATCTTGCTGCAGTTTTATGCACCTGTGAAAATGGCAACATTTTAAAAGGGTTAACGTTTTTTGCTAACTAAGGACTATAGGCATTAGAACTATGTTTTATGGTGAGACATGTCTGGTCTCTGGGCGTGGCCAAGATGGCGACCTGATCGGACGTGCCTTTGCTGGGCTCCGGTATCCATCCTGATTACCCCATTACCTGTGTTGCTGAGCGGCATCATCTGGGCTTCCTGAGGTCTCTCCCTTCCGAGGGATTGAGCAGGGGTGTTGCGACTGCGAGCGGAGGTGCAGGGAGAGGGCGGCTGCCCTGGCCACGTGCGTCCCCGGCGTGAGGTGAGGTGCCGGCGGCTGTGTACCTGCGATGCGGGACTGTTCCGGGCGGCGGCGGTGAAGTGTGGTGGCTGTCTCCAGTGTGGGCAGCTGAAGAAGCGGCGGAAGAGACGTTACTGCTCCGGGCGGCAGCGGTGAGCTGGAGCTGAGGAGCGGGGGGAGCGGCTGTTCCGGCCACGTGTGCCTGCGGTGTGCGGTGGAATGAACCGCAGCTCAATCCTACCCCGGGTGGCGGCGGTGATATAAAGGGGGGGGCGACTGACCAGCTGACAGTGCAGGGGGAGCAGGGCGCCATCTTACCCTGCTGCACGTGGGGTGGAGGCAGTGAAGAACCCCGGGGAGAAGCCACAGCCTGGAGACACACAATAACTGGGGTGCTCCCCCAGTGGATATATAGCCCTGATAGTCAATCCGACTGTGGAGGACACTCTCAGGCAGGCCTCCCAACAGAGATCCTCCGGGAGACCTCGGTTTCCCCTCTTTACCGCATACGGTGGATGCATTTCCATAGCTGCAGTTTGCCTAGGCTGCTGAGGCCCGCGGTTCTGGTCCAACACCTATATGGGATGCCCCTCTGACCCCTGATTGGAACTCACGGCTACCTTCCCAGACATCTGGGTTTTGGTGTATACATCTGCTTGCTGTCACAAGTTTAAGTCCTCCCCCCCACCCCGGTGCAAATCGAAACAGATCCACATGAGAGGAAATAAAAAGCGCAAGTCAGTGGTGGTCACCTGTAGCACGCAAACAATGGAGCCTCAGAGAGGGGCTGGGCAGGAGCCCTCTAATCCTGATACTGCAGCTATAATGGCAGCTATCGCCTCTTGTCTGAGTCCCCTCACAGTCAAGTTTGACACCCTCCAAGAGCAATTCAATTATGTCCGCCATGACCTGGATAAAATACGGGACCGTACTGGCGAGGCGGAGAGAAGGATTGGAGAAACGGAAGACCGGCTCACCGCTCAGGCGGGGGAACTTGCAACACTGAGGAGACAGGTGACCACCTTGATGGGGAGAGCAGAGGACGCAGAAAACAGAAATCGGAGAAATAATGTCAGAATACTGGGTTTACCCGAAAAAGCTGAGGGTTCCTCCCGAGAGCAATTTGTTGAAAATCTTATAAGAGAGACCTTGGCACCAGCTAACCTAACCAAATTCTTCACCGTTGAAAGAGCTCACAGAATTCCAATGAGACCCCTCCCCCCTGGAGCCCCGCCGAGACCCTTCATATTTAAAGTCCTCCACTACAGGGACAGGGACGCTATCCTGGCTGCCGCCAGATTGAAGGGAGTGGTGAATTTTGATAATGTGCGGCTGTCCTTCTTCCCGGACTTCACCTCGGAGGTCCAAAAGATGTGACGTTCCTTTAATGGAGCAAGAGAGAGGCTCAGGAAGAAGAAGATCAAATACTCCATGTTGTTTCCAGCGCGGCTTCGTGTTCAAGATGGGGAATCCACTAGATTTTTTGCCTCTGCCGAAGAGGCCAGCACGTGGCTGGATTCTTTGCCCGGGGCCTGATGGACTGGGCCTCCGGGTCGATGAAGAGTTGATCCTTGCCAAATCAATGCGGTATTTGACCTGTCGTCTGCTTATTGGCGGGGGCGCCCGCCTTCGTCGGGCCTCTTGGTTGTTCGCCTGAATGTGCCTCCCGGCTCGGCCTGGGACGCGGCCGCACCCGTTATACCAGGTTGGAAAGTTTTGATGTTGTTATCATTGTTAAGCCTTGATTTGCTGCTCAAGTCACCGAAAATCCTGCTCTGAATATTGCGGGGGGGCTGGTGGCTCCGGATTCCCAGGATGTGATGGGCTCCCCTCCCCCCCTTCTCTTGTCCTTATCCTTGGTCCCCGGTCCTCCCTCTTCCTGACTTCCCTTCCCCTTCCTTCCCCTATTAATTGTGGCAGGCCCCACCTCCCAATTGCTTCCGTGTGACCCTGGGAACCTGGGGCAGTTATCTGCCGACCTGTATAGTGTTATGGGTTAATTTAAGTTGCAGGCCCGTTAGGCATTGGGTCCTTGCACCCCAGTTGCAACTAGTTACACCTAAGTTGTATTTGTTTTGGTTGGGAGGGATTGATGCTCGCCAAGGTTGGGGGATGGTGGAGCGGGGTGGGGGGAGGGGGGTATGGGAATGTTTGGTTTGGTTTTATGTATAGTTTTATCTGTATATGCTGTCTTTGTGTTGGGATGAATGTGTGGTATGAATGCCGGACTCAAGAAGAGACAGGATCTTGGTTGGGAGGTATGAAGAGCTTGGGAGAATTTGCTCCCGGTTTGCATACAAGTACTCAAATCTTTGATAATGGGTGAATGTAGATTCCTCTCCTGGAATGTACGGGGGCTTAACGATAAAATTAAGCGGGCCACGGTCCTCCAATTTGTCAAGAGATATAAACCTAATGTGGTGATCCTGCAGGAGACTCACCTGGTGGGGCGGAGAGAACTTGCACTTAAGAAACCCTGGATTCAATACTCTTACCATGCTTCCTTCTCGGCCTACTCCAGGGGGGTCTCTGTACTGGTCTCCAAGGGGACGCCATTCGCGTTGTATTCAGTGCAGACGGACCGGGAGGACCGATATGTGATCCTACATGCCAAACTTATGGACACGGATGTGGTCATAGTGGGCGTGTATGTTCCTCCTCCCTTTTGTATTCAGGTACTGGACCGGATCATGGGAAAAGTGGTTGGCCTGCCACCTGCGCCAGTTCTCCTTATGGGGGACTTTAATATGGTGTTGGATTCGGCTTTAGATCGCCTGGACAGGAATTCGGGCCCCAGAACGCATCTGGCCTCTTGGGCTGAGGCTCTGGGTCTGCGGGAGCTCTGGAGATGGAAACATCCCAGTGACAAGGCGTACTCCTGTCACTCGGCCACTCACAAATCCCTGTCCAGGATTGACCTGGCGTTTTCATCGTCTGACTTACTGGCCAAAGTAGAGGCTTGCAACTATCTTCCGAGAGGTATCTCGGATCACTCGCCGCTGCTCGTAGTGATGGGGTTGTCACGGGTGCGGAGTGGTGGAATGGGGTGGACGCTGAATCCACTATGGTTGGAGAACCCTGTAATTAAAGATAGTTTATCATCTTCGGCAGAAACGTTTTGGGAGTGTAATTTGGATGAGACGTCCGTGGGGGTAAGATGGGATGCTTTTAAGGCAGTCACCAGAGGTTGCGTCATAAGTGGCATTAAAGCGGTTAGAGAGAAGAAAGGGAGGGAGAGGGTCGATCTTGAGAATAAACTTGCGGCCGCGGAGGAGAAATTCGTGGCCTCAACCGACAGTGGGGACTACTCGACGCTGATGACTCTTAAGAGGGAGTATAATCTATTGCTGACTGACTCCGCCAGGAAATTATTGCTATATAGACAGGCAACGATCTTTGATAAAGGGGACAAGAATGGGAAAACCCTAGCTTATCTAGCAAGGGCCGAGGCACAGTCCAACTGTATTGCTGGAATATCAGATGGGAGGGGATTGGTAACGGAGGGGACTGAAAATGCCCAGCGGTTCCATGAGTATTATTTGGCCTTGTATGCCTCGGGGTCCAGTTACCGGGTGGAGGAACTGGAAACATATCTAGACCGGATCGACTTCCCAGTGCCGGCCCCGGAGGTGCGGGAGTCCCTGGACGCCCCCATCACTGTGGAGGAGGTCGCGAGTGCAATTGGGGCACTCCCTGGAAGGAAAGCACCGGGCCCCGACGGAATGCCGGCCGAATGGTACAGACTGGCGCGGGAGCAAATAGCGCCTAAACTATTAGAAGTATTTACCAAGGCGCTGGGAAGTGGAAGTCTCCCCGCCTCTTTTTGCGAGGCACATATAGTTCTTATACAGAAGGAGGGGAAACCTCCTGATGCCTGTGCTTCATAAAGGCCCATATCCCTTTTAAATCAGGACGCCAAAATATTAGCTAAATTGTTAGCCATGAGATTAAAACGAGTCATACTACAATTAATTGGGCCCGATCAGTCGGGCTTTATGCCGGGTCGTACCACGGGGCTAAACCTGCGGAGACTGATGTCGAACCTTCAAATTGTGCACGATAACTGTGGGGATCGGGCGATTGTTTCGCTTGACAATGAGAAGGCCTTTGATTCGGTGGAATGGACCTTTCTGTGGGAGGTGTTATCCAGAGTTGGGCTCCCTGAGAGTTTCGTTAAATATATCAAACTGTTATATGGACATCCCACGGCCCGCGTGCGAGTCAACGGCGGTTTCTCCGACCCCTTCACACTGAATAGAGGAACCAGACAGGGGTGCCCACTCTTGCCGCTGCTATTTGCGTTGGCCATTGAACCATTGGCAATTCTGATTAGGAACTCCCCGGCCATCTCGGGATGGAAACTGGGTGCGGTGGAAGAGAAAATCTCGCTGTACGCAGATGACAATCTGCTATATTTGGCTGACTGCCACACATCCCTAGAAGCAGCCTTAGACATCATCGACACCCTTGGGAGATTCTCAGGCCTGAAAATTAATTGGGACAAATCCAGTCTGATGCGGGTTGATGCCGGTGACTCTTTGGGTATCTCCCCGAGATCCCAGCTAAACGTGGTACGCCAGTTTAAGTATCTCGGAATCATGATTGGGAAGCAGCCTAGTCAATTTATGCTTCTCAATATATCACCAGTCATTGCGAAATTGAAATAGAGGGTCAGTCGGTGGGCGGGTCTACCACTGTCGGTCATGGGTAGGATTAATATTTTCAAGATGATCTTTCTTCCAAAATTATTGTATATTTACCAGGCCTCGCCCATATTGCTCCCGGCTTCTCATTTTAAGGCGATGGAAGCAATTATTTTTGGATTTATCTGGGGGCAGTCTCCTCCTCGTTTAAATAGGCAAATTATGAAGGCTTAGATAACCGCCGGAGGCCTGGCTGTTCCGCACATGAAAATGTATATTTATGCTGCCCAATTACTGTATGCCCATTGGTGGATTAGCCAACCCGGGGATAATCCGGTGGCGCGTCTGGAGGGGGCGGTGCTGGGGTCCCCTGGGCGGCTGTCCTCCTTTGCCTATACGGGTGCAAGGGGACTCAGGAAGGCAACCACATGTATGAGAACGGTCTGTAGTGTCTGGGAAAGGGGGGCTAAACTATGTGTGGATCCAGGCGGGAGAGGGACGTATTCCCCCTTCACCCCCCTTTGGTCGAACCCTGGGCTTCTGGAACTTGGGACTGTGCAGGATCCTCACTTCTGGAGTAGAAAGGGAGTTCACCAGCTGGGCCAGCTTTACAGAGGGGGGGTAATGGTGTCCTTTGATCAGCTCAAGGAGAGCTTTCACTTGTCTAATCGGGATTTTTTCCGTTACCTACAAATTAGACATGCCCTGAACGCTCAGTTCTCCAGGGTGGGCCCCAGGGTGTCGGGTTCGCGGGTGGAGAATGTGGTTAGAAACATGGATCTGGGAAAACCAGTTTCCACGCTATATAAATGCTTGCTAGGCGAACTGGGGTCCCCTAGGGAAGGGATTGAGACGAAATGGCAGGCTATAGACCAGCGCCTGGATCAGGACGATTGGGAGGAGGTTTTGGATAATCTGCATTCTTCGGTGGTCGAGGCGAGAGATAGATTGATCCAGACCAAATGGGTCCACCAGGCGTATATCACTCCGGTCCGTCTGTACAGGATGGGTCTACTGGATAGGGACACATGTCCTAGATGTGAGGGTGGTAGCGGTACATGGGTACATATGGTCTAGTCCTGTGGAATACTTCTGGTTATTGGGAGGATGTAATGGACCTGATCAGCAAAATAATGGGATTTCGCATCAGGGGTTCTGTTTCGATATGCCTTCTGGGAGTGGTGGAGCCGCTGTCGGAGCTCAGTGCATTGAAAACGTTGCTTCTGCTGCTGCTCTTTTATGCCCGGAAATGTATACTGATAAATTGGAAGCACCCGGCTACACCATCTGTGCAGGCATGGAAAAGGCTGGTTAATCAGAAGCTTGCCATGTATAAATTGACATATGAGGCGAGAGGAGTGCCAGACAAGTTTACTAAGGTCTGGGGTCCCTGGTTTCAGTGCCAGGATTCGGTCTCTGATGAGGGCTGAAGCGAGAGTAGGGTCGCATCACGGGGGTTACGACTCGTACACCGATAAATGGAGCCAATAAGCGTGACTGCAGACGGGCATCTAGCCCTGGAGGGAGGGGTGGAGGGGGGTAGTTTCTGTGTGGGAGAATGATTACCCTGAGGTACTTCTAATCCATTTTCTTCTCTTTTGGGCCTCCTCAGAAGAATCTTCTATTTTGTAAGACTTGAGTCCGGAGTGGATGTCGTTTGTCGGATGGATGGGTGTTTTGTGTAAGTAGGCCAGTTTGATAGTAGGAGCCTGCGGCGTCTTGATTGCTGTGTTGCATAAATTTACTGTATGTTATGTTTTTATGTCGCATGCAAAATAAAAACTTAAAAAAAAGACATGTCTGGTCTCTGGTCTTTTTCTATTTCTTATCCTGCTGAACAAGTGACCAAAACACTTTGCCAAAACCCATCTTTAGAGAGAAAGTTTGCGATAAATATTTGTGGCACCCTCATTAATATTAATGCGTACCTATCATTTAAAAAGGAACACAATTGGGTTGATTCAAAGAAACATGTAACCGCTTGGATTTTGGTGCCGATCATCCTATTTTTCACGTCCGCTCGTGCGTTCGTATGAACTTGCGAGTGATTCTATAAGCAAATACGTTTCTATCCTAAAATATACGTCCGTTCGTATGGCAGTTCGGGGATCAGACCTATGTCAGTTTCCATCCTGATTTTTCCGTTTCATTTCTCAGGTTGCAACATTGGTTTTGCCCTTTTTCCTTTTTTGTCTGGACGTAAATCCTTCTGATCTTGCGGCTCCGCACTACAAACTTACCTCATTAAAGTGCATTCTAAATATTTGGTCTTTTATTTTTCTTTATTTCATTCATTTTGCAGTAACCAACCATTAATGAATGCATTTGCATAAGTAAATCTAACTTTGTTTAATTTTTACTTAACTTGCATTTTTTACTTGTGGATTTAATTTTTATATTTTGGCTTCAAATGGTACAACTTTAAATTTTTGGTGTGGTTACCCACACCCTCTACATACAGATTGCTCTCAAATATTAAAAAACACCCAGCAACTTCTGCATGTTATGAGCCTAGAAACAGGCAAGATGGCGGCTCAGGTATTATCGGGCAGCCCGCAAACAGAAAGGGCCTTGTGACTGTGTTGCTCTGGATTCTTTGATTTCTGACCTTTCCGTGCCCCCAGCTCTGCTGTGTCTGTGCAAAATACAGCAGTAACCCACATCCTGCACTTTATCCCGCTCTCCTCTCCTCAGTAAGTGTGATGCATCTGACCAAAGATGTGCTTAAATAATTAAACAAAGCAAAGGTAAACAACTACACCAATAAATGCAATCTAAAAATATTATTCTAGTACATCAATGTAAAAATAAATACCAAAGGACATAAGTTTCTTTAATTAACGCAAATATATTGCCAAATAAAGGTTTACATGCAAAGGACTAATTAAGGTCCACATTAAAATGCTTTTATAAGGCATACATGAATCAGGTATGCATTGCCATACAATTTATGGCCTCGGCCATGCTGATACATGCAGTTCATTGCAGCTCAAGACGCGCAGACTCCTCCACATAGCCAAAAAACCTGTTCAAGAACAGCAATCCGACTGCTAAAAGGTGTCGGCAGTGGCTTTCTTTTAAAACGTATTTAGAGGTTTGTAAACTGTTCTCTGAATCACACCGAAACACATCCAATTATCCTAAGTTTTACGTTTTCATCCTAAGTTTTAGGATTTGATCCTAAGTTTTACGTTTTCATCCTAAAATTTAGGAACGAACTTGCGATGATCGTAAGAGCATATACGCATTCGAACGTAGGCTCGTGCGAGTCGTAAATGGCCAAAAAAACAGGAAAAAATGACTAACACCCACCCAAACTTACGATTCTCGATCCGAAATCAATTAACTTTTGCTCTTTGAATCGAGGGGAATGTTAGAGTCCCATAGACCCATATACCAGACCTGTGCCATAAGGCATAAGGACTTGTAATGATCAGGGCCAGGGACCAGCAGTTCGACCCTTGTGCCCTGTAATTACAAGCCCTTATGCTTGGTTATTTGGGTTGGTAAACCTTGAAGGAAAGGAGGGAGCGGAGCTGTCATGCTGAAAGACCTAAATGCAGTGAGTGTGCAGAGCGAGGATGCTGGGCAAAGGCTGCGCAAACACTGTGGTATCCTGAAAGTGTGAGAATACAGTGATACCAGGGGGCATGGGAAGACTCCCCTTGTACCTGGCCCCACTGGTTCCCCCAGCCAAGAAACTCCAGCCCACGCTCTGCATTTGCATTGCTAAAGCCTCAGTATCTTGGATGCTTGACACCATACTCACCCATGTCACATTATCTGCCCCTACAATTCTAAAGTTTTAGTGCTGTCACTATGATCTGCCCTTGCAATGCTTTAACCTCTGGACCTTGGAGTTCATTCATCATTGAGTTGGGAGGCTCAGCAGAGATGTCACGGGCTGGTTCTGAGCTGGCCAGAGCTGGTAAGATCCCAGGCTGATTTCTGGCACCAGTCTGCCACTGCCAGGGGGTTTCACACTGCGGGTAATTCCAAGTCCTGATGCTCCTGGGGATCCTAAAGATAGGTCTTGGTCCTCTTTAAGTATGGCATGCTAGCTGATGGATTCACTTCAAGCTGAACTTTCTCATTGCTCATTATTATTACAGAGATGCTGTATAGTCAGTAAATGCAAGTGTGCAGTCTGTGGCACAAACAGCAAAATTGCTTTTTAGGTTTTTCCTTTAAAATATTTTTATTTCAAAATATAGCTCAGGTTTACACTAAATGAGATTATATTATTTCAAGTATTGCTCACAGTATTGCTTTTCTTTTTTAAGATTTTGGTTTGGACTGTGCAGATTTAACAGTTATGTTTCCTTTCCTTTTGTATAATTTCGTGCACAGAAACAGTGGTAATCATGGCTTACTTATAAACACGTAAAGTATTAGTCCCTTCCACCTGTTGTCAGTGAGAGAGCCCGTAACAACTCAGCAAGTCATGTCCCTGGAAGATTAATTAAAGCATTCCCTGCTATGATTCACATAAGGAACCAGTTTGTCTTTGAAGGTCTTCTGTAACATGTAAGGTGTATTATTAGAGGCTCGATTCAGAAGCACATTCGTCTGCACTTCCGTAGCTGTCTGTGAAAGTTTTTGTGGGTGTTTGTCATTTTTTTGCTTTTTTTTGTTCATTTTTCATTCGTACGAACGTTCGGGCAAATGCGTATATGCGCTTTCGATGAACGATAGCAAATCGGAACATTTGCGTTAGTTGGGGTCATTTTCCAAACCAAATCTGAGCCATGGTTAGCCCGCACCACAAGGTCCCATGTATGAAACTATGCCTATTTGAACACCTTGTTTACCTGTGAAACACAACCTTAACCATTAGATTTTGCAAGCAACAAAGCCTTGCCAAATGTTAGTCCTGCATTAGCAAAATCTTAAAATTGAATTTAGAGTAAAGTAAGAATTAGTCTTCCCCACACTCTGCTTAAATTATGTCCTTGAATTTATAATCAAGCAAGCAATTTCAGATATGACCAAGATGCTTGGCTGCCTGCAATTTTTGGCGAACGGCTCGTTCCAGAGGCTGGGTGCCCTCTCCATGGGGATCTCCCAGCCTATGCTGAGCCGCGCGCTATCCAAGTTTTTGGAAGGCATGGCTACCATTACTTGGAAATATATTTGTTTTCCTGACGACATGGCATTTTATAACATCGCCGACATGCCCAACGTCATGGGTGCCATTGACTGCACCCACGTTGCCCTGGTCCCTCCGGCAGTCGACGAGTATATCTACAGGCAAGTCCAATCAGTCATATTTTGTTTCTTTTTTTTTATGTCCTAAAAAATTCAAAAAGTCCCTCCTTGTAAAATGTCCCTTCTTATAATTATTCCCTCCTTGTAATTAGTCCCTCTTTGTAAGTTATCCATCATTGAAAATAATCCCTCCTTTTAAGTAATCCCTCATTGTAATTAATCCCTCCTTGTAAATTATCCATCCTTTAAAATTATCCCTTGTTTTAAATAATCCCTCCGTGTAATTTATCCCTCATTTTACATAATCCCTTCTTGCAATTATTTCCTACTTGTAATTATTCCCTCCTTGTAAGTAATCCCTCCTTGTAATTTATCCCTCCTTGTAATTTAACCCTCATTGTAATGTATCCCTCCTTTTAATTATTCCCTCCTTGTAAAGAGTCCCTGTGGAACCATGGACCATATTTAGTTGCATATAAATGTCACATGTGTTCACCAAGGAAACATTTTAATGTGTACCTGAAATAGACACTTCTAAGTTAATCTTTCCTTTTTCAAACATACATATTCTTTTTTTGCTAAACAAAATATTTATGTACTTATGTGTTTATTGCTATTTTAATTGGGCCACACGTTTTGCTTAGGGTGTGATTAGTTAGTGTTTCCCTAGTTTTCCTTCCCTTTCTAATGTTTTTGTTTTTTTTTTGAATCCCAGGAAAAATTGACGACTCAATGAATGTCCAAGCAGTGGTGGCCCCGGACATGCGGTTCCTTAGTCTGCTTGCTGGGTTCCCAGGCTCATCCCATGATGCCTACATTCTTTGAATATCTGGATTGTCGGTTTGAGTCTGGGGAATTTTCCGGTGGATGGCTCCTTGGTAAGTTGACGCCAATAACGTCCTTTTTTTTTATATGTATGGCTAGGAATTTAATTTGTGTCCCATGTATGAAACTATGCCTATTTGAACACCTTGTTTACCTGTGAAACACGACCTTAACCATTAGATTTTGCAAGCAACAAAGCCTTGCCAAATGTTAGTCCTGCATTAGCAAAATCTTAAAATTGAATTTAGAGTAAAGTAAGAATTAGTCTTCCCCACACTCTGCTTAAATTATGTCCTTGAATTTATAATAGGGTCTGCGCCATCTTTGATTAGATGCATTACACTTACTGAGTAGAGGAGAGCGGGATAAAGTGCAGGGGGGCGGGTTAGAGCTGTTTTGGACTCATACAAAGCAGATACAGGGTCCTGAAAATTTAAGACATCCAAGAATGCTGAGCAGCACAGTCCGAAACCAATACCTGTTAGCAGTCTGGCTGATTGGCCCTCATCCGCCATCTTGGATGTTTAATTTTTTCCCACATCTATTTGATGTTTTTTGTTTTTTTTCAGGGCCTGTGCACTATGTATGCTCATGCTGTGTAGCAAATGTGACCTAGGCTCTTGGTAATGTTGATGGCCCGTTTAGGGGATTCCATTTATTGAGTAATGTGTAATTTATGTTTTTTATAATACATTTTGGCAGGTGATTCCGGCTATCCACTCCTTCCGTGGCTGTTGACGCCCGTCCTCCGGCCCCATAATGCAGCCGAGGAGGCATATAATAGGGCCCACAGGAAGACCAGGGCTGTGGTGGAGAGGACGTTTGACCTATTGAAGACCTGCTTCCGATGCTTGGACCATACCGGGGGAGCACTTCAGTATGACCCCAAAAAGGTCATAGATATTATAATGGCCTGTGCAGTGTTGCATAATTTTGCTATTTTGCAGCGTGTCCCCCTGTATGTGGATTTGCCCCCCTCTCCACCCACCGATGACCCAGACGAGGACTATCGTAGCCCACCGAGTGTGGCTGCCCAAGCCGTGCGGTCTAATTTAATTGAGACACATTTTGCTAAATTTGGTGTTCCTTTGTTTGTTTTGTCCCTTTATTTTTTGTTAATTGTGTTTTGGGACCTTTGTGTTTGTATGTTTGTTTCTTACTTTTACAAACAGTAAAGAAATAATTACAAAGAACCTTATGTCGTTTATTTCCAAAGCAAACATTGGAGTTGATGGTCACTCCCATAGTTGCATAAAATACATGGCCAAAACACAAATGAAAGTTTAGGCAAATCAGGCCACATAGCAATACCCCAGAGGCAGGATTTTTAAAGTAAAGCACTCCTGTCCAAAGTTTATGACAAATGAAAATTTACAAAACATATGTGACAAGCATTGCCATGTCCACATTGGGCAGCAAACAAATAGGCCCACAGACACACCCTCTCCTGCTTGGCCACATTTGCCACAGGCACAGGTGTAAAGCAGCCAAACCTATGCCACATCTACACCTGTTACTCAGTGTGACACCCAAACAAGAACCCTCAGTCCCAATCCAAGTCCAGTTCAATCTCAGCCAGGGGTCAAGGTAGTAGTTTGCCAGCCCAGAATGTCCCACAATCATGCCTACAAACAGGAGGAGCCAGAACCAATGTAATTCGCCACAAGCATGCAGCGCAACAGCTTGAGTGGCAGGTTCATTGAGGCTTCACCTCCGGCATTGGCTAGTGGGCTACCTCAGCACTCTAATGAGCTATATGGGCGCAAATCCAAAGCAAGCAAGCAAAGCCATCCCAAAAGGGTATATTGGTAGGGCTCACCAGACAGGTCAATACAGTGGGGATGTAGAGCAAAGATGTAGAGCAGATACAGGCCAAATAGGCCTTAAAATGGGGGATGCCCATGCCTGTGTGGAGAATCTGCAACTGTTCCAACATGTTTCTATTGGAAGTTCGAAATTCAGCCATCATGGCACTGAGATTGTTAGTTAAGGTGGCCATGTGGCTGTTGCTATTTGGAACTTCATCAAGCATGGCACTGTAATAATTGGATAAGGTGGCCATGTGGCTGTTGTTGGACCTAAATTCAGTCAGCATGGAGTTTAAGGTGCTGTTTAATGTTTCTAATTGCCCATGAAGATGCTCGTGGTTTCGTTGATTTTGGAGGCGAAATAGCCGCCTCTCATGGTGCCATGCTGACTCCATCATCGGCGCGCCCCTCTCCTGGGCAACTACGCCTCCCTATTCTCTGGGTTGGGGGGTGTGCAGATGATGTGCCTCTAGGTCTACCACCAGCCACAGGTCTGCTTGGCAAATCCTCAGCAGCAGAGCTAACACTGGGGACTGTCGGCTCAGTCTCTGCATGCTGCCCACGATGGGCTGGCAGCATGCAGCCAGCTTCACTGTGCTGCTGAGCATTTGGTGTAGAAACATGTTGGGACAGTTGCAGATTCTGTCCCAGGGGGAGCTGTTCAGATGGTCCAATGAAGGGTCCATCCTCTTCCAGCTCCTGGATTTCCTCCATCAGTGTGTGGAACTGTTGGGACATGTAAATAACAAAGGTTCAGTTTGGGTAATACATATGTAATTCAGCAAAAAGAAACATGGCAAGGCACATGCATAAGCAACATCATAAAAAGACACTTACCGTATATATCGGATCCTGGGTCCGAGGCAGCACGGAAGTAGACGGCATGTTAAAACTGGCAGAGGATTCCCCACTAGCTGAGGGATGATGCTGGGCTGCATTGGGGAAAAGAAGGCATGTTAACACACAACTAGGCATTGCTGATGTGTATTAACACATATGGTTCACTAAAACACGGGCCCATGCATGAATGGCAACTCCCCCAACGGACCAAGTTTAACTTGACTATGAATGCCATTATCTGTTAGATGTATTAGTCAAAAAGTACATACACATTGGTCTCCTTAACCAAAATAAACATGCATGTACTGCCTGTTCTGAGGCTTCACATCCCTAAAAGCCCATTATGGGACCACACTCAGTTTGCAAATAGCATTTGCCATTAGATTAGGCTGTTTGCCATTCTTTCTAGGTCAAACGTTCAAGCACCCCAGATCAAGTATTTCTGAGCAAAGCACAGCTCAAACCCAAATTGGCTACAGAAAAAGATGGAAGTGTTGTATGTAACTGACTCTAAATACATAACAGGCAGTCCTTTGCTAATCTCAATAGTGTTCCTCAAGACTCTCCCAAATAATGTATGAGCAAGGAAAAAAGCAAATGATGAGTCGCCACACATAACACACCCTGTTTAAATTGTTACTTCCACTACAAGTCACACCCTAGGGGCATGTGTTAATATATGGGTTTGTGTCTCATTTTACACGTAGCTCACATTTCACATACACACTAACATTACTAACCTGCAGGAATAGTAGGGATGTCCGTGTCCAATCGGGCCGAGTGTCCCTCTAAGGCCACAGGATGTAGCAGGCCCAGCACCATCTCCTCAGCTCGGGTAAATTGCAGTTTTGTGGGGAATCCGCCGCCAGTTTGTAAGCTGAAAAAGAGAGTTGCACACATTTAGCTAAATGTTTCCAATACAAGATTAAGACAAATCCACAAAGTATATATGTACCTGTAATTACGCCGTTTATTTTCTTTCTTCCGTGCTGCATACTTGAGGTCCGATATTTTCCTTTGTATCTGCTCCACATCTTCCCCCGCTGCATTGACCTGTCTGGTGAGCTCCTCCAAAATCTCGGCTTTGCGCTGCTTGCTTGTAGCTTTGGATCTGCGTCCATATAGCTCATCATAATACAAGTCCACTAGCCAATGCCAGAGTTTGGGCCTCACCAAACCTGCCACTCAAGTTGCTAGATGTTCTGGCTCACCAGTGGTTGGCGGCAAATCGGGGCACATTCTGGCTTGGCTGTGTTGGGGAGAAATGTAGGACAGATGGCTGGCTTCTGATTGAACTGGACTTGGATATGGACTTGGGGTTCTTGGCTGGGTGGCCACTGAACTAGCAGGCGTAGCTGTGGCATATTCAGCCTGCCTTTCCACCTGTGCCGGTGCCAAATGTGGCCGAGGAGGAGAGGGTGTTGTGCCTTTGTGGGCCCTTAGAATACCCATGCCCCTTGAAAGTAGAAGGCCGGTCCAGGGGTGACCCAGAGCTTGGGCTTCGGGGCTTTTGCCTTGCCCTCTTGTCCGTTGATTTGGACACCCGTGCGGGTGGGGAGGGCGAACTCGGACTTCTGGCCCTGTGCCTTGCCCTCTTGGCATGAGCCTTGTGGCCCCGCGCGGGTGTTGTTGATGGGGAGGTTGAGCTGCTGGGGCTTGTTTCCCGGTGTCTCCTTTTGGTTGTCTTACCATGGTAGCCACGTGGGTGGGGTGATGGTGACCTTGGGGGGCTGGGGCTTCACACCCTCTTGGTCCCTTTCTTCCCCTCCGTTGGGGTTGGCTTTCTGGCCTGTGGCTTGCTTTTTCCAGCGGCCTCCTATTTTTGGGTAGTAGTGGTGGGTGCCTTTGGCTGTGCAATGCGGGTTGGCCGCAACTTCACTTTGGTACTTAGCAGAATGACCTGTGCACACTTGCTTAGAGTAATTACTTAGCAGACTGACATATGTTGTCCTGATTTATGTTGTCAACTAAAAAACATTACATCCACAGGTGAGAAACATGTATTTGTCTCTAAGTAATTTTGTCTCAAAATTTTGATACAGGGACCACACGGGCGTGGAAGAAATGAATCGAAGGGTCCTTGAGTTGGTGGCCGATATGCAGCAGCTGGTTGACTCGTTGGGGACAACAGAAGAAGAATAGTGTTCTGGGTCCTGTCACTGTTTTTATTTATGTAAATAGTTTTTAATATTTTAAGTTTTTAATATTTTTAAAGTTGATTTGATTTAAAAATTTGTAAAAAATTTGTAAAAAATTCTAATGGGCCAAAAAAATGGCCTTCAACTAAAAAAAAACAAAAAAAAAAAACAACAAAGTTTTAGTGTCATTTTTTAACACAAATACATTAACACCAAACGAAGGGTGAAATAAATATTTAGAGATGAAGATTCAGATGACCGGGAAGTGGTTTGGGTAAGTTTTAGGGGCCTAAAATGGAAGAAGAACCTAACCGGGAAGTGGTTTGGGTAAGTTTTAGGGGCCTAAAATGGAAGAAGAACCTAACCGGGAAGTGGTTTGGGTAAGTTTTAGGGGCCTAAAATGGAAGAAGAAACTAACCGGGAAGTGGTTTGGGTAAGTTTTAAGGGTCCAAAAGGGAAGATGGAGGATAGCGCTAAGTGGTTGGGATGAGCTTTAAGGGTCCAAAAGGGAAGATGGAGGATAGCGCTAAGTGGTTGGGGTGAGCATTAAGGGTCCAAAAGGGAAAATGGACGATAGCGCTAAGTGGTTGGGGTGAGCTTTAAGGGTCCAAAAGGGAAGATGGAGGATAGCGCTAAGTGGCTGGGGTGAGCTTTAAGGGTCCAAAAGGGAAAATGGAGGATAGCGCTAAGTGGTTGGGGTGAGCTTTAAGGGTCCAAAAGGGAAGATGGAGGATAGCGCTAAGTGATTTAGCTAAACATTGTAGTAGAAGTGAGGGTGGCAAATATGTAGGCGAGCACTTTAATGAGTTAAGTTTGTAGTGTGCAGGCGCAAGATCGTAAGGATTTCCGTCTGGACGATTATTTATTGAAAAAGGGAAACAGAATCTATCGGGAAACGTAAAGGATTCGTGGGAGGAGACGATGGGAAAAGGACAAAAACTAAAGGCTACGTTGTAACATGAGAAAATGAAAAGGAAAAGTCACGCTGGAAAATGACATCCTCGTACTCGTAATCTGCCGTTTGAACGGACGGAAACTTTACTGAAGGTTTGCAATGCATGCACAGAATCGCTCGTACACTCATACAAGAGCGGGAACATTTAAAAAAAAAAAAACAGATTGGCACTAAAACGAAAGTATTTTTTTGACTCTCTGAATCAAGCCTTAGGTCCCAAAGAAAAGTTCAGTTTTGCGCTATTTGTGGATTGTTCTTATTTTAACAATTTCGATCAGGAAGAATAACTAATTTATTTATTGTAACATAGCATTTTTTGTAAATTTAATTGAGTTGGACAATGTAATTAAAGTGGACCAAAACCCGACCTAGCATCTATAGAATGCTAGGCTCGGTTTTTATTTCACCCCTGGGGCATCCCAAACCCCACCAGTTGTCTGATATGTGCACCTCACCAACAAGCCCACGGCACATGCGCGCCAAAAAGGTTGCATCGCTTAATTGAATGACTGGCATGGTGGAGTACAACCTAGGAATGCACAGGGTGCTATGCGTGACAAATCATGGCCGTACAGGTCGTCTGGCTGGCAGCAATGCATTTCGGGGTAACACCCCATTAATCATGCTGTTAGATACTTATCTTCTCTCCGCCCTAAATGTAGTGGTGGGCTAGAAGCAGCATCTGGCGGCCGGTGCTGAGAGCCCACCCCCCTGGGGCACAGCACCCAATGAAGGCGGTTAGTGTCTTGAAGGGGCGGGATCCCAGTGGCAGTTGCAACAGGCTGAAGGGACACGCCCATAGCTCCCATGGCGTTCTATACTACCTAGTTAGTAGCTTAAAGTTGGTCTCCTGGATAGAGCTACATATAGAGCCTCTATGCGTCCTGATACAAATCTTATTCCAATCCCCTTCAGAGACTGTCAGACCCAAGTCTTTTTCCCATTTATCCTTCCAACTTCTCTTCTTTGACGTGGCTTGATCCACCAGAGTTTTATAATTCCAAGACAGTAAATTATCCAAATGGCCTTTTCTAAGACAAGCTTTCTCAAACAGTGAGATGTCACTTGAGGCTCCTGCCACATTTGATATTCGGATGACATTTGCCATTGTTAAAGAAGTGGCATGCAAGTGGAGGAAACGACTTGTGCCAGTCACGCAGAAAGTCTTTAAATTCTGGGTTTTCTAGCACTGGGGTAAGGGGGCTCGGTATGAAAGAAATATTTGCACGGCCTTAAAGACTAAAGAGGTCACCATCAGCGTTTGAACAATAACAGGGTGATCGGAAAATTCTGAGGCCTGCTTCCATCAGTTAGACCAACAGGCATATTGTAAAGGACCATTACTTGCCCTACCAATTACTTGCTGCCTGAGTTAACATTACAATCAATCACCCTAGATAGGTGTATATGCTCAACTAGTGGCCCGGGGGCTACATGTGGCCCTCAGAGCCATCTGATGTGGCCCTTGACCCACTGTGGGGTAAGTGGGATGGGTAAATTGAACTGGTGTGTAAAGGTAGTTGAATAAGGACACAGTAAGGATGAGAGGTTGCAAGGAAAGTGGCGGAGGGGCTCATTGCCAAACAGTGGATTGGAAGAACATGGTGACATTGATAGGGTAAACCTCTGGCACCAGAACAAGGCAACAGTTTTTTCTATATTAAATTTTATGTTTAGCATTGGTAGGCTTTAGATGGGCTGAGGACTGAGAATATGGTTAAGATTTGGGAATGATGGGGGGATCAGCTATAAATATGGGGCCCTTATATTTGTAGAGGTAATGCAATCAGCAAGTGTATTACTAGCATGTGGTTATTGTTACATATACATGTGGTAATGGAGTAGTGTGGTGGAAGCACATACAAATGTAAGAAATCTAATAGTTTGTGGAGACAGTGAGTATCCTGAATGTTGTAAAACATCTTCATTATGCTACCCAAAATGAAAAACTCTAAATTTTGGACCTATTCTTTGTGGTCTGTGACCAGTTTCCAAATCGCTGTGGCACATGCTCTTCCATGTTAGGGGCTCCCATACTGTCCACTTCTGTTGATGCCGTGAGGTTCTGAAAG
This sequence comes from Gastrophryne carolinensis, assembly GCA_027917425.1. Classification (NCBI taxonomy): domain Eukaryota; kingdom Metazoa; phylum Chordata; class Amphibia; order Anura; family Microhylidae; genus Gastrophryne; species Gastrophryne carolinensis. The sequence continues at coordinate 442,028,329 of CM051234.1, forward strand.
CTCACTCTAGGTCGTTTGTTGACCCAGATAAAAGCAGAAAGAGTTTTATTAACCTCTCTAAGAAAGCCCCTGGGATGTTCAATTGGGAGGCACTGCATTACATAAAACACAAAATCCAACATAAAATATTCATTTTAAAAACCACAATGCGGCCGACCCAGACAGTCTTAGGCAGTGCCATCTCTTAAGGTGAGCCTTCATTGTGTTCCAAATATGGCAGAGTTAAGACAGAATCCCTCCCACCAGATCTTTGATAGAAGAATCCCTAGGTGCCTGATGCTTTTGGGATTCCATACAAATGGGAAGGACTGCTGCAAGTTCTACACCAAGTCTAAAGTCAGGTTGAAGTTCAAAGCCAATAACGTAGTGTAATTAGTTTTTGGTTTGCTAATTTTCCAGAAGAATCACGTTTGGTAGGGATATCAAGGGATGCTAGACGAAGAAGAGCATATGATCGGCGTACGCGGCTACTTTATACTCCTTTGTGCCTACAGTAATGCCGGCTATATCTGGGTTATTTTTCACATAGAGAAGGAAGGGCTCCAAGGACAAAGTGAAGAATATCGGTGATAAAGGACACCCTAGACGAGTAACGTGGCGGAGGGGATAGAATATAGAGCCATTATCCCGTTTGTGATTACTTTTCCAAATCCCATATGTGCAGGGCTACGCCACACTGTCGAAAGCTTTTTTGGCATTGGTGGACAGACAACAGCTTTCAATCTTCCTTTTCCTAACCCAATAGTGAATGTTGGCAGCTTTAATCACATTAGCCTCGATTCAAAGACACATTCGTCCGGACTTCCGTAGCTGTCTGTGAAAGTTTGGGTGGGTGTTAGTCTTTTTTTTGCTTTTTTCGTTCATTTTTCATTCGTACGAATGTTCGGGAATGCGCTTTTGATGAACGAAAGCAAATCGGAACATTTCTGTTAGTTCGGATCATATTCCAAACAAAATCGGAAATTTCCAGTTCGTTCAGATAACTTCCGTTGTTGGGATGGGCAGAGAGCTGATTTCCGACGGATCACCACCCTATAAATCCGTTTCATTTCCGATCCACTTACGGGACCTTTGAGGGCTCGGATTGCTATTGAACATGTTTTGCGGCTATGTGGAGGAGTCTGCGTGCCTTTAGCACCAAGGCATTGCATGTATCAGCATGGGCGAGGCCATACATTTTATAGCAATGCATACCTGAATCAATACATTTCATGTATGCCTTATAGAAGCATTTTAATGCTGACCTGAATTAGTCCTTAGCATGTAAACATTTATTTTCCCACACATCCATATAATTGCTATATTTTTTTAGACTTATGTCCTTTGTGAATTATATTTGGATTGTTGAACTTGAATCTTAATTTGTTGTAGTAGTTATTGTTTTAGTCGGTTACCTTTGCTTTGTGTAATTATTTTATATTTGGTTGCAGGAACCGCAAGATGTGCCACTCGCACAACATAAAAGCAGTGATTGGTCCAGCTATGCGATTCCTCGGTGTTCTTGCAGGGCATCCAGGGTCGTCCCATGATGCTTATATATTGCAGAGCTTCGGCTTATTTCGTCAGTTTGAGTCAGGAGAATTATCTGGTGGATCGCTCCTGGGTAAGTTTGCTCACATTCCATCAATCCATTTTCACTGTATGGCAATGAATATAGTTGATGACTCATGACTTAACCTATAGCTGTTTTTAGCCCTTGATGACATGTTAAACAATATAGTAGATTAGAATGTGTATTTTATGTTAGTATTTTTAAATTCTTTCAGGGGATTCTGGATATCCACTCCTGCCCTTGCTCCCGATGCCCATTCTTTGCCTGCAGAATGCGGCCCAGGGGTTCTGTAATTGGGCACTATTCAAAACCCGGCCCATAGTGGCGAGGGCCCTCTGGCTTTTGATGTCCAGATTTAGGTGTTTGGACCATACGGGGGGGGGGGGGGGGGGCACTGCAGTATGACCCCAACAAGGTTATACCAATATTTTAATTTATGTTTTTTAACAGGGACCACACGTGCCAGAGTGGCACAACTGAGTGTGAGGGTCCTTCAGTTAGTGGGCGAGATGCAGGAGCTGCGCAACTCGTTGGGGACCACAGATGAAGAATAATGTTCTGTGGCCTGCCATTGCTATGTATTTAGTTTTTTAGTTTTAAAAATTTAGTTGTAAAAATTAGAAATTTTGAAAATGTTTCTAAATTTTATATTTTATGATGGAATCCAAAAAAAAATGTTACAGTGTCATTTCATTTACAAAATACATTATCACAAAACTAATGGGCTCAGAAATATTTAAAGATGAATATTCACATGATCGAGAAGTGGTTTGGGTGTGCTTTAAGGGTCCAAAAGGGAAGATGGAGGATAGTGCTAAGTGATTTAGCTAAACATTGTAGTAGAAGTGAGGGTGGCAAATATGTAGGCGAGCACTTTAATGAGTTAAGTTTGTAGTGCGCAGGCACTAGATCGTAAGGATTTCCCTTGAAAAAGGGAAACAGAATCGAACGGGAAACGTAAAGGATTCGTTGGAGGATATGATGGGAAAAGGGCAAAAACTAAAGCCTACGTTGTAACATGTGGAAATGAAACAGAAAAGTCTGGATGGAAAATGACATCCTCGTATTCGTAATCTGCCGTACGAACGGACGGAAACTTTACAGAAGGTTTTCAATGCATGCATAGAATTGCTCGTACACTCATACGAGAACGGAAACATTTCACAAAAAAAACAGATCGGCACTAAAACGGAAGTTTTTTTTTTGTCTCTTTGAATCGAGCCTATTGTCTGGTGCTTTTTTAGTATGGCTCTAGCCAAAAGTTCTATTAATGTCCTGGCCCTTGAGAGTGGTACAAACTTTTGTTCAGGTGGTACCTTACCCCTGATGGAGTAGCTCATTTCAACCCTGGGGCTTCTGCGCTGTGTTTTAGGGAATTCAGGGGAACAGGGTCTCTGCCTCATGTATTTTAGGGATGCCCCAAGATTTAGATATTTCTTTCCTGTTTTTTTCTTTTTTCTCTCCTTTTCTTCTCTCCTCCCCCTTTCTCCTCCATTCTTTTTTTTCTCCTTTCTTTTCTTCTTCCTTGCTGAGCATTGGCTATGAGTATTGAGTTTGTCCCATTAGGTGAGAGTTGGGGGCGATAGAATGGTGTATTCCCCTTTTCCATTTGCTCACACTCCTGTTGTCTATTAGGTCTTTTTGGCCTATATCCCATCTATGTCAACGGACGGAATGTTCTTGGTAGAAATCTGAGTGGACACTTGTGCAATGTCGTAATTAAAGTTAGCATTAAACATGTAATCTGCCGCACCTTTGGTGATTTGTTTGTAATGTGGGCTTGTCCCTATGGCGTAATAGTTATTTATTTATTTTTTTACTTTTCAATAAAAATATTGGAACATTAATTAGGAAATGGGTCTGTAGTTCTGACAGAATGCAGGATCCTTTTTTTCCTTTTGAATGACTGCTATGTGGGCTTTCAGAAGGCTTTATTGAGTCAAAAGCTTTGATAAAATTCGGATGAAGAGATAGAAAGTTTTTGTAGTACAGGGAAATGAGCCCTTCAGGTCTGGGAGCTTTGTCTGGCTTGGTGGCCTTGAGAGCTCTGGTTGCTTTGTCGATTTCCATTGGGCAGTCAAGGGCTTCAATTTCCTCTGTGGTGAGGGTCGGGTAAGCCAGAGTCAGATAAATATCTCACTGTGCGAGATGGCCTAGTCAGCGCTTGTACAGACTCTCGTAATACTTACGAAACTGCATAGCTATTGTCTTATATATATCTCACTAGTAAACGTCCACTTTTTCTCCCAGATTCACAGTAGATATTATTACGAAGGGAGAACACTCTTCTAACTTTAAGATTTAGTACTTCTCCTACAGCTTGTGACATTTGAGTAAGTTAGACCGGAAGGCTATCAGATAGCATTTTTTTATGGAGGGCTTCTAAATTTGTAATTGCAGTAATTAATTCTCCCTACAAGTTCCTTCTTTCATCTAGCTCCCTCCCCAATGAGAATCCCCCTGATTGTACACTTATGTGCCTTCCATACCATCATCGCATTCTTGTCCTCGATCAGTTCTCTGTGGAGTAATTAGTGGTGCCCTCTTGCACCGGTTGTTGTACACCAATATCCTTGATCAACTCAGGATTCAGCTTCCAGTTTCAGGTAAAGGATCTGGCCATAGGGAAATCTAAAGTCAAGAAAACTGGGGCGTGGTCCGATATGGATATTTGGCCAATAGTCGATCTCCTGATTTTATCCAGATTTCTGTTTCAGGAAAATAAAATCTAATCTAGAGTATCTGCCATCCCTATCTTTGATTTCTGAGTTTGATATGAGTTTAAAGGGTAAAGAGCTATTTATCAATATAGAAATCCATTTTGTCTTACTAGATGGAGACACTGCAAAGTAATGAAGTGGGAAAAATTTGTTATGTAGACGTGGCATTTTGACTAACTTAAAATGCATTTCTTGTAGAAATTCTTATGCTTCTTGAGGAACCCTAAAAGTGTCTTTTATCAGGGATTTAAGACCCCCGCAACCTGCTGCAGAAGGGGTAGTTGGGAGCTACTGCAGACCAGAAGACCAGATGCCCAGGCCAGTGATCTGAAGGTAACAATGCTTCAGTTTTCATGATATACTAATGATATACCCCTGATGCAGTAATAAACCCCTTCCACATTCAATATAATGAGTATACCAAGATAACCCTGATCCCGGCTCTAAGGGCCATGAACCTGTAGAACAAAAAAGGTAAAGGAACAACCTTCAACTGAACAATGAATATCCGTCACCTTGTGGGTGTGCCTGTGCATGGTTACTGTGGTTACTGTGAATGGTTAGAAAAAGCTCTGGCTTGAATACAGTTAGAAGCTAGACCGCCTGTTTGTGGGTAAAGGAAAACTCCAAACAAGAAGCAAAAATTAGTCTCCATTTCACGCCCACCAATGAATCAGATACAGAGACTATATTTTACAGAAAAGAAAACCAAGGGAAAGAAAATAAGATCTAAGCTTGAAAGACAGACTATAAGGGTCAATTAACTGTAAACCATTTACCTACAGACACCATCCATTACCCAAGCTGCGCCTCTGCCACATAGGCGACGCAAGCTCCTGAAGGCACATGGCAGAACTACAAGGCACAGTGTTGGCTTTGCTCCTACAATAGACACACAGCGCAGTCATCTAGATGCCTCTCTGAGCCTGTAGCTAGCCCATAGCCCACTTTATGCATCACTGCTCAGAAATAGCAGGGCAAGCGAGGGAGAAAGATGATAGTAGAAAGCTGGACCCTCACAAAACCTGTGGCAGCCAAAAAGAGCCATCAGATATCCTCAACAGCCTCTGCTGTGGCCAGGAAACCCCCACCCGCTCTGCAAGGGGAAGCAGGGTGAAAGAAAGGCTATGCTGAGCTTCTCATACTCGGGGGCCATCCTCCGGGTCTGCCATGGAATTTGGCATTCAGAATTCCATCAGCCACTCTGGAACCTCCACCACCAGGATTTGCATTCTGCGGCAGAACTCAGGTACCTCCTCCAGTGAAGTGACAGTTGAAGTGAGTCCATCTTTAGTTCCCTTAGGCCAAACAGGTAGCACCATCGGTAGGGAATCGCACGTTCCCTCAGTGAGGGCTACAGGGGGAGGAGGGCACGACGCTGTTGCAGAGTGATTGGAGAAGTCTTGAAAAAGTTTAATGCTCACATCCTTGTTTAATATATCCTCCCTTAATTTGAAGCTTTCAATACAGCAAACAATGTCTATCAGCTTAGATTCTGCTTGATTCCTCTGTGCTCTTCAGGGGATTCAGGTGGGCACTCAAGAAGGGAGGTGAAAATCGCATTCAGGGCATCAGGGATTCTTTTTGTTAAGAATCCTTTTGTTAAGGCGTGCATCACTTCTTCTCATAAAGTTCTCTGACTTTTCCAGCTTATCAACTCTGTTGGTCAGTCCTTGTAGATCATGTTGTATCTCTGCTACCGTCGTGGAACTGCTGTCCTTTATTTCCTTAGTGTTTCTCACCATATCCTCCTTTGTTGGTAGCTGTTTCAGCGTTGAAACGTATGTTAGCAACATTTTTTTTAAAGAGGGCTCTTTTATTAGGATTACTGTATTTTTCGCTGTATATTTTTCCCCAAAAGATACAACTGTCTCCGTCGCTTCTTCTCCGCACCGCCAGCACCCATAGAGCAAATACCCGGCTCTGTACAGTGGTGGAAGAAGCGAGGGGGACAACAATGCCTCCACCGCTCGCACTGTCCCCGTTGCTTCTACTCCACGGCACCTGCACACACAGACATCCAGAGGGGGAGATGCCACACTGCTTATATGGGGATTGGGAGGGGGAAAGCCACACTGCCTATATGGGGATTGGGGGGGAATGCCACACTGCCTATATGAGGATTGGGAGGGGGAATACCACACTGCAAGGGAGGAATGGGAGGGGGAATTGTCACACTGCCTATATGGGGATTGGGATGGGGGAATGCCACACTGCCTATATGGGGAATGGGAGGAGGGAATGCCACACTGCCTAAGGGAATTGGATGGGGGTAATGCCACACTGCCTAAGGGAATAGGATGGGGTGAATGCCACACTGCCTATGGGAATGGGATGGGGGGAATACCACACTGCCTATGGGAATGGGATGCCACACTGCCTATGGGAATGGGATGCCACACTGCCTATGGGAATGGGATGCCACACTGCCTATGGGAATGGGATGGGGGGAATGCCACACTGCCTATGTGAAAAATTAGGGGGGAATGCCACACTGGCCATGGGGGATGGGGAGGGAGAATGCAAGTCTGCCTGTAATGGTGGGATTCTGCATAAAATTTGGTTAAGCATATTTATTTTCTTATTTACCTCCAAATCCTTGGTGCGTCCTATGGTCGGGTGCGTCTTATATGGCGAAAAAATAAGGTATGTTACAATTGTGTGATTTGATCTTACTATAAAAAAGTTAATTATGTAAAAAATATGTTAATATTAAGCAGGGATGGGATAACGTTTTTTTATGGAAAAACAAATGATATGAGCATGCAGAGGGTTGATTTGTTTTTCCATGTCTAGCATCTCCTCTGACTACCATAAATATTAGATGAGTGCTGCCCATTCCACTTGTTTGATGTTTTATACGCTGGACAGGTCAGGCCTGTGGGTAAGTAACTCTCCCAACTCAATTGAATCGTGTCTGCCTCCACCCAAAATCACTGTGGTTAAATAGAACTGTGCAGATAAGTAAAATATTGAGCGCTGTGTGTAGAATAAATGTGAACATTTGCACTGTGGTACAGAGGCGGTAGAAATGTAGCATTTATTGTGCACATTAGTTTAAGAGTCAGTCAATATCTGCACAGTAAAACTGATATTCTTAGTAATGTTAAGGACAGAACATAAACAAGACTGTCTTGGAGTGGCTGCACCTCTCTAACAGTAATTTAATATTAAAAACCATGTGAGCCAAAAGTTTTATATTTCAATAATTTTTATTTTGTCACAGAGCAATTGTACAGGCAAAATCAACTTTACAGTCAAATAAGCCAACCCATGCAGGGGATGCTTGCATTAATCAATAGACTGGAGTTTATAAACAAAAACATACAAAACCTGATTAACTCTGTATAACATTGCGACGCAAATTAATACCATCAGGGTCATATATTTTACTACACTTCCTTTTTCACCGTGAACTAAAAGTTTTAAATAAGTTGTAGCTAGTATTTCTATGGAATGAGTGTGCTGAGGGTTAATTTGTTCTTCCACATCTAGAGAGTGGTCGCCCCCTTCCAGCACCTGCTATAAGTATGAGCTGAGCGCTGCCCATTCCCTTGGTTTGCTTTTCCAATTTGTTTAATAATGTGCTCCCTATATATATGAAGCCAAAACAACTTACCGTGTCTAGAAATGGGGCACAGCTCAAAAAATTATAACAATCAAATACTATTTTATTGATCAAAAACAAAGATGAAAGACAACATCCAGGAGAACAACTGGTAAAATAATCTAAATAAACAACACTGACCCCTTGACCAGACGATAAAACGTCAGTATGTAACACAATAAATGCAACAGGACAGAGTACAATTTATATCCTTACTATCAGGCAAATTCATGTGAAAGAGTTCCCATTAAAATCCTAAAGTTACCATCAATACTAAGAAAGCAGTTTAAATGTGCAATAACGCAGTTGCTATTAAAGTGCATTAACCACAAAACAGACAATTAATACAATGTGCAATCATAATGTAACGATACACTGAATCAATACAATAGGCTCGATTCAGAGACACATTCGTCCGGACTTCCGTAGCTGTCTGTGAAAGTTTTGGTGGGTGTTTGTCATTTTTTTGCTTTTTTTCGTTCATTTTTCATTCGTACGAACGTTCGGGAATGCGCTTTCGATGAACGGAAGCAAATCGTAACATTTCCGTTAGTTCGGATCATTTTCCAAACAAAATCGGAAATTTTTCGTTCGTTCAGATAACTTCCGTTGTTGGGATGGGTTTCCGTCTGATTCAGAGAGCTGATTTCCAACGGATCACCACCCTATAAATCCGTTTCATTTCCGATCCACTTACGGGACCTTTGAGGCCTCGGATTGTTATTGTTGAACATGTTTTGTGGCTATGTGGAGGAGTCTGCGTGCCTTTAGCACCAAGGCATTGCATGTATCAGCATGGCCGAGGCCATAAATTGTATAGCAATGCATACCTGAATCAATACATTTCATGTATGTTTTAATGCTGACCTAAATTAGTCCTTAGCATGTAAACATTTATTTTCCCACACATCCATATAATTACTATATTTTTTAGACTTATGTCCTTTGTGAATTATATTTGAATTGTTGAACTTGAATCTTAATTTGTTGTAAGAGTTATTGTTTTAGTTGGTTACCTTTGTTTTTTGTAATTATTTTATATTTGGTTGCAGGAACTGCAAGATATGCCACTCACCCTTGCTCCTGATGCCCGTTCTTTGCCTGCAGAATGCGGGCCAGGGGTTCTCTAATCGGGCACTATGCAAAACCCGGCCCATAGTGGCGAGGGCCCTCTGGCTTTTGAAGTCCAGATTTAGGTGTTTGGACCATACGGGGGGGGGGGGGGGGGGGGCACTGCAGTATGACCCCAATAAGGTTATACCAATATTTTAATTTATGTTTTTTAACAGGGACCACACGTGCCAGAGTGGCACAACTGAGTGTCAGGGTCCTTCAGTTGGTGGGCGAGATGCAGGAGCTGCGCAACTCGTTGGGGACCACAGATGAAGAATATTGTTCTGTGGCCTGCCATTGCTATGTATTTTGTTTTTTATAGTTGTAAAAATGTAAAATGTACAAAATTTTAAATGTTATATATTCTAAGTATGTCACACACCCCGCTTCAAGATATTCATTACCTGTGGGTAGTATGGTCCTGTAGAGGGCTTCTGCAGAGATGATTGGAGGAAAGAAAGCCCCTCCCAGTCCATAAGTACCTGGGACCTCCCACTCATTACCCAGTCTTCATCTCTGCAGACGGCGAGCAAGCAGCAGATGATATCTCCTCCTTGCACACGGGGACTTTAAGGTAGCCGGGTCTACTCCCGGCCTATATATATTTTTATTTCCGTTCGGACTCTTTATTCCCTTTATTAATATATAGCTATTTAAATGCCTCCCAGTCTTGACTGCTGTCCGAGCGAGGGTATAACAGCACCTCAGGTGCTCAGGAGCTATGCTCCACCGCGAGACCCTATAAAGAGGGTAGGCGGTTATACCGGGTTGGTGACTCCGGTTTGGGATGCCCTGTCCAAGAGTTTAATTTTCCCCTTAAATGGCCTATTCCCCTTTTTTAGTTGTGTGGAGGCCTCTTATTCAGCTTCTGGTGTTTTTCTATTGGGGCGCCTGGAAAATAGATTTATTTGAAATGTTTGTTTAAAATGTTTACTTTTCTGGTATGAATAGTTATAATGTAAACTTGTTGCAATCTTTTTTGCTGACAGACACTGGATTTTTACCTCAGAGCTGAGGGGAGGATTTCTCCCCTCACGCTCTTCAGAGAGGGGGCGGGGCGGGCCTTCGGTATGAGGCCGCAGCCCGCGCCCTTTAGGAGTTTGGAGCTGGTAGCGTGACCGAGCGGGGAGCAGCTCCGCTTGTTATGCGGGCTGCTACCGGCTCTATTATGCGCCCGGTGCCGCGGCTGCCTGCGGCACCGGTGCGCGAGTGTTAATGGAGGGGAGCTTCCCCTCACGTCTGACAAGACACTGTGCTGGGTTTTTTCCCTCAGAGCTGAGACAGGTGCTGGATTTTACCTTCAGCTTATTCAGCTTCTGGTGTTTTTCTATGGGGGCGCCTGGAAAATAGATTTATTTTTTGTTTAAAATGTTTACTTTTCTGGTATGAATAGTTATAATGTAAACTTGTTGCAATCCTTTTTGCTGACAGACACTGGATTTTACCTCAGAGCTGAGGGGAGGATTTCTCCCCTCACGCTCTTCAGTGAGGGGGCGGGGCCGGGCCTTCGGTATGAGGCCGCAGCCCGCGCCCTTTAGGAGTTTGGAGCTGCTGGGCGGAGCCTTGCAGCGCGCGATCCACACTGGCCACGCCCCCCTGCTGCGTCTCCCGCTCTGTGTTACCTCAGGCAGAGGACACAGTGTATTGGCGCCCAAAGACTCAGTGAGCGGCCCTGCGGCCGTTGCTTATCTGTACATATTTGCATACATATATGTATATATATAGGTATAATAGATATAGGTTTATATAGGGAGAACCTCTTACTGTCTTTTTCTATGTTTTTCAGGCTGAACTGCCAGGATTTTTTTTTTCAGGTTTCTCCTGGTCCTAGAGTACCTGGGTACTTTTGCTATTTATTACAAAACCTCCCACTTGGACAATATAAGGGCATCCCGGGTTGCTTAATAGCGTAATTCCCTCACTCATAGCAACTATTCAAGTTCACCTTATGGAGGCATCCCAAGATTCCGGGCTCCCCTTGGGACAATCCCGGAAGTGTATGGGTTGTGGGGTATCCCTAACAGGGGATGATTTTTTCCTATGTATATCATGTGCACAGCAGACTATTACACGGCAGTCCGGTCCCCAGGCATCTGGGTCAGCGCAGCCGGCTTCATCCTCTCCCCCTCCCACTTTGACCCGTGCCCCGTGTGAGATTGCCACGGGGGGGCAGTCGCAATCTGATGTGTGTGCCAGGTTGGCCAGTATTGAAAAATTCATTTCCTCCACGGTTGCGAAGAAAGCACCGGCTAAGAGGAAGCATTTATCACCGGTTAATCATTTTGAATATGATGATGACGAGGACGGCCTGGATTGGTCAGATTATTCCCCTCTAGAAGAAGGGGAATTATTTGAGGATTCAGATATTTCTGATGATCAGCAATTTGTTGGTGCTGCTATCCGATCGGAGCTCAGGGACTTCCTTGGTTACTCCTAATGTTCTGACTCAGATGTTTGAGGTGCTTGCTATCTCGCCTCCGGCGGAGGTTCCTCAACAGCAAGGGGAGTTTTATGACGAATCCAAGCCGCGGTTGGAATTCCCTAATCAAAAGCATTTTGATAATATTATTTCTAAGGAATGGGAAAGGCCTGCCCGGCTCCCAGGCATTCCCCAAAGTTGGGATAAGAGGTATCCTTTTCCAGTGGATACGGTTAAGCGCTGGGCGTCTCCCCCCGAGGTGGACGCCCTTATTTTGGGGTTATCCAACTCAGCCGTATTGAACAACCCTGATTGTTCCTCTCTTAAGGATGGTGAGGATAAACGCATTGACCAGATGGCTTGTCATGGTTTTGCCAGTATTGGGGCAGCAATAAGGCCTGTTTGTGCCTCATCGCTGTTGGCGGTGGCTACGAGAAAGGTGGTCAGGCACTTGTTATCCTCCTCCGGTTTGAATCCGGACAGTGAGGAATTTCGTGAACTAAAACAATGTGAGGGGTTTTTGTCCTTCATGGTGGCCGCTTTGGATGACTCCTTGATGATGAGTAGTAGAGCCTCTGCTCTAATGGTTCCTATCAGGCGTTCAATTTGGTTACGCCAGTGGGCGGCTGACTTTGGGTCAAAAAAGTCACTAACAGCTCTTCCCTTCATTGGGTTACGGCTCTTTGGAGACAAGCTGGATGCCGTGGCCAAGGGGGGCAAACTACCTCAACGCAAGAAGCAACGTCGCCCCTTTCGAGGAGCGTCTTCCTTCACTCCTTCCTTTCGGGGATCTAGAGCAGGAAGAGGTTTCGCCTTCCCTTCTACAAGGGGAAATTCCTGGAATAGGGGCAGAGGACGTGCCCGTTCAGGATACAGTTGGGGCTCAAAACCCAAACCCGTGGCCAAGCCCGCTCAACAATGAGGGGGCGCCCTCACCCGTGCGGGTGGGGGGACGGCTACAGCACTTCTCCCAGGTCTGGAACCGAGAGGTCTCGGACAGGTGGATCAGGGAAGTGGTGTCTTCCGGCTACAAGCTGGAGTTCGAGTCCTACCCTCCCCCGCGTTTCCTCAGGTCTCGGGTGTCCCCGGAGGCACTGGCTGCGCAGCAGCTCCGGGCGGCAGTATCGAGTCTTCTGGAAATGGCAGTCATTTGCCCAGTTCCCTCATTAGACCGGGGTCGGGGTTTTTACTCAAATCTGTTCACGGTCCCCAAAAAGGATGGCTCCGTCCGGCCCATACTGGACCTAAAGATTCTCAACAAGTTCGTCAGACTGCGAAGGTTTCGCATGGAAACGTTGCGCTCGGCTATTCATTCTCTTCATCAGGGGGACTTCATGACGTCCATAGACATTCAGGACGCTTACCTCCATGTTCCCATTTTTCCCTCACACCAGAGGTTTCTGAGGTTCACGGTGGAGGATCGGCACTTTCAGTTTGTAGCTCTTCCCTTCGGTCTCACCACAGCTCCAAGAGTTTTCACCAAGGTGCTTGCTGGGGTGATGGCTCTCCTCAGAGCGCAGGGGATTCGCATTGTGCCATATCTGGACGATCTCCTCATCATGGCACCGTCATTCAGCCAGGCAGAATTGGACACCAGGACGGTAATATCCACTCTGGAGAGGTTCGGCTGGGTGATCAACTACCCCAAGTCCTCCCTACACCCGTCCAGGACAGTATCCTTTCTGGGAATGTCTCTGGATACAGATCTGGCCAGAGTTTTCCTTCCTCAGTCCAAGGTTCTTCTGATTCAGGAGTTGGTTCAGTCGCTCATGTCCATGCCTCGACCGTCCATCCGTCTAGGGATGAGACTGGTGGGTTTGATGGTGGCCTCATTCGAGGCGGTTCCCTTTGCTCAGTTTCACACAAGGACACTTCAGCTCCATCTGTTATCGGTCTGGAACAGGTCTCCTCGGTCGCTGGATCATCTTTTTCAGATGTCTCCCCGGGTTCGCCGCTCGCTTCGGTGGTGGCTGAACTCAACCAACCTACTGAGGGGCAGATCCTTTTGGACTCCTCAGTGGGAGATAGTCACTACGGATGCCAGCCTCTCAGGATGGGGGGGCTTTTGGAAGGATCTGCAAGTTCAGGGTTTGTGGAGTCCCCTGGAAGCTCACGAGTCTATCAATGTTCTGGAATTGAGGGCCATCAGGTTGGTTCTTTGTCATTTGACTCATCAACTGCGAGACTTGCCGGTCCAGGTCAGGTCGGACAATCGGACGGCGGTGGCCTACATCAATCACCAGGGAGGAACCCGCAGCAGGAATGCCCTCAAGGAAGTGTCTCTGATCCTGGACTGGGCAGAGAGACATGTCCCGTGTATCTCAGCAGTTTACATCCCAGGTGTGGAGAACACGGAGGCGGACTCTCTGAGCAGGATGTCAGCCCGCAAGGGGGAATGGTCTCTCAATCCCAGGGTCTTTCACTCAATTTGTCTCAGGTGGGGGTCACCGGCGGTGGACCTATTTGCCTCCCGTCACAATCACAAACTTCCGGCTTTTGTGTCTCTGGCGAAGGACCCACTGGCTATCGCGACGGACGCCATGTCCCTGAACTGGAGGGATCTGGGGTTTCTGTACCTGTTCCCTCCGTTTCCCATGGTGGCCAGAGTAGTGTGCAAGCTTGCTCTGGAGAGAGCAACAGCAATTCTGGTAGCTCCAAGGTGGCCAAGACAGGTCTGGTTCGCAGACGTGGTAAGGTTGGCAGAAGATCAGTTCGTTCTGCCCCTGCTGCCAGATCTGCTAACACAGGGTCATCTTCATTACCCCAATTTACCAACGCTGGCTTTGACGGCGTGGCTGCTGAAACCTCCATCTTGAAGGAGGAAGGTCTTTCTGACGCTGTTATTCAGACTCTCATTCGTGCTAGAAAGAAGTCTTCTTCATCCGTGTACTATAGGACTTGGAGGTCTTATATTGATTGGTGTGAGGCTAGGGCCTTCCCTTGTAGGGAATTCTCTGTTTCTAGAATTTTGGAGTTCTTGCAACATGGTCTGGACTTAGGGCTCCAACTCAGTACTCTGAAGGGGCAGGTAGTCCTTTGTCTTCCCTTATGCAGAAGGTGGCATTTTTGGTAGCTATCACTTCAGTTAGACGTGTTTCTGAGTTGGCGGCTCTGTCTATTCAAGCTCCATATTTTGAAAGACATCAGGATAAAGTGGTTTTCCGTTTTAAGACGGACTTTCTTCCTAAGGTGGTTTCGTCCTTTCATTTAAATCAGGATATTGTTCTGCCCTCTCTCTGTCCTAACCCCAGCAATGACAAGGAGAGGGTCCTGCATTCTTTGGATGTGGTTCGTGTTGTGAAGTATTATTATTTGGTGGTAATGTCTGCCTTTCGCAAGACTGATGCATTCTTCGTGGTGCCTTTTGGGCCCAAGAAGGGTCTAGCACCCACAAAGTCTACCATCAGCAGATGGATCCGTCAGGCCATTGTAGGGGCCTATTCTGCTAAGGGGAGAGATCCTCCCTTTCGTGTTACTGCTCATTCTACTCGTGCGGTTGGGGCCTCCTGGGCTTTTCAGCACCAGGCCTCTGTTGAGCAAGTTTGCAAGGCCGCTACCTGGTCTTCTGTTCACACTTTTTCAAAGTTTTACAAGGTTGATGTGCGGGCCTCAGCGGATGCTGTTTTTGGCCGCAAAGTTCTGCAGGCTGCAGTAGTTTGAGTTGTGCTTTATACCTTGTTTTTGGATCCCCACCCTTTATGGACACTGCTATTGGATGTCCCACAGGTAATGAATATCTTGAAGCGGGGTGTGTGACATACTTAGAATAATACCATTTTGTGAATACTCACCTTGTAAAATGGGTATTATAAGTATGTCACACACCCCGCTTCAACCCGCCCTTTGGATTCTGCATCCTTCATATGGTGAACTTTGCGTTGTTATGACTGATATTTGGCTCTTCCTGGTCCTTTACCTTACTGCTTTCTTTATACTGGGTAATGAGTGGGAGGTCCCAGGTACTTATGGACTGGGAGGGGCTTTCTTTCCTCCAATCATCTCTGCAGAAGCCCTCTACAGGACCATACTACCCACAGGTAATGAATATCTTGAAGCGGGGTGTGTGACATACTTATAATACCCATTTTACAAGGTGAGTATTCACAAAATGGTATTTTTATGATGGAATAAAAAAAAATGTTACATTGTCATTTCATTTACAAAACACATTAACACAAAACTAATGGGCCCAGAAATATTTAAAGATGAATATTCACATGACCGAGAAGTGATTTGGGTAAGTTTTAGGGGGCTAAAATGGAAGAAGAACCTAACCGAGAAGTGGTTTGGGTGAGCTTTAAGGGTCCAAAAGGGAAGATGGAGGATAATGCTAAGTGGTTTGGGTGAGCTTTAAGGGTCCAAAAGGGAAGATGGAGGATAGTGCTAAGTGATTTAGCTAAACATTGTAGTAGAAGTGAGGGTGGCAAATATGTAGGTGAGCCCTTTAATGAGTTAAGTTTGTAGTGCGCAGGCGCAAGATCGTAAGGATTTCCGTCTGGACGATTATTTATTGAAAAAGGGAAACAGAAACTAACTGGAAACGTAAAGGATTCGTTGGAGGATACGATGGGAAAAGGGCAAAAACGAAAGCCTACGTTGTAACATGTGAAAATGAAACAGAAAAGTCTGGATGGAAAATGACATCCTCGTATTCGTAATCTGCCGTACGAACGGACGGAAACTTTACAGAAGGTTTTCAATGCATGCATAGAATCGCTCGTACACTCATACGAGAACGGAAACATTTCCAAAAAAAAACAGATCGGAACTAAAACGGAAGTTTTTTTTTGTCTCTCTGAATCGAGCCTAATGTGCAATCATGGTATAACAAACCCTAGGTCACTAAAATCAAAGCATTATAACTGCAATTAATGAAATAAGGAAGGAAGAGCATGGGTAAGCACAGCTGGGATAATCCCCACAGACTCTATACTGTGTAAAAGCACAGGGATAATAAAGAAAAAATTGGGAGACAGGTCTCACAATGAAACAAGTAATGAAGGATACAGCCCTGTATAAAAGAATCAGCCACAATCAATGCAGGTGCATGCCCCGCACATTCTGCCATGTGCCCGCAGCTTCTTCAGGGGTTTTTGATCAATAAAATTGTATTTAATTTTTATAAGTCTTTGAGCTGTGTTGGCTTCAATGGGATTAGAGTGTCTAGGGGAGCACCCTCAATTGTGTATTATTGCAAGCTGTGCCAACTCAATTTAATTTTTGTGCTCTCTATACATAGTCACCAGGATGCACCGCAGCACAACATTTCTTGATATTTATCTATCTTGCCATCTATCTATTAATTTATCTTCCACCTAACAATCTGTCGTATCTACCTATCTATCAATCAATCAATCTGTGAGGGGTGCAGGATGTGGGAGGGGTATTTATTTAGAAGTACAGAATAAACTACACCCAGAGAAATCACAGATTCCACTGTACCCAGCAAAATCACAATTAACCCTACCTGGAGAAATCACAGAATCAACTTTACCCGGAAAAATCACATAATGGAACATAACCAGTGAAACATCAGAATAAAGAGTACTCATAGAAATCACACAGTAGACCATTAAAAAGAGAGAAAACACAGTGGATAGTCTTAAAGATTTCATTAAGTTACCTTTAGCAGTCAAAGTGTTCCTGGTTAGGTGACAGTCGAATACATGGGCGCTTTAAGCTTTGGGGTCCTGATGCAAATACAGACCTTACAATTAATATAATAAGCAGATCAATCCAAAACCCACCATTAATAATCCGTTTGAAAGTCTATACCCCCTCTCTAGAGCCCATCAACAACTGGTGTTTTGCTAGCAGATGCCCCCAGACCAAGAAACAATAACATCACCCACCCCCCCAAATCCCATCCTTAATAGGCAAAGAACCACTAGGCTGGCCTGTTCTTGTGCCCAGATCCTGAAGGTCCACCATTATTAGGCAGAGCATGGTAGGCTCCCATCTACAATTATTCAATTATTCAAAGGTTCCTTCCGTTAGGACCTTCAATTCATAGACAAAGTGTGAGTAGATGTCGTCCTTCAAGGTCCCCAATTCATAAGCAGAGTTTGAGTGGAATCCCCCCCTTAAGGTCCCAATCACAAACACACACATCAGTTAACCTCTTCCCACCCACACACCAGTCAGTCGTTATCAGCCTCAGGCCCACACACAATTTACCAAACCCTCCTAACCTCCTCTCTGGCCTGACCTGACCCCAGGGCTCAGATTACCACTTACAATTTAATGGTGGCTCAATGGGATCAGAGGCCCCAACAGCATTATGCATTGATGATAAGTGGGGGTAGCTTCCTCCCTTCTGTAGTGTTCACTGCAACAGGCTACTTTTATTATTGATGCCGCACTGGCGCTCAGTGTGAGAAGCAGACCTGCCGAAGGGAGCGGCTGGCAACGCCACTGAACACCAATGAAAACATCTGCTGTGGGTGCTGGTGCCTGAGGAAATAAAATAAGGGGTGTGAACCAGGGCTCATAATATAAACTCATAATATGAACTGATTTTGTTTTTATCTCAATATTTACTGCTAGAGGTCAAACTTTTTGTTTTGTTTTTCTGAAAATCTTCATTCCCCCATTCATTAGTACATCCAGGAAAATGGAGGCTAGGAAAGCTTGCAAAGCTTGCATCCCTTGTTTTCAGACTTTGACTATTGTATTCAGTATACAGCCCCAAAGTTTTGGTAGTTTTTAAGCTTGGCATCTAGAGGGAAGGAGAACAATCATTCCTTTCAAGGAACATGCAGGTTCATTAATTGGGAGGAAGTTCTTGAAGCTTTTCTCTTTAAGGAATGGTTGACTATTGCTTCCAAAACCAACAAAGAAATGAAGCAATGGACTGCAGAAACAGCGTCTCAGGTCCCCCACTTTTGTTACCAATACTTCTACAGAATTCCATTGACAATGAAAACAAGCCTTTCCTTGCTCCTAAACCTTGACTATAAAACCAAAATTCTCAATGTAAAAGATCAAACCAATCTTATTGTGTGCCCCATAAGAAGTGCAGCTGTATTTATTACCTTCCTACATTTTCAAGTTTTTCTGAGCAAAACAAGTTTGTGTAAAATCAGCCATATTACAATGCAATAATCTTTAATTAGACATATTTAATAAACTAACTATAAGTAACAGCAGGTTATACATTTGATTACATTGGCTTGATCTACCTGCGCTGAGAAGTGAAAGTATAGGTTTATGAAATACTTATAAAAATAAATATTACAACCACATGGACACCTAAAGCTGTATCAGTTTTAGAATAGGACACTGGCCCCCTAAAAAGGAGTACATTTGATCAATAATTTTAGTCAATTAGTTTAGTAAAATTAATTTGTGGCTTGTAAAACACTGAAAATTGTAAGAGCTACCTATGAGTAACAGAAGGTTGTAAATGTGATTATACTGACTACTGAGGCATAGCATAGGTATATATAATACTTCATGCCTTTTAGAGCTTACATAAGTTAATATACCGGTATGGCATTTAGGAGTATAATAGGAAAACGCATCCCTAAAGCTGTATCTGGAATGGAACACTGACCTCTTTAACAAAGTACGTTCAATATTTTTAGTAAATTCGTGCAGTAAGATTGATTTTTGGTTTGTAAAATACTGGAAATTGTAAGAACAAAATGGGACCGAATCCCTTTTAAAAAGAACAAGTTTTTTTTTTACCTTTTGAGTGTAGAGTATATACAATATTAAGGACAAAATGGGACATTAACCCCACAGACTTACAAAATATTAAACCTCTTGGTCCTTTTTGGGCACCCTGCTCCTTGTCTCTATAGGTTTTTGTTGTGTAATGCTCTCTCCTCCTTCCCACTAACTGCTGTGTGGTTCCATGCCTTTATGCCAGTTGGGTCATATACCTTGTCATCAACAAAAGTAGACTCAATTGAATAGTGTGTGGAGGACTAGTTGAACACAGCTCTTTAAGGAAAGTAAAGGCTTGGTATCAGCAATGCAATATCTTGGTCCCCTCCACCTCTGGTTGCTTAGAGTGCCCCAGCAACATTTCCAACATGTAATGATTGGTTAATTTCATCATGTTCAGAGTATCTCCGAGCAAGAGTTAGAGGTGATGACTTGAGTTGACTAATACTGGGCCATTCACATTTAAAGCGGACCTTCACTCTGAATAAGAGTCAATCTTTATCCCACTCTCCTCTCCTCAGTAAGTGTGATTCTTCTGAGTCAAGATGGCGGCACCCGTATCCCAAAGTCGTGAACAGAGTTGTAGCCCAGTGGGGGAAAGAATAATAAGTAAGTGACTAAAAACTTAAAATATATTAACTTTAGATGCTGGGGAATCGTTTATTAAGGGTTTGGGATTTACAATAAATCTTGGTGACGGTCCGGTTTAAGAGGTGGCAGGCATTCCTAGTCTTTGGCAAACTGTATGGCACGGGTTGGTCCCGAACATCCCAAACATCCCGTATTACCCAACTACTTTGTAAGAATGACTAAAATTGAAAACTTGCCCCATTGCAAAATACAGTTAAGCATGTTAATTATTTTTACTGAATGCATGTATGGCTTATAAAGCATTAACAATTCCAGATTTGGAATTAGAATTATTTTTATTTGCACATAAGTACATTCACTACAAACATTTACCAAATTTACTCTGGCTAGAGACTGAAGCACAGGTATTTGGGAAATTTGGAATTTAATAATGGGATAGTGTTGTGGCACAAGGAAGAAGTTTAAAGTTTCAGTGTTACCACATGAGAATGACATGTACTTCTAATAACCATTGGCTTGACGTTTATCTGTAATCTGCTGGTCCTGCAAGATGTGACTCTAAACCAGGGGTGGGCAATTATTTTTTCCATGGGGCCACATGAGAAACTAAAAATATTGTGGAGGGCCGGGCCAAAAGGCTGAACTCAATTATGCATAATATTAATTGTATTTTTTATAAAAAGTTGTACATTTTTTTGGAAAACCCTGCACTCAGCATCTACCTTTCTTTTTTTAGCTGACATTTTAAGGGCTAAATTCCTCTTGTGACAAGGATCATGTGCACTTAGCTGACAACTGGAGGGGAGGGTGATACCGGTTGGTAGGATCCACAGAAAGGGGGGATATCGCCCCACAAATGTCAGCAGCTCTCTCTTCCACCACACTGGGCAGAGCAAATGCAGCCCCACTTCCCTTACTCTCCTTCCCCTTAAGCTTAGCAGCAACCGAGGATGGCTTCCAGTCAGGGCACTTTTGAGTCCTGCCCCTCCACCCAGGCAAGATGGCGCAAGAGCCTGCCTCCTTCTCCTCCCCTGGTTGGGCTCTTCTTCACTGTCGGGCGCCCACCCATCCCTCTTCGCAGTGGGTCGGCACCTCCCGCACTGTACACAGGTGATCACTTAAGCAGCAGGCGATCGCCTGCTCGGTTTGTCGGGTCTGGCGTGTTCTCCCTTCCTCACTGACGCCAGACCCAACAAGCGGAGCGGCCGATCGGCTGCTGCTTAAGTGATCGCCTGTGTACAGAGCGGGAGGTGGCGACCCGCTGCGAAGAGAGACGGGCAGGCGCCTCTCAGGCAGCACGAGCGGAAGGACACCGAATCACGCTAGCCAGCTCAGCCCGGGCCGGTCAGAGCCAATCAAAGGGAAGTATATGGCCCCCGGGTCTTACAATGCCCAGGTCTGCTCTAAACTGTTGACCAGATGAAAGCAGGTAGAAGAATACTAGGGTGTTATTGAAAACCCTGAGTTTTGATCCTTGTCTTGTACAGATCCTGAATGGCCAGGAATGGACGACCAATTTTGTATTTTTTGCTGTTTTGATGGTCCTCTTTAGTGGCAGGGGTTTTACCAAGGGCCATATCAGAATTATGGTTGCCTTCAAAGGGCCAGACACAAAAACCAACACAAAAAAAAATGGAAGGACGACCATTCAAATGTATTGTTACAAATGTATTGTTACAGACACAGAAATATTTCGGAAAGGACAGATGCAGAATTATTTTGCCCAAGACATATCCAGGATAGATGCAGCCACTGAATTATTTTGCCCAGGACAGACACAGAGCAGAGATGCAGTGCATAATCATTTTGCCTAGGACAAAGGCAGATGCTAAATTAGTTTGCCCAGGGCAGTCTAAAATGTTTTTCTTAACCCCACCTGGCAATAGCGAGCAATAACTTCTGCAACAGCTGTTGCACCCACTGCTATGGCAGGGAATTGGGTGGGTTAGTGCCCCCCCCTTGTGTGGTGAGAGCTGGTTGCACTGAGATGCAAAACAGTTGCAGACACTAATCTCTTCTCCCCCAGAATGTTGAAAAGGCTCAAATCGGCTGATTTTATAGGCCCTGCATCAGGATTAGAGGCAATACTGTGCTCCACATAAAAAGGCTAGGAGGGCCGCATCTGGCCCCTGGGCCTTGAGTTTGATGCATGTGCTTTAGGCTCAATCCTGTACCAACCCCTGAACCAAGAACAAGAATGAATTTTATTCAACCTACAGCATTTCCTATGGCAGTCTGTGCTTCTTTAGATGCATCAGAAATAACAGTGTATTCTTAGTCTTTGTCTGCAGCATCCACTTTTAGAAAATTTGACATCTTTGGATGTTGTACAGCCTAGAAATTTCATTGACCATCTTAATCTCTTCTTTATATAGATATAGGACAGATGTAGGTATTTCCATGGCATTTGCTCAGTTTAAGGCTAATGGCCCATTTCCATGAACAGATAAATTGACCTCTTGTCTTGTCTTGTCTACAAGATGTTTCTTAAAGAAATCATGAAATCACTTGAGCTGTGTGCTCCATGTCCTATTTGTGGTCGATGTATGTTTCCATATGTCAACAGTCATGTGCGAATTAGAAATTTCAGCCAAAACTATATGGTTCTCCACCAACAAATGAATTGTTGGTCATCGCTTGATCACAGCGGGCATTTCCATGGATCCATTCTCATCTGATTGGCATGAATTTATTGATTTTATTTTCATTCGTAAATCGATTCGTGAAAATGGGCCAGAAGTTGTTCCCCTTACATTACAGATTAAGCCTCTCAACTTCACTTCCATGGTTCCCTTCCTTGTTATTGTAAACCCATGGTTAACAGCGGTGACATATAGACTTCTTTGTACCTTGCCTGAATCCACTCCAGTAATTCATTGGATAGGGGCTGAGATTCTCTTTAGTCAACATTTATTAATTTGTTTCTATAAAAATACAGTTGCCCCTTTCATCATCTGCTACTAGCATTATTCAAGAGAGATTATTCTTTTACTGTTAAATTAATTTTAATTAAGTTTGTTTCTTCTTTCAATGTAATATATATATATCTATAATATATATATATATATATATATATATATATATTATAATAGAAAAATATAGAATTATAAAATGTAAATAATTTGTTGGAGGATAAACTCTAGAATTAGACAAGATAAAAACAGACATTAGGATACTTCCTATAATCTTAAAAGGGTCAAGACATTGAGGTTGGGGAATGGGGGAGGGAAAGGGGGACAGGGAGCAAGGGAGGGAGGGGGGAAACCCGAACGGCCCACCCCCCCAGGGAGCGCCCGGAGCCCCCGCCCAAGCCCGCGCCCCACCATTCGGACCGTGCACCTCACACCGTCATCTGCCCAGCAACCTTACTCCATGCGGTCATGCTATGTTCAAAAGGTTCCTGCCTTCAGCGTATTCTACTAACACGTCCCACGGCAACCACCGGTACCTATGTTTTTCCTCCGAGCCTCTGAGAAGGGCCGTCAAGTCTTCCATGCGCCTAATGTCTTCCACCCTGCGGATCCAAGAGCCAATGAGAGGTGCAGAGGGGGACTTCCATTGGGCCGGTATACACGCCCTGGCTGCGTTCACCAGGTGAATAGTCAGTGACTTTCTGTATTTCCCCACTTCTCCCCTGATGGAGTGAAGCAGGAGGGTTTCTGGGGAAAGTGGGATGTCGTCATCCATTATCTCGATTATCCACTCCACAACACTCCTCCAGAAGCCCCGTATCTTCTCACATTCCCAGAATATGTGCAGGATGGTGCCTTGGGCCTTCTCACACCTCCAGCAGAGAGGCGAGACTGATGGGTAGAACCGATGTAGCGTCTGGGGACCTGTATCAGCAGCAGAGGATTTTATATCCTGCCTCTTGGTATGAGTTGCTGACCGACGCTCGATGCGCCAGCTCCAAAATTTTCTTTCCTTGATTTGGGGAGAAAGTAACTTCGAGGTCTCTTTCCCATGCCCCTACAAAGCTTGGCACAAAGGTCTCTCCTGGATCTACCAGGAACTGGTATACTTTGGATAGCGCCCCTCTGATCGTCTCCGGTGACAAGCCGCTAGAAGGGTGTTTGCTCCTTTCCAAACTCCTCGGGGGGGGGGGGGGGCAGGTCACCCAGAAAGTGAGAAATTTGGAGTGCTCTCCAATGCGACAAGTGGGGCGAGTCCCCCCACAATATCAGCTCCTGTTGGGTCTTCCATCTAGAGCCGTTCAGGAAGTCGCGGACGGTGCCCCTACCGGGCGCCCTCCACTTTTTGAAACCTACGTCTAGCCGGCCCGTGATGAAATATAGGGCCCCTATGACCGGCCTGAGCGGGGAGGGTGTGGGGGCTATGTTCTCCTTTGGAGCTTGTCTGGTCCACACCTGTAGAGTTGGGCCTATTGTTGGTAGGCCAGCCAGCGGAACCGGACACCACATCTGCTCTAGTTGGACTCAGCGTTTGTGTTTTCCATAGAGGTTCCAGTCCACAATTCTGCTTAGGTGTGCCGCTGCATAGTACATTTTGACGTCTGGGAGTCCCACTCCCCCCCTCGTCTTCAGCAAGGTAAGCTGGAAGATTCACCCTCACCCGACAGAGGAAGGGTTCCAGCGTAAAGATGAATATAATCGAGGATAGTGGGCACCCCTGTCTCGTTAAATTTGTTACCAAATGAAAGCATACCATTGACCTTAACACAAGCCGAGGGAGAGGAGTATAGAGATGATATCCAGGTCCTCATATTTTCCCGAAGGCCCAGATGCTCCAGAGTAGCCCGGATAAAATCCCAGTGAACCCTGTTGAATGCTCTTTCAGCGTCCTTGAAAAGCAGCATAGCTGGGATTTTCTCCTCATGGATCAAATGGATAAGGTTGAGGACTCGGGTCACATTGTCTCTCACTTCTCTTATAGGGGTAAAGCCCACTTGGTCCAGGTCTATCAGCTCCCTTATGTTTAATACCAGCCTATTTGCCAGTATTTTAGCAAATAATTTCAAGTCTACGTTCAGTAGAGATATCGGCCTATAGTTGGAGCAGAGAAGGGGTCCTTCGCTTGCTTCAGTATGACCGTGACTTGAGCCCTTAGCATGTCAGGGGGCATTATCTGTTCGGCCGAGATGGAGTTAAATGCAGCCACCGCCCGTGGGGTCAGGATGTCTCCCAGCCATTTGTAGTAGGACAGGGTGGACCCATCCAGCAAAAAAGGAGGGTGCAAGGAGAGGCGTAGAGGGGGAGTAGAAAAGAAAAACGTCTACACAGGTCACTCAGACCTTGACTGGCTAGCCTATGTGGGGAGTAAGAACTATGGCGCTACACAACAACGGGGTCCCCAGCCCCCAGCCCAGGGCAGTTCCTCTCCCAAGGAACGGTTCAAAGCTTAACTTCAAATTAACTTGACTTACCCTACCTGTCCCCGGCAAGGGCCGCCAAGGACAAGCATGTCTCAATATTTAACAACTGAAACCTTCAACAGTGACAACCGCTTGCATAAACACACAATATAAAATCCTTATCTCAGCCTCGAATACCCACCACCCGCCGCCCCTTATATATCACTGATAGTCCCACCAGGTCCAGCCGTTGAACGCCCGGGGTCCCCCCTCGGGTCCGGGCCCCAGTAGCACTAAAGGACAGAAGGAAGCACAAAATGCAACCAACCATCCCTCCACCGGGGCCCGTTCAAGAGGAGGTACGCCATTGAGCCAGCTAGCTAGCTAGCTCCCCCATCCGTCCGCCTGCCCCACCGCTGGGCGTAGTCAGCCACTCGGTACCGACGAGCCCCACACCCACCCAGCGTCACCTCTCCACAACCCCCCTGTAAAGCCCACCCCCCCGAGTCCCGAGGGCCCCCCCAAGCAGAGGGAGGGGCCCCTACGCACAATGCACCCCTCCAAAAAGGGGGGCCCGGACCAAACTCCCACCAGGGGAAGGGGGGGGCAGGGTTCGCACGGCACGCAGGGGGGCGGCCCACCCACCACCCAGATGGAGACCCTGACAGCACCCATCTGCCCCAACCCCAGCAGCCCCCCCCTGAGGAAGGAGGGGCGTCCCCCCCGGGCCAGGCCCAGTCAAGGGCAGGTGCAAAGGACCCTCCATTAGAGAGTAGATGGGTATGTCCCTGTGGCGGGCTGCGGAGGGAGCGTAATAGAATCTATCTCGGCTTTCTGCGCGAGCTGGAGGTATCTATGTTCTATGAAGAGGTAGTCGATCTTTGAGTAGGAATCGTGGGGAGATGAGTAGAAAGTATAATCTCTCCCTCGTGGGTTTTGTATACGCCATGGGTCTAACAGTTGGGCCAACCGAAGGGCTGTTTTGATCTTTTTGAGGGCCGAGAACGAGAGGTGAGAGGCCCTGCTAGACACATTGAGCAGAGGGTCCAGAGCCACATTGAGGTCACCTCCAAAGATCACTAGACCCTCCAAAAAGGTCTGAAGGGTCTCCAGGGTATGCTCTATGAACCGAATTTGGTCCGTGTTGGGTGCATAGATATTCGCAAATGTGCACATTTGGTTGCCCATTCTTCCCTTAAGGAAGATGAATCTCCCTTCCTCGTCTGACATGCTGTCCACGAAGGTCCAGGGGAGCAAAGAGGCGAGCAGAATGCCCACTCCTCTTGACCTCCCGTCGGGCGGGCATGAGTGGTAGCCTGTTGGGAAGCGCCTGTCCGAAAATTTTGGTGCCTTTCTGGAAGTGTGATTCCTGGATGAACACTACCTGAGCTCTATGTTTCCAGAATAGAGTCAGGCACATCCTCCTTTTCTCAAGGATGTTGAGGCCCTTGGCATTCAGGGAAACGATTTGTAGTTCCATTGTGCTCTAAGCACCTGTGGCGAATTCGCAGATAAGTGGAGCAGGGGCGAGAACCAAGGGGGGGAAGAGCAAAATAGGAGGGTGCAAGGAGAGGCGTAGAGGGGGAGTAGAAAAGAAAAACGTCTACACAGGTCACTCAGACCTTGACTGGCTAGCCTATGTGGGGAGTAAGAACTATGGCGCTACACAACAACGGGGTCCCCAGCCCCCAGCCCAGGGCAGTTCCTCTCCCAAGGAACGGTTCAAAGCTTAACTTCAAATTAACTTGACTTACCCTACCTGTCCCCGGCAAGGGCCGCCAAGGACAAGCATGTCTCAATATTTAACAACTGAAACCTTCAACAGTGACAACCGCTTGCATAAACACACAATATAAAATCCTTATCTCAGCCTCGAATACCCACCACCCGCCGCCCCTTATATATCACTGATAGTCCCACCAGGTCCAGCTGTTGAACGCCCGGTGTCCCCCTCGGGTCCGGGCCCCAGTAGCACTAAAGGACAGAAGGAAGCACAAAATGCAACCAACCATCCCTCCACCGGGGCCCGTTCAAGAGGAGGTACGCCATTGAGCCAGCTAGCTAGCTAGCTCCCCCATCCGTCCGCCTGCCCCACCACTGGGTGTAGTCAGCCACTCCGTACCGACGAGCCCCACACCCACCCAGCGTCACCTCTCCACAACCCCCCTGTAAAGCCCACCCCCCCGAGTCCCGAGGGCCCCCCCAAGCAGAGGGAGGGGCCCCTACGCACAATGCACCCCTCCAAAAAGGGGGGCCCGGACCAAACTCCCACCAGGGGAAGGGGGGGGCAGGGTTCGCACGGCACGCAGGGGGCGGCCCACCCACCACCCAGATGGAGACCCTGACAGCACCCATCTGCCCCAACCCCAGCAGCCCCCCCCTGAGGAAGGAGGGGCGTCCCCCCCGGGCCAGGCCCAGTCAAGGGCAGGTGCAAAGGACCCTCCATTAGAGAGTAGATGGGTATGTCCCCGTGGCGGGCTGCGGAGGGAGGCCAAGAGGCCGCTCTCATGCAGGGGAGGGATCGATCATCCGGGTCATCTCCAAGGAGACCCCCTAACTGACACCGCCCGCCGCGCCCCACCGCAGGGCCCACCGGCGCGTCCCACCTCAACAAACCACACTCTACATAACATTCGACTCCCACCAAGCCCCCTCGGGACACACGGAAGAGGAGAAGGGCTGGCCCATAGGGCCTCCCCACCAATACACCTCATAGGCACCGGGGTCCGGGGCAGTGTCCCACTGAAAGTCTGGAGGGTCCGAGGCCAGGTCCATCAGCCGCAGAGAATCCTAGGGGTGGTATGGGCAAAGTCGCCCCGAGGGCGGCAGCGGACAGGCCCAGGGGACCGCCCAACAGTAGGCATCGGTGCCCCCACCCCCACAGGAGGCGAGGATGGGGGCCCGTGACTAGAAATAAGTTCAAGGTCACAGGTCAAAAACGGTAATGAAGGCCAAAGTCTAGACCAGCAGTCATGGAGAATTGTGAAGAGTCGGGGGTCAACTCGAATCAAGCGGGGAGCACACGTCACACGAGGCGGGGGACCCGCCTAGGGAATCCAAGGACAAGGGGTAAAACTCCAGACCGGCTCAGGCGTCCGCCCAGCCAACGACTCCAGCGCCACGTGGCCCACGATGGACAGGGGTGTAGGACAGCGAGCGGCAGCGGAACAGAGGCTAAGGAAACATGGTAGAAGGAGAATTACTCTTCCATGGGAGGGGGTGAACGCGGTGGTCCTCATCTGGGCGGGACTCTTCTCCGCCGGATCCTCTGTGGAAGTGGTTGAAAGGATGGGAAGTCCAGCCAGTTAGGGACCTCGAGTGGAGTGGTATCCAGGAACACGAATAAGTTGTCTAAGTCCCCGGGGGTTCGGAGGGTAAAAGACCTTCCGTTCTTGCGGACGATAAGATGGAAGGGGTAACCCCTATAGGCTGCTCCGCTTTCTTTTATTTTCTGAAGTAGGGGCTTCAGTTGCCTCCTCATCCACAATGTGGACCGGGCCAGGACTGGTAGGATGGTCAAGGTTAGGAGTCGTGACTCCGAAGTGATGAACTCTGCAGAGGATATCGCGCGGGGCATCTGGGGCCGACCCGCTACACTGTGAATTCTATCCAGCTTGATCATGGTAGTCAGCGGGTTGCCCAGCAATCGGTTAAAGATAGAGGTAGCAATTGCGCCTAGGTCCGCGTGTTGAGGTAGTTCGGGAAGCCCCCGTATACTGAAGCACCCGAATACGAAGGTTGTTCTGCCTACTCCGATTCTCTAAGTCATCATTTTGGATCTTTAGGTTGGAGATTTGGGTTGCTTGTAGATCAGTGGTCTGTTCCAGGCGGGTGATGCTATCTTCCGTCGCTGTTCTTGTGTTCTCCAGGGCTGTGACTCGATCTTCTACTGCTGCAACTTGGACAACTTCCAGATCTTTTCGAACGGCTTTTTCGATCCTAGAGATCATGGTTTCCATGTCTGCCTTGGTGGGGAACGATTCAAGGTTGGCCTTCGTGGGGAGGGACAACAGAACTGAGCGCAGGTCAAGGTCCGAGCCCCGCTGGGGACAATTAGAGTCAGCAGCGGCAGTATCTCCCTGCTTTCTCTTCCATTGGGAGTGAAGTCAGCAGGCGGCAGCTCACAAGCAACCCACAATCCAGAGGAGTGTTCTCCCCCTTTCCAAGCAGGAGGGGCACCATTCCTTGTCACGCTGTTTTGACGTGAGGAGGGCGACGGGGGCATCACATTTGAGGAAATGGACCACGTCCGTGGGGTGGCCCTGTGTAAGGGAGACGCCTCCCCCGGGACCCTTGTTGTCGCCGGCGACAGCCCCTCCTTGTTTCATCCCCTCTCCGCTCTTGACCCGCCGATGGTTCCTCAGGCAGCTCTCCCCAGCTCTCCCGCAGCACTGAGGTCACGATGCGCCCTGCTGTCTCTCCAGGGTCGTGCGTGCCTGGCCCTTTAAGAAACCACCTAAGGTGGTGGGGACTCCCTCCATCCCTCCACCTTTCAAAAAGAATGGGTTTCCCACGAGTGAGGAGGGGAGTCTCTGTGCTTAGCCTCCGGGCTGGGGGGGGCTCCCACCGCCTTATCCCCCGAATCATGCCCTGCTCTCTGCTGCCCTGGGGTTCCGCGACTCTGGGGAGCCCCCCCGCCATCCCCCGTACCTGATGCCGCTCTTCAACTGCGGCTGGCGTCTGCTGCGCCATCGGCGCCTCCGCCCATCGTCGGCACACTCTCTCTCTCCTCCCCGCATATCACATGGACAGCTGCTGGGACGGAGCGGGCACCATCTCCGCCGGCACCCGTGCGTCTTCGGCGCGCCGGCTCTCTACGCTGTCGGGCGCTGCGTTCCGCTCCCCTCCTCCTTCTAGAGTCTCGTCCGCCGCCATCTTGCTCCTCCTTGAGGATGATCCTTGGGGGTTGCCCGGGTGCAGATAGCGGGCGATGCCAACCCCCTCTTCCCTCTTGGGGTCTTTCAGCTGTCCTCGACGCTTCCCCATCTTGTCTGGGGACAAAGCAGGGCGCTGGGTGTACACAAAAAGGGCACCTGGGCTGGGGCCACAGAGGAGCCTCACAAAACGTGTCCTCCCGCTGCGATGCCACGGCCATGCCCCAGTGCTTAGTATTTTAATTGCACTGGCATACATACAATAGAACCAGTGGAGCAGCTGCTACTGGTCCTATGGCAGAAGGGGGGCGCCTGCCTTGCAGCATCTGTGGGTACAGCATCGGAGGACTGGTGGATCCTTCGGTGGAACCTAGGCTTGTAAATAATATATTTAAACATAAAATTTCTGATGAAATATTAGAAAGAGCCCATAGAACTCATATAAACATGTGGCAGTAGGAGACCATATGGTCCATCTATTGTTTCATTGTTAAATCTTTGAAAACACACAACAACATGCAGTATATATGGGGATTTTAGATAGCAAATCATTCATTAGAGAATGTTATATAAACACTAATAAGGTAATGAGGCCTTACATGTCTACAAACTCAGAAGGCAACAGCACAACATTATTATTATTTATTTATAAAGCACCATCCACAATTTATAAATCGGACATTTCTACTATCCTATGCTAAACTGAAACATTAAAATTGACCTATAGTAAAATTAAAATTACTTTAGATCCCTTTTAACAATTATCTTCTTGATTTAGGATACAACTCCACTTTAAAGCAGACCAAAACTCCAGTTCTAGAGCCCAAATGACTCCAGGGCTGGATTACAGCTTGTCCCTTGGGGAAGCTCACTGTGTGAAAGCCCAGCCATATACTGGCCTTGTAAATTGATCCAACGATGCATGTGGTGGCCTTTGGCGGCATCCCCACCACTCCTCTGTAGGGGTGCAGGTCAGCTCTAAGGATGAGGCTTAGGTGGGGGTGCTGGTCGGTGGCTAGGGAGGGGGGTAAGTTGGGGCTGTTGGCCACTGGCTGGGGAGGGGGTTAGGTTAGATGTGCAGGTCATTGGCTGGAGTGAGGGGGCTAGGGTAGGAGTGCGGGTCAGTGGATGTAGGTGTAGTTAGGTTACGGGTGCAGTTCAGTTGCTGGGAGGGAGTGAGGTGGGGCTGTGAGTAAGTGGCTGAGGGTAGCTAGGTTGGAGGTGTGGGTCATTTGCAGGCAAGGGGGGTTTGTTAATTTTGTGGGTCAGTGGCTGGGGAGAGGGGTTTGGTTAGGGGTGTGGGTCAGTGGCTGGGGAGTGGGGTTAGATTAGGGGTGCAGGTTAGAGGCTGGGGGTTAGGTGGGGTTTGGGTCAGTGGCTTAGGAAGGAGATAAGGTAGGGCTGTGGGTCAGTGGCTGGGGGGCCTAGGTTAGGGTAGGGGTCAGTGGCTGGCAACAGAGGTTAGGTTAGGGTGTGGATGTGTAGGAGGGGAGTTAGGTTGGGGATCAGGTCAGTGGCTGAGGAAGGGGGTAAGGTTTGGGTGCAGGTCAGTGGCTTGGGAGAGGGGTTAAGTGTGAGGATCATTGGCTTTGGGGGACTAGGTTGGGATGTGGTTCAGTGGATTGGGAGCAGGGTAAGGTTAGGTGTGTGGGTCAGTGGGTTGGAGAGTAGGTCAGTGGCTCAGGAAGGGGGGTTAGAAACCAATAAAAGGTGTACTGGCACATTAAGCCAGCCCATATGCTAATCTATGTATTTCCCTATTACACCAGCAACAGCTCAGATTGTACATATTTTGTAACCCCTTCAGTGCCTGATGGTGTATTTAGCTGAGAGATACTTCTGTTTCAACCTGACCCAACAACTTGATCTATACCCTAACTCTGTATGCAGTCTGTCACTCGTGCCAGCCTGCCCCCAGCTAGCACATACAATTTCCCTCAGTACTCAGCACATATAGGAAATATATTTACTAACTTTTTTTTTTTAAAGATTCTTTATTTAAGCATTTTCAGGGAAGTACAGAAAAGAATATAATCAGCTAAGCAGTAAGTAATAAATAGCAGACATATTGTAAACATCAGAATCAGTCTACCAGTGGAGGTCCTCTAAGGTCACTCCAGTAGTGTTACCGAAGGGTTCCCTGACCATAAGGGTCCGTCTAGGCCTGGGGTCTGTGATATTGCGGAACTGAGTGCGAGATTGACCTGGTCATTTGAGATTTGCAGTAGTCCCTGTTTGCCGTTAGAGAACATAATTGTGAGAATTCCTCTGGGACCGTATCCTAGTAAGTTTGGAGAAAACAGCAGGAAAGAACAGACGAAAGAAGAGATGCATAGCAGGAAAGGGTTACAGGGCGGGGTGGGAGCTTGGTGTGTGGTCTTATGAAGGATGGGGAGATGGGAGGTTAAGGTCTAGATGAATAGTAGGTCTTTATATTCATCAGTTACTTGGCATTGCAACCAGGGTTACCAGACCGAGGTGAATAGGGCATCTCTATTATGCAGGGAGAGTGTTTAATTACTGGTAAGATTGCATCACAGAAAGACATAATCTTGGGGTACTGACTTGATCAAAAAGTATTGTGTGCCAATATTAGTCACGTGACTACCAATCTGACAATAATTAAAATCTCATAGTATGATGAGGAGAGGGAGGTGTTAGTATACCCTGAGGATTTAAAGTTCCACTGTGGTTTTTTCATGTCCCAGAGCTGTCATTAACCTTTCCAGTTTTGTGCTGAATGAACATCATGTGGCTGTGCTTTCCAGGGGTCTATCGTTTTCCCCCACAGCGGGAGGAGATGAATTCACGCTGTTTAAGGATACAGCTTTATTTTTATGCAAGGTTTTGTTTAAAACCATGTACTCCAAAGACGATGGCACCCTGGCTGGCACAAGGCCCAATCATCCTCCGGGTGGGGAGGTACTGGATGATACTGTCTTTCAGGATCTAACTTCATCCATAGAATAGGAGGTGGTGATTCCTGACTTAATTCCTAAACTGGAAAGGTCCATTGTCGTTAAACCGTCATATTGCACTTTTTTTGCAAGCTGTACAAGGGGTATTTACAAAAGGGAGACTGGAGGGAGACATCGGAGATGAATAATTTGACTGGGTCTGAAAGATCAGCACTAAGAGAACTACAAAAGGCGTCTGAGCAACTGGGCGATAACACGACCTACCTTAAAGTAGAGGGAAACCCATTCCCACAGGTTGTTGCACAACTAAATGACAAACTAGATTGGGCCAGAGAGGAGGGTCTGCTAGCCCCTAAGCTATTTGATTATCTGAAGGACTTTAATATTCCAGTCCTGTATACTATATCCAAGATACACAAATGCCCCTCCGCACCACCAGGTAGGCCCATAGTGTTGGGGAATGGAGGTCCGTTGAAGCGCATCGCAAATTTCGTGGATGAAAATCTAAAGCCATTGGTGAGAATCTTACCCTCCTTTGTGCTTGACAGTAGCGATGTCCTCCGTAAATTGATGTCCTTTGAATGGGAAGGGGACTGGCAGTTAGCCAGCATTGATGTGGAGAGTCTTTACACCTCTATTCCCCACACTGTGGGTCTGAAAATGGTGTCACGGTTCCTTGGGGCCCTGTGACGCCGCGTATAATGAATTGGTGGTGGAACTTCTAGAGTTCGTGTTAACCAACAACTTTTTTTTCGCTTCCACAGGGACTTTTATCACCAAATATGTGGCGCAGCCATGGGGGCCGCATGTGCCCCGTCATATGCCTGCCTACACCTCGGTAGGTGGGAGAAGGTAGAGGTGTTTGAGCGGGCTGATTACGGGGCACGGGTGGCCCTCTGGCTGCGTTACATTGATGATATACTGCTGGTGTGGAGGGGCTCCCCTGATGATTTTGAATAATTTGTAGCCCAGTTGAATCAAAATGAGCGGAACATACACTTAACATGCAAAATTGGGCCGTGCCAACTGGAATTCCTAGATCTCCTGATTAGAAGGCAGGAAAATAAACTTCTGACAATCATGTTCCGTAAGCCGGGCAACACCCTCCTACATTTCTCGAGCCATCATCCGTTGCCTTTGCGTCGAGGGATTCCGCTGGACCAGTTCCTGTGGATACGCAGGAACTGCGGCTCTGAACAAACGTGCGGGACTTGTTGGTCCATAGTGATCTGGCGGTGAGTACTACCATAAGGGGGGCGAGTAGGCTCAATGGCTTGTTTAAATGTGGCCATTGCAGTGTGTGTCCGTTTATGGAAAGGACGACGGAATTCTGGGGATCTGGAGGAGAAGGGACCCCCCGCCACGTCAGGGGGTTCATTAACTGTTCCACCACATATGTCGTGTACATGCTCACCTGCCCGTGCGGCAAAAAATATGTTTGCGTGAGCGTGAGCTGCGGGTAGGGGAGCATGTACGCGACATCAGGAAAGGGAGTGAGAAAAGCCTGGTTTCTAAGCATTTCAGGAAATTCCATCAGGGAACACCAAAAGGCCTCAAAGCCTGTGGGATTTATGTTCTTAAAAAGGAAGGAAGGAGGGGTTTTTGGGAGAAAAGATTGTTACAAGAGTCCCGGTTAATATTTGAACTCAATACTTTGGCCCCCAAAGGGTTGAGCACGGATTTAGGACTCAATTCCTTTCTGTAAGAGGTGGTGGGAGCAAGTGAGCAAGTGTGGGGGTGGGGTTTGTACTCATAGAAAGAGGGATATCCCAGAGTAATCCTCTCCATTGAATAATGAAATCCCCAAATTTAGAGGGCTGGTTATGTTCTTAGGAACACAGGAAATTTGAAAAGATATTGTTAGGCACTTACCTCGTCGCCGTCCCTGGTCCCGCGACGCGCTGTCGGGTGGCGCCCGGTTGGCTGCTGCCCGACGGTCCCCGGGTGTGCCGGCTCCTCAGCGTTGTCGTGGGGGTCGGGGGTCGGCGGCGCGGGACGGTGTCGGCGGCCGCGCCGCAGCCCGCTCTGCGCGGCTGCGCGGGCCCGCCAGGCTCCCTCTCGATGCGGCGCTTCCCCCTCCCGGCGGGGGCGCGCCCGATCTACAACGTGCTCGCGCGCGCGCGCGAGCACGTCTTCCTTATGCCTCCCGGCGGCGCTTTCCCCAGCGCGCCCGCCGGGGGCAAGTGTCAAAAACACCCAATCCGTGACCCGATCAGAGGAGTGGACCCAGGGACTGGTCGGCCTGTCTGGCCTGGGCCGTCCAGCTCCTGGGACCACTCCTGTTTTATTGTGTGCACCAATCACCTTTGTTCCCTCCATTGCCCCTTTTCCCCACTGGCCAGTACTCCCTATAAAGCTGCACTGCTCCAGTATCCCAGTGCCCGTTATAGCTTCTGGGTTCTGGATGTGCGTTGCTGTGTCTCTAGTGAATACTTTGGATTTGGACTTTGACTATTCTCGCCTGCCGCCTGCCCCGACCATCTGCTTTGCCTGACCACTCTTTTGCCTGACCCTCCTGTACCTCGCCTGTGACCTCCTGGATTTGACCTCGGCTACCCTCGACTACCCTTTCGTTATCTCCCTCGGAAACCTCGCCTGTGACCTCCTGGTTTGACCTCGGCCTGAATTACGGACTTTCGCACCCGGCATCCTCATTCGGGATTCCCTGCCAAACATCATTCTGCACCTTAAGCCGTTATCCTTTGCGCCTTTTAAGTCCTGGGGGCAACCGACTGGGAGAGGCATTACCCGTGTCTCCTACAAGCGGGGGCTTGTCTATAGGCGGAAGTGGCGGTGGAGATTGGGGGATATCGGCTTAAGACAGACGGGTGTTTGGTATAGTCCTGACATTATAACGGGCCAGAAAGAATGGACCAAATCCTGGAACAGGTACAAGCCTTAACTGCGGCTGTAGAGCACCTGGCTCACCGGGTTGCGGCCCAGGAGAACCGTCCTGCTCCTATGGTCCCCAGTCCTCAGGGGACTCCGGCCGCAGCCGCTGTGGAACCCAAAATTCCACTTCCGGAGAAATTCCATGGCGACAGAGCAAGGTTTGCCAACTTCCGGGACTCCTGCAAATTATATTTCCAGCTTCGGCCTGTCTCTGCGGGGTCTCAAGAGCAGCGGGTTGGGCTGATCATCTCTCTTCTTCAAGGGGATCCACAATCTTGGGCCTTCAGCTTATCATCTCAGGACCCGGCTCGTCTCTCCGTGGACAGTTTCTTTTCCGCGATGGAAATTCTGTATGACGACCCCGATAAAGGGGCAACGGCTGACGCTAAACTACGTACTCTTCGCCAGGGACGCCGTCCAGCCGAAGACTACTGCTCAGAATTCCGGCGCTGGGCAGTGGACTCACGCTGGAATAATCCTGCCCTCTGCGGCCAATTCCGGCTTGGATTGGCCGATTCCATTAAGGATACATTGGTGAACTATCCGGAACCTCAGACCCTAGACGAGTTAATGCACCTCGCCATTCGCATTGACCGTCGTCTTCGGGAAAGGCGCCTTGAGAAAGGGTCACATTCCGAGTCAGTTCTAAGACCTGAGGCCCCAGTAGCGCAACCAGCTGAAGAACCGATGCAACTGGGCGCCACAAAACTCACTGAAGTTGAAAGACGTCGGCGCTTATCCGAGGGGCTGTGTCTGTACTGTGGCGGAACTGGTCACATGGTCAGACTGTGCCCAAAGAAGCCGTCGGGAAACTTCAGAGCCTAGGGGGTTTCGAGGGGGCCCTCCTAGGCTGTAAGGTATCACCTCACGTATCGTCACCAGTTCTTATCCCGGTGCAGCTTAAAGTTAATTGTAATTATTTGAATTTAAAGGCTCTCTTAGACTCTGGAGCAGCAGGGAACTTCCTTGACGCTGAGCTAGCCCAGAGTTTAGGAATTATGCTCCAGTCCTTGTCCACACCCATCCGAGTTTCAGCCATCGATGGCACACCTGTTGCAGGGGGGTTAGTACAGTTTAGAACCCCTCCTATACATTTTAAGGTGGGAGCTAATCATTCTGAAGTTATCAGTTTTCTAGTCCTGAGTATGCCTAGCACCCCTTTAATTTTGGGATTGCCTTGGTTACAGGAGCACAATCCCCAAATTGACTGGGCCTCGGGACAAATTATGAAGTGGGGGCGTCAATGCTTTCAGACTTGTTTGGAACTTCCGGTTCGGGTCACGCAATTATCTCCAACTAGAGTTCCCACTCCATACCTAGAATTTGCTGACGTCTTCTCGGAAAAGGCGGCAGACAAACTTCCTCCCCATAGACCGTGGGATTGCCCCATTGAACTCCTTCCTGGTACCATGCCCCCTAGGGGTAGAATTTTTAATTTAACCCGAGCTGAGAATCAGGCTATGCGGGAATATATTGCAGAAAATCTAGAAAAGGGGTTTATCAGGGCATCTTCTTCCCCAGCAGGAGCAGGATTTTTTTTTGTCGAGAAGAAGGATGGGGGGCTCCGCCCATGTATCGATTATCGGGGTCTAAACAATATAACTATTAAAAACAAATATCCCTTACCCCTTATTGAGGGGCTGTTTACGCAGGTGGCTGGGGCCCAAGTCTTCTCTAAGCTGGATCTCCGGGGCGCTTACAACCTTATCAGGATAAGGCAGGGAGATGAGTGGAAAACGGCCTTCAATACTCTCGAGGGGCATTATGAGTATTTGGTTATGCCATTTGGTTTATGCAATGCCCCCGCGGTCTTTCAAAGTTTTGTAAATGAGATTTTTAGAGACTACCTTGGCCGATTTGTAGTTGTCTATTTAGACGACATTTTGATTTTCTCCTCGTCTCTTGTCGAACATCGCCAACATGTACGCATGGTCTTGCAAAAACTTAGAGAAAACTGTTTATATGCTAAGTTAAAAAAGTGCCAGTTTGAAGTCTCAGAGGTTCCTTTTCTCGGCTACATAATTTCTAATTCTGGTCTATCCATGGATCAATCTAAGGTGAAGGCAGTATTAGATTGGGAGCAACCCAGGGATCTGAAAGGCCTGCAGAGGTTTTTAGGCTTCGCAAATTTTTACAGGAGGTTCATTAAAAACTTTTCTTCCCTAGTAACCCCGTTGACAAATCTTACCAAGAAAGGGGGGTACCCGTCAGTTTGGCCGGTTCAAGCTGTTCAGGCTTTTGAGAAATTGAAAGGGGTCTTTAGTTCCGCTCCAGTGTTGGTTCATCCGGACGGCCAATTGCCCTTTTTTGTGGAAGTGGACGCCTCCGAGATTGCTGTGGGGGCGGTTCTATCTCAATATCGCGGGTCACCTGAGCGCCTTCATCCTTGTGCTTTTTTTTCTAAGAAATTCTCGGCGGCCGAAAGGAATTATGATATCGGTAACCGAGAATTGTTGGCTATCAAGTTGGCCTTTCAAGAGTGGAGGCACTGGCTAGAGGGGGCTCAGTACCCAGTCACAGTCTTTACGGACCATAAAAATCTAGAGTACATCCAATCCGCAAAAAGACTAACTCCAAGACAGGCTCGCTGGTCCTTATTCTTTTCCCGGTTTAACTTCTCTATAACCTATAAACCTGGGTCCAAAAACGTTAAAGCTGATGCCCTGTCTCGGAGTTTTTCTTTCTCTGACCTTCCCGAAAGGATGGATGTGCCCATATTGCCCCACTCCCTGGTGGTAGCCGCCATCCAACCTCAACTTCCTGATCTAGCTCGGTTTCAGGCCGAAGCCCCACCCGAAAAACCTGACTCGGTCCAGTTTGTGCCCTCTCTTTACCGCACTGCCTTTTTGTCTCATTTTCACGAAACCAAAACAGCGGGTCATCCGGGGGTAAAGAAAACTATTGCTTTATTGTCCCGCCAAGTCTGGTGGCCATCCATTAGGAGCGATGCACAGAAATTTGTCCTAGCCTGTAAGGTCTGTGCTCGGAGTAAGGCTTTAAGACACTCCCCTGAAGGCCCTCTACTACCATTGCCCATTCCTGCCTCTCCGTGGACCCACTTGGCCATGGATTTCGTTACGGATCTTCCCCCTTCCCAGGGATATACCGTTATTTGGGTGGTAGTGGACCGTTTTAGCAAAATGGCCCACTTCATCCCTTTAAAAAAGCTTCCCACAGCTCAAATCTTAGCACAACTCTTTATCACGCACATTTTTAGAATCCACGGTATCCCGGTAGATATTGTTTCGGATAGGGGGGTCCAATTCGTCTCCCGGTTTTGGAGGGCTTTCTGTGCTAAGCTGGGCTTCACCGTCTCTCTTTCTTCGGCATTCCACCCTCAGTCGAATGGGCAAACCGAAAGAACAAATCAATCTTTAGAACAGTATTTGCGTTGTTTCACGGCTGATACTCAGACGGATTGGGCCTTCTTCCTGCCGTTTGCTGAATTTGCATTAAACAACGCTTCACATTCTTCCACAGGGGTTTCTCCCTTCCATTGTGTTTATGGCAAAGATCTGAAATTCTCAGCCCTTTCGGATCAACCCTCCAGTGTTCCCTCCTTGGATGACTGGGTTTCCAAATGGCCGGGGTTATGGAATAAAATCCAGCAACATCTGACTAAGGCTGTTTTTCAACACAAAAAATTTTCAGATCGTAAACGTTCTTCCAATTCTGGTTATGAGGTGGGAGATTGGGTTTGGCTTTCCACCAAGAATTTGGCCTTACGCCAGCCCTCCGCTAAGTTAGGCCCTAAATTTATCGGCCCCTTCCCCATAACACGAAAAATTAATCAGGTTACGTATCGATTGGCCCTCCCTTCCTCCATGAAAATCTGTAAATCCTTTCACGTTTCACTTCTTAAGCCTGCAAAAAACCATGAGTCTAATAGTCCTCCTAGTCCTGTGTTAGTTGATGGGCATCAGGAGTTTGAGGTTGCCCGGGTTCTTGATTCCCGCTTTTTTCGAAACTCTCTTCAATATTTGATTGACTGGAAGGGATACGGCCCGGAAGAAAGATCTTGGGTTCCGGCCAGAGAGGTCCATGCGCAGAATTTGGTAAGGAGGTTCCATAGAGAGAATCCTTTGAAACCCAGCTTGGAGGGTCCAGTGGCCCCTCCTCAGGGGGGGGGTAATGTTAGGCACTTACCTCGTCGCCGTCCCTGGTCCCGCGACGCGCTGTCGGGTGGCGCCCGGTTGGCTGCTGCCCGACGGTCCCCGGGTGTGCCGGCTCCTCAGCGTTGTCGTGGGGGTCGGGGGTCGGCGGCGCGGGACGGTGTCGGCGGCCGCGCCGCAGCCCGCTCTGCGCGGCTGCGCGGGCCCGCCAGGCTCCCTCTCGATGCGGCGCTTCCCCCTCCCGGCGGGGGCGCGCCCGATCTACAACGTGCTCGCGCGCGCGCGCGAGCACGTCTTCCTTATGCCTCCCGGCGGCGCTTTCCCCAGCGCGCCCGCCGGGGGCAAGTGTCAAAAACACCCAATCCGTGACCCGATCAGAGGAGTGGACCCAGGGACTGGTCGGCCTGTCTGGCCTGGGCCGTCCAGCTCCTGGGACCACTCCTGTTTTATTGTGTGCACCAATCACCTTTGTTCCCTCCATTGCCCCTTTTCCCCACTGGCCAGTACTCCCTATAAAGCTGCACTGCTCCAGTATCCCAGTGCCCGTTATAGCTTCTGGGTTCTGGATGTGCGTTGCTGTGTCTCTAGTGAATACTTTGGATTTGGACTTTGACTATTCTCGCCTGCCGCCTGCCCCGACCATCTGCTTTGCCTGACCACTCTTTTGCCTGACCCTCCTGTACCTCGCCTGTGACCTCCTGGATTTGACCTCGGCTACCCTCGACTACCCTTTCGTTATCTCCCTCGGAAACCTCGCCTGTGACCTCCTGGTTTGACCTCGGCCTGAATTACGGACTTTCGCACCCGGCATCCTCATTCGGGATTCCCTGCCAAACATCATTCTGCACCTTAAGCCGTTATCCTTTGCGCCTTTTAAGTCCTGGGGGCAACCGACTGGGAGAGGCATTACCCGTGTCTCCTACAAGCGGGGGCTTGTCTATAGGCGGAAGTGGCGGTGGAGATTGGGGGATATCGGCTTAAGACAGACGGGTGTTTGGTATAGTCCTGACAGATATGTTGTGGAGCGGTAGGCCAGTGCAGTATATCCCAGCTGGCATAAGAGAAAGTGGGGGTATAATGACCCTTTGATGCGTTTAGATTCTGGTGGAAACGTTATATATAGATGTGGAGAGGGTTATATATGGTTTGATACCTGTGGTAACTGGAATTGCAATTGCTTCGTTTGAGGCAGAGGTTCCCCCTTTTTCTCCCCCCCATATATTAGATAGATATTCCGTAGGTCCCTAGGGGTGCCTGGCAATGTGAGAGGGGGTCTGTATATACCCAAACAATGATTGATTGATAATATCAAATACAATAGACTTCATCTTATTGTTGAGTGTTAGGTGGGGTGGTGGTTTGTGAGTACATGTATAAATCCTTGGAAGGAAATGTTAACATATATTGGGACAAATGTCCAGGTTTAATGTTGCCTGATACCCGTTAGCCAGTGGTATTCTTGAAATATATTTCCCCTTTGCTTTTGGCCCCTGACGTATATCTTTTTGGATACCCTTTTACTTACTTTTCTACATACCCTTTTACATACTTATAGACTTACCTACACTGTGTATATATATATATATATATTTATATACTTACCTCTAGTTGATTCTGAGGTGTGGTGAATTGTAATAGTATGAGTGGGATGTTGTAAATGTGTGAAGAATGATAATATAGGGCATGCTATGAGAAGTGATTTCGCCAACTTAGCCATCATTTTAATGATTGCACACATAAATGAGATGTATGTATGCGGAGGGCTTAATCCATGCATCCTGAAAAGTTCTTTGAGGTGGTGCAGCATTATCCCCTATGAGAAGCTGCGTTGGGACCCATAGTCCCCCTGTGTATAACTGCAGCGATGACGCAGAGCTGGCTGCAGTGTTGATTGGATCACGGACTTGAATGGGAGGCTCTCAGCTGCATAAAGGAAGGAGTGATGTGCCCGCCCCCCCCCACCCTGACACAGCTCCGATGGGCAAAGCGAAACATGTGTCGGCGGATGGCCGGCCCCCCTGCACCCGCTCCTCCTCGCCCCTCAGTCTGAATGTGATATATATTTTGTGTTGTTGAGAGTGGCGCTGGATATTTTAGTAAAGCTGCAACCTGTTCAGTGGGCTGGACTGAATAATGGTAGATAAAAGGAAAAGAAGGGGTTAATGGTCAGACAGCAAAGGGTTAATGCTTTGCTGTTCTGGCCTTTGTCTCCTACAGGTGCGCTAATTGTTTGGATAGCATGGGTTTTGGTTTCTAATGGTTATAGAAATCTTTCCTTTGCTTTCCAGTATATTTATTATTCTCAGCTACAATGTTGTCCTTATATTAATATGTAGCTTTCACACTCTTAATGTTGACATTCTAACAAATACGGGGTAAGGTAAATAAAGTTATAAAAACTTACCCAACCGGCCCCGGGGGTACGTAACCTGCCCAGGGCACTTATGGTGTTGTGCTGTGGCGTATCTGGAAAGATCTCTCAATTGCGCTGTAATGATGATGCTCTGAGCTTCCAGTAAAAATCTCCAAATGCTTTATTTATTAATTAAAAATTCAAACAAATGTAAGTTGTCCTTTCTTGGATCTGGGATGTCTGTCCGCCTGGTGTATCTCATATAAATCCGTATGTTTAAGTCTGTTAGTTCTGTGCTTCTTGTTATCGGCGGATAAATAAGTAAATGAATAATGTTTTATACTGCGTGAAATTGATAAATCGCTAAGTTTATAAAACGTAAAGTAAAGAACGCCAGAGATTTAATGAGGAGTATATCCAAACTATAAAAGAGAAATAAAAATATAAAAATTATATAAACCTTATATATGAATGTATAAACTTGTAAAAACCTATAAAATATGTATAAAAATAACACATATGTTTAAAAACACATAGTGTATCTGCTCATTTCTCAAGTAAACACAATGGAGATCCAAGTAAATTAATGTATTGGATTATAGAAAAAATTAAGCTAAACTGGAGGGGAGCCGATATCTTGCAAAAAAACAAACCTATTGGATATACGAATTGGACTCATTAGAACCCACCGGATTGAATATAGAAATAGACTTAAATTGTTTTATAGAGAACAAATAGAATAATTGCATAACGCCCTGTGTTTATTCTTTTATTCTGATAGTATAACTTTATCCTTGTTCATAGCCTCCTGGTACTATTTTTACTCTCAGATCTCTTATTTTTATACATATTTTATAGGTTTTTACAAGTTTATACATTCATATAAGGTTTATATAATTTTTATATTTTTATTTCTCTTTTATAGTTTGGATATACTCCTCATTAAATCTCTGGCGTTCTTTACTTTACGTTTTGTAAACTTAGCGATTTATCAATTTCACGCAATATAAAACATTATTCATTTACTTACTTATTCATTCATTCACTAATTCATTTATTTCACTTATTTAATATATTCAATTTTAGTGTCTTTTATACAATCATTTTAGCATAATTCAAAGTCCTCAAAAAAGTAACAATAATATTGTTCAAGACTCATCAATTATAATTATCACCAAGTTAACAATGCGTTTATGCATCTATATACCTTACAGATATTTTTAGTTCAATCTATAAGCCGGATTAATCCCTTTTTAGGAACAAGATCAAGGCAAAGAGGTGTGTATAGCAAATGTTGTAGTTATAAAGTGTTAATGATGAAAGATACTGCCGCTTGTTTACTCTTTTACAGCCCAAAACCACAGCTAAGGAGTTAATAAAGGAGGCCCTTAATACGGAGAGATCAAGAACTACCCTTAGAGACTACAACACCCAGAACCCTCTGCGGATTATATGACTATATAAAGACGACTCTGCGCAGGCGCTTTAGGGACCTGAGGAAGTGTAATCACGAAACGTGCGTCGGACCCTTCAGCAAGCTGCAGTGTAAGCAGACGGGAGCAGCTCAGCTCCGCCGATAACAAGAAGCACAGAACTACCTATGCGTATAACGCACAGAGACTTAAACATACGGATTTATATGAGATACACCAGACGGACAGACATCCCAGATCCAAGAAAGGACAACTTACATTTGTTTGAATTTTTAATTAATAAATAAAGCATTAATAAATAAAGCATTTGGAGATTTTTACTGGAAGCTCAGAGCATCATCATTACAGCGATATTGAGAGATTTTTCCAGATACGCCACAGCACAACACCATAAGGGCCCTGGGCAGGTTACGTACCCCCGGGCCGGGTGGGTAAGTTTTTATAACTTTATTTACCTTACCCCGTATTTGTTAGAATGTCAACATTAATGTCAACATTCAATCCGACACTCCCCAACACTCAAAGCATTTAAAACTGCTCTCAAAACCCACCTTTTCAGACAAGCATATAACCCGATTTAAGCAGTTCACAGAGCACATGACACCAAACCCACTGTAATCTTCTTTGTAATATATTGCATTTGGTCTGCAATAGTCTATGTACTTTATGTTTTACCCTGTCTGTAATTACTACATTGTAAAGTGATACAGAAGAAGATAGCGCTATATAAATAAATAATAATAATAAATAATAATAATAATAATGAGCTTTATCAGATTCTAGTGCACCCACAGGACCAAGCCTTTCTGTTGAGGGACCATATTGT
Source organism: Gastrophryne carolinensis (assembly GCA_027917425.1). Classification (NCBI taxonomy): domain Eukaryota; kingdom Metazoa; phylum Chordata; class Amphibia; order Anura; family Microhylidae; genus Gastrophryne; species Gastrophryne carolinensis. The sequence continues at coordinate 442,072,721 of CM051234.1, forward strand.
AGACTCAAATCTGAAGTGAGCACACCAGTTTCATAGCGCAGAACTTACCTTCTTACTGCCTCCATGCTGCTCCTTGGCAACTGCCAGCAGGGAGCTCTCCTTCCTGAGTCACCTTTGGCACACACTTCTGCCTGTCTGACCATGTCAATTGCCAAGCCTAGCTGCTGCCTTTTGCCACATCTGTCCAAGTTCAAGTGCCAATACTTGTTGCCAACATTTGGTGTCACATGTGTGAAGTTCCATCACCATAAAGGTTGTAGGGTGAAATCTGGAGATAGCAACCTTTGCCACCACCTCAAGGGCCAATGCCTTTTGCCACGTCTGACCATGTGAAGTTCCATGACTTGTTATCCGCCACTGCTAGGTAAATTGTCCAGTTGCTCACCTAGTGCCATGTTATAATACCACATTAGGATCGATTCATGGTCAGTGTGCCGTAGAATTTGGGCACACTATTTGGAACGCCAAGTCGCACTCAGGTGAAAGAAACTGCCGATTCCAATGAGTAACAGGCTTATTTCATTCCAAAAACATATGCCAGCAGCGTCCTGCATGTTTATGAACAATTAAAGTGTCAGCCGCAAGTTCTTTTTAGGGATTGAACCCCTGTTTTTGATTTGGGTTCCTATAAAAAAGTGATAAAAAGTTTTGAAAAAATACAAAAATTAAGGTCCAATATAGTTATATTATTAAGCATTAATATGCAAAACGAATAGGGAGGGTTAAAGAGAACATCTCTGACAAAACATTGGGCAAAAAAACATTAGAGGGTTGATTGGAATCAGAATACCCCCCACAAAAAATGGAGAACACAGGTTCTCCAGAGAATACGCTACGAAATGGTGAATAGCTCTTCGCAGAAAACATAAAAGCTGGAGAGATCAAACTGCTATGGACATACAGTAAAGTAAAGGGGAGAAACATGAAGGACCATCGGGAGCAGTTAGCAGGGCCATCTGCACTTTAAAACAGCAGATTTAACTTGCGGAACGCGCAAATTGCGCTTCTCCTAGGCACTTGCCAATTGGTGCGCACATGTGCGCCTGGGGTGCTCACCAGGCCATGAATCATGCGCCTAGGCAAATGCAGAATCGTTTGTGCTCCACGTGAGCATTTTTGTGCTCCGACCATGAATCGACCCATGAATTATTGCCACTGACTTTTGTTGCCACACGCATATTAGGACTGTCTACCTGTGCTGACTTCTACTACTGCCCACCTTGTTGTGAACTGTTAACATGGACTGCTACCTGGTGGTCCTGTCATAAGGGGCCTGAACTGTTGCAGCACTAACTACTTACCCTGGGTCGCTGTCTCAGCCGGACCACCAAGACCAGGCCACTACTGTAAGGACCGGCTACACTAAGGCCGCAACATGGTATGTGACCATTTTTTGTTTTATTACTTAGAGACTCAGATGTTGCATTACAACTTGGTGGAGAGTGGCTGCGGGTACTTTGAGATGCTTACTTTCATCAATGGTTGTCCATTCTGACTGCATGAAAACACATGGTCCTATTTCGTCACAGACCCAAACTATGTGAAAGCATCAAATACAGAGGAAAAATGGTTAAGCCTACTTGAGAAATTCCTGTCTGGTTTGGACACAACAAAGAATATTTTCACAGTTCATTACAGACACTAATACATTAATGCACCAACTGCAAGTAAAAATGCTTGGTATTCTGTCTCAGAGCTGTTATGCTTGATAACTGTTTTACCTCTGGAAATTGGCATTGGAATGATTTACAATTCCATTTCAAAAGATAAGGCTAGAACTGTAAAACTGTATTTTTTAGCATCAGTGAAATAAAAAAAATTGTTATTCAAGACATGAAGGATGAGGCTTTTGTTCAGTTTTAATTAGCCTTTTGTGGAATATAAAGCAAGGTAAAAAAAGAGTAAGAAAATCAATAAAGAAGAACAATAATAATGTGTTTGGCTCATAAAAGGTTTGCTCTAGCAAATAATGACTGATGTGCATTACTTGGTGAAATGTATATCAGGCTTACAATGTAAATATCTGTCAACCATGAAAAGAAGAGAAGGTGTGTTCCTTCAATGTAAGTCAGAGCTACAGCTGATAAACAAATCAATTTCACACTCTAGTACTTTAGAAAGAAATTGGAATAGCAGGCAGGGCTAGAAAGGAGGGGCTTGCACTGCACTGCAATGCACCCGCTGTATTCCAGGAATACGTAAATGACATTTTTCGGGACTTGCTTTACTCCTGTGTTGTTGTATATTTGGATGATATACTCATCTTTTCATCTAATCTAGAAGAACATCACCGTCATGTCCGGCAAGTCCTGTCTCTTCTCCGTCAACACCATCTTTACGCCAAGCTGGAGAAGTGTCTATTTGATCAAACCGCCTTACCCTTTCTTGGATATATTGTCTCAGCTCGTGGCCTTCAGATGGACCCCAGCAAGTTGAAAGCAGTTCTGGATTGGCCCCGTCCTATTGGCCTGCGAGCTATTCAACGTTTTCTAGGCTTCGCCAATTACTATCGGCAGTTTATTCCTCACTTTTCCACTGTAGTGGCGCCTATTGTGACCCTCACAAAGAAGAGCGCCAATTCGAAGTCTTGGCCTCCTCAGGCTGAAGAGGCCTTCATTGCTCTAAAAAAGGCCTTCTCCTCTGCACCAGTGTTGTCTAGGCCAGATCCATCTCGGCCTTTCGCCCTAGAAGTAGATGCCTCCTCCATTGGAGCCGGAGCGGTGCTCACTCAAAAATCGTCTACTGGCAGAATTCTCACCTGCGGGTTCTTTTCGAAGACCTTTTCGCCAGCGGAGAGGAATTACTCCATCGGAGATCGGGAGTTACTCGCCATCAAGTTGGCATTGGATGTCAGGACCAGAGAGTACCTTAAGTGCACTCTCTGTCCGGGGGGTTAAAAGGTTTGGCCAGAGCAATGACACGGAGACATAAGATATGCTTAAAGGTTTTATTAATGGCAAGGATAACAAAAAACTCTTATATTCAGATACAGGGAAAAAACTAACAAAAAAAATACCAGATAACAGAAAACCGAACCCCTAAGGTGCTGCAGCACTCACCCAGGGTCCTAGGGCAGATGCAGGCAGTCTCCAGACTCCTGACAGGAACAGACTAAAGATCAGAACTCCAGATACAAGGCACATGGATCCACAGACAAAGAGGAAGCAACAACAAAATCCTGCTGCACCTGGTGGAGGGAAAATCTCCCTTAAATAGCACACACACCAGGTGCAGCAGATGAGGAGAGAGCAACAAGCGCTTTGCTGCCACTCTCTGGAGGTTGGAGGGACTGCCGCTGGGGTGAGCAGCCGGAGCTCCGCTGACACCCGCTGGTGGCTGAAGGAACTGCAGATGGGAAAACAGCTCCCAGCCACCAGTCGGGTGCCAGCTGAACCCGGGGACCTTACACTACCCCCCCTTTCAGGAGCGGGCTCCTGAACGCTCCCCTGAAAGAAAAAATTCTCCACTGAGAACAGTACCAACAAATCAAAATCAAGTCCAAAAAAAATGTCCAAAATTTGTGTACAGATCCCACCTCCGGGATCCACAGAGGAGCCAAAGTCCATCGGAGTAGACATCCAAATAACTGGCAAAGTTTCACTAGTCCTGGATGCAGGTTCTAGACAGGGCCCGGGTGCAAGGCAGGGCCCGAGTTCAGGTGCAAGGCAGGGCCCGGGTTCAGGTGCAAGGCAGGGCCCGGGTTCAGGTGCAAGGCAGGGCCCGGGTGCCGAGCCAGGGACAGGCTGGAAGCAGGGCCCGGGTGCCGAGCCAGGGACAGGCTGGAAGCAGGGCCCGGGTGCCGAGCCAGGGACAGGCTGGAAGCAGGGCCCGGGTGCCGAGCCAGGGTCAGGCTGGAAGCAGGGCCCGGGTGCAGGCTCGCTGAGGGACCCGGCTGCAGGCTCGCTGAGGGGCCCGGCTGCAGGCTCGCTGAGGGGCCCGGCTGCAGGCTCGCTGAGGGGCCCGGCAGAGGGCTCAAAGGCTGGGGGCCCGGCAGAGGGCTCAAAGGCTGGGGGCCCGGCAGAGGGCTCAAAGGCTGGGGGCCCGGCAGAGGGCTCAAAGGCTGGGGGCCCGGCAGAGGGCTCAAAGGCTGGGGGCCCGGCAGAGGGCTCAAAGGCTGGGGGCCCGGCAGAGGGCTCAATGGCTGGGGGCCCGGCAGAGGGCTCAATGGCTGGGGGCCCGGCAGAGGGCTCAATGGCTGGGGGCCCGGCAGAGGGCTCAATGGCTGGGGGCCCGGCAGAGGGCTCAATGGCTGGGGGCCCAGCGGCGGCTGACTCGCGGTGGGGCCCAGCGGCGGCTGACTCGCGGTGGGGCCCAGCGGCGGCTGACTCGCGGTGGGGCCCAGCGGCGGCTGACTCGCGGTGGGGCCCAGCGGCGGCTGACTCGCGGTGGGGCCCAGCGGCGGCTGACTCGCGGTGGGGCCCAGCGGCGGCTGACTCGCGGTGGGGCCCAGCGGCGGCTGACTCGCGGTGGGGCCCAGCGGCGGCTGACACCATGGGACGCTCTGGAGGCAGGCTGGCATCGACCATGGGACGCTCTGGAGGCAAGCTGGCATCGACCTCAAAGACCGGATCATCGTCGTCAGAATCTTCGTAGAACCAGGCATCAGGGTCCTGGTTACTAGTAGTAGCCACCGGTTGGTTCCAAGATGAAGCAGGAGACCCCTGATCCAAGGCCCCAGGTGAAGCACACAGCACCTCAGAAATCCCCCTAGAATCTACAGATCTGGCTAAAGGGACGGTAGATGGGGGAATCTGGACAGGAACACTGGGTTTAATTAGACAGGGCTGCTTAACCTGTGGCAAAAGGGGATTTATATCAAAGGCTATGTCCACCAAGATCCTAATTAGGGGTTGAGCCGCTGGGAAGACAAAATCTCCCCGATCAACCAAGGAGTGAATAAGGTTGATAAGGTCTAAACACATGGGTTTAGAGTACCCAACAAATAATGCCTGTACCTCATCAGCATGAGTCTTAGCTAAAGGCAGTAACTTCCTGATCACAGCAGGATCCATAGTGGGGGCTAGGAACGGCAAAAGCTAGAGGGACTACAAATCTCAGGATGTGTAATGCTCTGGCCAGGTGGGTAGTTTGGCAGCAGGATTATGTCAGGACCAGAGAGTACCTTAAGTGCACTCTCTGTCCGGGGGGTTAAAAGGTTTGGCCAGAGCAATGACACGGAGACATAAGATATGCTTAAAGGTTTTATTAATGGCAAGGATAACAAAAAACTCTTATATTCAGATACAGGGAAAAAACTAACTAACAAAAAAAATACCAGATAACAGAAAACCGAACCCCTAAGGTGCTGCAGCACTCACCCAGGGTCCTAGGGCAGATGCAGGCAGTCTCCAGACTCCTGACAGGAACAGACTAAAGATCAGAACTCCAGATACAAGGCACATGGATCCACAGACAAAGAGGAAGCAACAACAAAATCCTGCTGCACCTGGTGGAGGGAAAATCTCCCTTAAATAGCACACACACCAGGTGCAGCAGATGAGGAGAGAGCAACAAGCGCTTTGCTGCCACTCTCTGGAGGTTGGAGGGACTGCCGCTGGGGTGAGCAGCCGGAGCTCCGCTGACACCCGCTGGTGGCTGAAGGAACTGCAGATGGGAAAACAGCTCCCAGCCACCAGTCGGGTGCCAGCTGAACCCGGGGACCTTACATTGGAGGAGTGGAGACACCTCTTAGAAGGTTCTGTCCATCAAGTATCCATCTATACTGATCACAAAAATCTATCTTATTTAGAAACTGCCCAGCGATTGAATTCACGACAAGCTCGTTGGTCGTTGTTTTTCGCTCGATTTGATTTTCAAATCTACTTCCGGCCAGCCGCTAAGAACATCAGGGCAGACGCCCTTTCTCGCTCCTCTGACATCTCTGGTGTTGAATCCACTCCACAACATATCATCCCGCCTGAACGCCTTGTCCACTCTGCCCCCGCTACTCTTGTACAAGCACCGCCGGGAAAGACCTTTGTGCCAGCCCGCCAACGTCGCAAAATATTAGAATGGGGGCATTCTTCCCATGTAGCCGGCCATGCCGGTATCAGGGAGTCTTGTTCTATCATTTCTCGATATTATTGGTGGCCTTCTTTTGAAAAGGATGTGACCGAATTCGTTCAGGCCTGTACCACCTGCGCTCGCGACAAAACCCCTCGCCAAAGACCTGCTGGCCTACTCCACCCACTTCCTATTCCGGATACCCCATGGACACACATTGCTATGGACTTTATTACCGACCTCCCTTCTTCGCATGGCAATACTGTTATTTGGGTGGTAGTGGATAGGTTTTCTAAGATGGCGCATTTTGTTCCTTTGCCCGGCCTCCCGTCAGCTCCTCTGTTGGCAAAATACTTCCTGAAGCATATCTTTCGACTTCATGGTCTACCTACACATATTGTGTCTGACAGAGGTGTGCAGTTTGTGTCCAAGTTCTGGAGAGCTCTTTGTAAACAAATGAAAATTAAACTGGACTTTTCCTCCGCTTATCATCCCCAGTCTAATGGCCAGGTGGAAAGAGGCAACCAGATTCTCGGGCATTATCTTCGCCATTTTGTTTCAGCGCGTCAAGATGATTGGGTCGATCTGTTGCCTTGGGCGGAATTCTCGTATAATTTTAAGGATTCTGAGTCCACAAGGAAGTCCCCGTTTTTGGTGGTGTACGGCCGTCAACTCCTTCCGCCTTTGCCTTTATCCACGTCCTCCGGAGTGCCCGCCGTGGACAATCTTACACAGGATTTCTCCACCATCTGGCAAGAAACACAGCGTTCCCTTTGTCAAGCTTCCGCCCGCATGAAGGTTAGTGCTGATAAAAGGAGAAGAGCTCCGCCTGTTTATTCTCCAGGAGATACGGTGTGGCTGTCGGCAAAATACATCCGCTTCAAAATTCCTAGCTACAAATTGGGCCCCCGTTACTTGGGGCCATACAAGATCAAACAACAGATCAATCCAGTTTGCTATAAGCTTCACCTACCGACTTCACTGCGAATTCCCAATTCTTTTCACGTCTCTCTGTTGAAGCCAGTTATTGTCAATCGATTCTCTCCTAAAACTTTGGTGCCTGCCCCAATCTCGGCCACCGAGGATACCTTTTCAGTGAAGGAGATTCTGGCTTCTAAGCTCTCCAGAGGAAAAAGATATTTCTTGGTCGACTGGGAAGGCTGTGGCCCTGAAGAAAGATCTTGGGAGCCCGAAGAGAATATTCTAGACCGTAGTCTCATCTCAGATTTTCTTGGTCCCAAGAAGAAGGGGAGACCCAAGGGGGGGGGGGTACTGTTAGGGCGAGCGCTGCACGCCCGTCTCACAGCATTTCACCTACCTCCATGGCTGCATGCAGCCGTCATCCATCTTCCCTCAGGGCTGCTTCCAGCTGCCGCCCTTCCCCCAATGCTTCCTCCTTGCATGGTCAGGTGCGCACACGTCTCCGTCCACTAGAGGGCGAGCGCACAGGATCCTTGAGATTTAAAGGGCCTTTACAGCACTGATTGGTGTTTATGTCATCCAATCCTGCATCATCTTCCCCTATTTAAACAGGCACTTCCTTCCTTCAGTGCCGGATCTTGGTCTCTCCATGCTTGTTGAAAGTCAGACATTCTTGGATTGCTCACCCGTGTACCGACCTCTGCCTGTCCCCAACTCTGAACCTTTGCTGCCTGCCCCGACCTTGACTACTCACCTTTACCGCGAACCTGTGCTGCCAGCCCCGATCTCTGCCTGTACTTACTTCGCCTTTTTGCCTACCACTTGTGTACCTCACTGAACCTCGGCTGACTGTGGGACTGGGCCGCTGTTAGGGGGTAGCGACCTGGGGGTCACTCGCCGCACAAGACCAACCTGCCTTGCGGTGGGCTCTGGTGAATACCGGTGGCCTCTTAGACTCCGCTCCCCTGACACGGTACCCGCCATCGGTTCCACAGTTAAAGCGGATCCACACCCGAGTCCACTCCACCCAGTCCGTGACAGGCAGTTTGATCTCTCCAGCTTTTGTCTTTTCTGCGAAGAGCTATTAACTATTTCGGAGTGTATTCTCTGTTTTGTGAGGGGGTATATTGTGATTCCAGTTAACCCTTAACTTTTATTTTTTTGCTTTGTCCCAGTAGTTCTCTTTAACCCTCCCTATTTGTTTTGCATATTAATGCTTAATAATTTTGTAGGAACCCAAGCCAAAAAAAAGAGTTAATTGCCTAAAAAGAGCTTGCGGCTGACACTTTCATTGTCCATAAACATGCATGTTTTTGGTATAAAATAAGCCTGTTACTCATTGACGCAGCATTTTTCTCTACCTATTTTCTGGAAGAAATTCACTCTTCAAATTGCCACAATTGGTCACGCTTTTCTGCCCTCTAAACAAACCTACAAATCAGGCGCCGAAGACAGTTGGTGCACAAAAGGGATGCTAGCTGAAAATTTCCTGTGCAAATTGGCGCAATGGTGAATGCCAGTGCGCAAACTGATACGAAAACGGAAGTGCATTGCATTTTGCCGACCATGAATCAGGTGGAAGTGCGCAAACTCACCGGCGCACCAACCATGAATTGACCCTATTGTTTATGCTAAGTCCTAGGGGCAGCCATACCCAGGCACACATGTCTAGCGTCCTGCGAAATGGGGACTTGGGCTCTTAAGGGTGAAGCAGGGTGAGGATTAGGCAATACCCTCTGAACAGGGTTCTACACTGATGAGCCTTACAGGTATCAACACTGGGCAGTCTTTTTAAATGTGGGTGATAATTGATGAACACATGTTTATTAAACTGGGCTTTGTAAGTTGTCATTTATTTTAGGTAAGGTAACTCACAATCTTACCTTATTTTTTGCCCAATAAGATGCAGTAACCCTGGGTAGGGGGCTTTTTTTTTACATTCTCCCTATTAGACTCCACTTTTGGGGGAATAAATGTGCATCTTATGGGGCAAAAATAAGGTAAAATTGGGAGTTACCTTACCCCCAAAAAATAGATCGGGGGTGCCCTTAAATCCCCCAACAAGGACTGCCCTTACACCAAAGACTGACAATTGCACTACCCTGTTACTGTGTAAAAATATGTGTACTTTATTAGGCAAAAAAGACAAACACTACAAAGTTAAAATGTACATTAAAAAACATATATCACACACCATAACACTATCTGCCACAAGGGGGTGCTGGACCTACTGCTGCCAATACAAGTATAATTAATGTGACACTTCATTTATATTCTAAAATATCTAACCCATAAACACATCTATATTGTATAAAGTGCATGTGTCCAAAAAGTGCATCCATTTTCATCCTACTTAAAGTGCTTTCAAAAAATATATAGCTATACACTGCCTTGAGAAAGTGACAAGCTATTGTCACGAAATGCATTGGCTCTCGGGGGCGTTTGGACAATGCGGGGTTTCACAGCAATGATGTAATATGTAAGTGTACACTTGTGTGATATTTACTCTTTTTCATATATATATTTGAAATCACTTAGTAGGATGAATTGTTGAAATGGATGCACTTTTTGCAGCAAGGCGGGTCAGCTGCCGGGGGCCCACATCTCCTTGAATGGCGGGATTCCGCACAACAGGGCATCTCTATTTAGATTCCAGGGGAGGGCTTTGTTCTGCTTTTAAGTTACCCACCCGAGCTGATTTCCTATCTCTGGAGCATCCCAATCTGTCATAGAACCAGGGCTGTTCCTCTTGTTCCCCAGCAGAGGGCGCCAAGGTTTCCCGACTCTGATCCTGATCTGCCTGCCCACGACCTCGGCTTGTTCTACGTTCCAGTCCAGCTCTGGTCTGTCTTCTACCCAGTACTTGGTAAAACCCACCCCTAGGTTGCCTGACCTAGGGCCTTTCTGCAGCCCAGTCTATCCTCACCATTAGAGGCTCTAGTGAAAACCAGGTTGATCCTTAGATTCCAGGCTGCCCGGTCGAAAGGTGAGCCAGTTCTTAGTCTCCGCTATCAGGGTTCACACCCGGTAGTCTGACACAATCTATGATACCCTGCTGTGTGAAACCCCCTGAGATCTCTGGCACACCCACTATGCAAGCAATTCCACCCCTGAGTTTTGGTCCACCACTTTACAGGGGCATCTCAATTTGGGACGCCCCTGTTTGTGAAAGATCCCCCCTGGTTTGGTCATTAACTCAAACTGGCGATCCCACAGTGCATTCACCAGTTCCAGGAAAGTAATGAACAAAGGGGGGAGGTCACACACAGCGGCATCCAAAATCAGGAGAAAATCTAGATTTGTTTAGACTCCGAGGTCAGGTTTAAAGAGGTTTAGTGCACTTGAAAGTAGACCAAAAACTAGAGTTTTGGTCCAAATAACATGATCCTTAGGGGGCATCCAGATTTGGGCTGTCCCTCGGTGATGTGACATGACTCCTCACCACAAAGGGGCTCGCTTAGACCATGCCGCCCAAGGACCCACGTAGATCTGGAGCCGGCCCTGCACACATCTACAGCTAAAGCTTCACCACCAAATGCCAAGGTACCCCTATGTAGGTGCAGTCCTAATTCTAATCTATGTCCCCCATTGGGACATATAATACTATAGATATACTGGGAGCAGCTTACCTGAGGTTGCCCTATAACCTCGAGTGCAGGAAAATTGGGGGGGGGGGGTGGGTGAAGAGTCAAAAGCGGTACAAGACATTACCCTGACTAGGCACAGAAAGAACAGGGTGAAATGCTTCAATTCTGTGCCTAGTCTCTGTGCCTGTGCCGTGTCTAGTCTCTTCAGAACCTTGGTCCAAGTCCTAACTTGGATAAAAAGTTATCCTTAGTATTGCTTCATAATCTCACAAGTTCATGAGCCTGCCACTTATTCATTGATATCTTTCTAGGAAAGTCAGCCTGTGTTTCCACAGCATGTGCTGCTCATCCAACACTCACCACAACACACCAAACGCTTCCTACAGAAGCCACAATGAACCTGAAGGCTTACTGGGGCAGTTGGTATTTACAGAAAACCTTGCTCCATTTGCAGGTGAAACTCCAGGATTGTTGAATTAGTTTTTTAACCAATCACTTAAAGAGGAAGTACAAGCACTTCATACACCCCTCCCTCCCCCTAGGCTTATCCCATTTGGGCAATAACGTAGAAAATCAACTCACTGGGGTGGGTGAGCAATCAACAGCTGAAGCTGGAAACTTGAGAGACAGACCAATCCTGTACAGTAGTGTGACTGTACCAGTCACTCAAGTATACAGTTGTCATGCAGAGCCCTGACCTCCATTGGCATCAGGGGAGGACGTTAGTGAGCAGGTAAGTCGTTTTATTATTTTGATGCCAAAAATGGGCTTAGCATAGGGTACATGGTTATTCATAGATATGTTTCAAACTCTGACAACCCCCCAAGTCAGCCAGGAGCAGTGCTCAGATAAAGGGGCCATTCTGCAGCATACAGGCTATTGGTCCCAACAGGCTGTAGATTCTTTACAGGCTCAAATAGACTGTAGTCCAGTTACTTGTTGGCGTTGGCATAATACACTGGCCATGGAAGAGGGTAGTTGTTTTAGCATTTCTCCTTGAATCAGTGTAAGTGCACTTACAATACCTTAAGACCCATCCTTTCAATGGCCGTGAGGACAATTTTCGTGGTCGTAACTCCTGCTGCAACCACCTTTCGCCATGGCAGTCACATGCAGACAAAGGGACGCAAGGACTGCTCTCATCCATGACTTATCAGCAGCCGCAAAGCACAGAAGTGTAAGTATTAACGCTTGTTTTTTGACTTCCTCCTTATTTTCAACTGGAATGGCATGGCAAATTTGAATGTTCCATTAGCAGGGTGTTAAATGAACCAAAAGATTTTTTTTCAGGTTTGCTTTAAATTATAAAGCCCCAGTTGTGTAATGAAAGCTGCCTTGGCCTGCAATGCAAATTGAATTTATAAATAGATTGGCTGAGCAGCACGCTGTCACTTGGCTCCCTGATTGACGGCTAAGCAGCCTGAACAGCTAAGCACTCGAGTGGCGCCAAAAGGAGCCAAGTGTGCGGCCAGCCGCATCCGCCCCCTCACCTTGCAGCCTTGGCGTGCCCGCGCCACTCATTCAGAAAGGCTGGCTGCGGTGTGCGCCCGGCTAGAGGTGAGCAGGGATGCCGCTGCAGTGCAGAGACGCAGCAAGAGCTCAGGAGAAGGTGAGTGGATCTGGGCATCTGGGAAGTTTCACAATTTGGGAAGCCCCAAGGACAGGAACTTGAACAGCCCAGGAGTCTTTTAGACTCTAGGGCCTCCGATGTTTCTCTTTAAAGCGGACCAAAACCCACATTTTTAACTAGCATCCCCTGAATTGCTCCCCCCATTAACAGGACCTTTTGACAATTTTTAGTGCTCCTGCTTCACTCTAATCCCAGATAATGGCCATTTTTTTTAGCTGTAAAGCTCTGTCTCCTCCATTCATTGCTATTGTTGTGTGTGGCGTGTGTCATTGCCACACCTATGCAATGACTGATCACCTGCCATCTTACAGAGAGGGACAACAAATAAAAACTGTTGCAGGGCGATTCAAGAAGTGAAAATATCCATTTCTAGTTCTACACCTAAAGAAGGGAGTTTTGGCAGGGGCTTTGGCCAAATGTATTTCACAAGTTCGGTTTTGGTCTTTAAAGCTATAGCACTTAATGAGCACTAGATGGCACCCTCACTGCTTCAACACACTTCAGATCTAAACTATTACTAAGGGAACTATCTGTAAAATACAATCAAATATATAATAATATATACAAATGTATATGAAATATATTTAAATTGTTTTGTTGGGCATTTTACATAGAAATCCTGAGCTACCTTTATGCTTAAACTTACCTTCCCAGACCTGCTGGGTAACACATTTCCCTTCCCAGACCTGCTGGGTAACACATTTACCTTCCCAGACCTGCTGGGTAACACATTTACCTTCCCAGACCTGCTGGGTAACACATTTCCCTTCCCAGACCTGCTGGGTAACACATTTACCTTTCCAGACCTGCTGGGTAACACATTTACCTTCCCAGACCTGCTGGGTAACACATTTACCTTTCCAGACCTGCTGGGTAACACATTTACCTTCCCAGACCTGCTGGGTAACACATTTACCTTCCCAGACCTGCTGGGTAACACATTTACCTTCCCAGACCTGCTGGGTAACACATTTACCTTCCCAGACCTGCTGGGTAACACATTTACCTTCCCAGACCTGCACATTATCCTCAACAGCCATAACACCATCCCAAGTTCCACCGCTCACCATGTGCCTCACATACTCCAGGGAAACACTCTTAAATACAATCGTACCCAGATGGCCATCTTTTTCTGCCCTCAGGGTCCTTGTTACGGACCACATCGCCAAGACAGGCAAGCATTGGGTAAAACGGAGGCGAAGGGGAAAAAGAGCAGGGGTCTTGGTTAGACAAAAAAGGAGGGGTCTCCGTTCTGCCCTTCCTTCCATACACCTGGCCAATCTGCGTTCACTTCCCAAAAAATAGAGGAATTGCATATTCTGTGCAACAATTATCCGGAATTCTCAAATTCAGCAATTCTCTGCTTCGCTGACACTTGGCTTAATGACTAAATTCCTGATATGGCCCTGGAACTCCAGAATTTTAATATCATCCGTGCAGACAGGAACTGTGTCTTAGCGCAAAAATCACGGGGAGGCGGTATTTGCTTCTATGTGAACTCCAACTGGTGCAAAGACATAAATATCCTGGCTCAAAGCTGCTCCACATGCCTAGAACTATTATCAGTCAACTGCAGACCCTTCTACGCCCCAAGGGAATTTTCCTCGTTTATCTTGATCGGCATCTATATTCCTCCACAAGGATCTGTAAAATCTGCCTAAGTTGGCTTGGTTGACTGTATTATCGAATGTGAAAAGAAACATCCCCAGGTCCTTATCATCATATTAGGTGACTTCAACCAGGCCAAGCTCAACTTAGAACTCCCAAACACATTACCTGTCCCACCAGAGGTGTGAATTCCTTAGACCATTGTACAATCAAAGGAGCCTACAAACCCATAGTCAAAGCTGCACTCGGCCATTCTGATCACGCCCTTATCCACCTGGTACCGGCATACAGACAGCAACTGAAATCCTGCAAGCCTTCCCTTATTACTACAAAGAAATGGACAGCGGAAGCAAAATCTAATCTACAGGCATGCCTCGATTCCACCAACTGGGAAATCTTTGAGAACGCCAGAAACGTCAGTGACTGGACCGTACATCAAATTCTGTGAGGACATGCTAATTCCCACCAGGACCTATAGGTAACAATTGCACAACAAACCATGGTTCAACAGCTCAATCAAGGCCTTTAGGAAGAAAAATGAGACAGCCCACAAACATGGTAATCTCACTGATTATAGGAAATAAGCTCATACTCATCCAAATTAGAGGAGAAATTTTCTTCATCCAATTCCAGAGCACTTTGGTTGGGCTTAAAGCAAATCACAAACTTCAAAGGCACCGCCCCTACCATCAATCCGAGCAAGGATCTCGCTGAGGAACTGAATCAGTTCTACTGCAGGTTTGACGCAATGAAGCCAGGAAGAGGACCTGTAAGCCCCCCTCCGATGGCAAGCGGGACATCCTACCCATTGACTTCGTCCACACTGAACCTTGAAATGTCAGATGTCAAGAAGATTCTACTGACGCTCAACACCAGGAAAGCATCTGGCCCTGATGGGATTTCCACGGCATGCCTCAAAGTATGTGCAGAACAGATTGCCCCAGTCCTTACTGACATCTTCAGGAGTTCACTTGAGGTAGGAATAGTCCCTGACTGTCTGAAGAACTCAGTCATCATTTCAATCCCAAAGTCGTCATCAGCTTCAGCCTTGAACGACTATAGACCCATTGCTCTGACCCCAGTGGTCATGAAAGTCTTTGAACGACTGGTAATACCATTCCTCAAGGAGGCTATTGGCTCACAGTGGGATCCACTGCAGTTTGCTTACAAAGCAAACAGATCTGCAGAAGACGCGGTCAATCAGGCAATCAAGCTAACATTAGACCATGTTGATCGACCCAGTTCATACACCAGACTCTTATTTGTGGATTTCTCATCCGCCTTCAACACCATTGTCCCACAAATTCTCCATGGAAAAATGCCCTCACTGGGCATTTCACCAGGTTTATCTGGCTGGATTACTAACTTTCTCACAAACAGAACCCAAAGAGTCAAACTGGGACCCTTTATTTCATCATCCAGAACAACAAATATAGGTGCACCACAGGGATGTGTTCTGTCTCCCCTTCTCTTTTCCATCTACACAAACAACTTCAAATCCTCAGACCCATCTATCAAGATCATCAATTATGCAGATGATACCACCTTGGTAGGCCTCATCAACGACAATGATGAGTCTCCCTACTGAACACAAGTAAAAAACCTGGAATCCTGGTGCAAAGAGAACAACCTTATCCGGAACATCCAGAAAACGGTTGAACTCGTAGTTGACTTCATATGCTCCCACCTAACGCATCATCCCATTTCCATCGGTAATTGCGAAGTAAATATCACTATCAGCACAAAATTTCTCGACACTGTGATCACGCAAGACTTGAAGTGGAGCAGGCAAGCTACCGTCATCTTGAAGAAGGCCCAACAGAGACTATACTTCTTGAGACAACTATCAAGATACGGTATGTCTAAAAGGACCCTAAAGACCTTTTACAATGGTGCAATAGGCTCACCTCTGACCTCCTCCTCCACGGTCTGGTATTGCGGGACCACAGCCAAGGACAAGAACAGGCTGAAGAGGATTACCAGGACTGCCGAGTGGATCATTGGATGCCCCTTACCATCCCTGGAGGAGCAATTCACGGAAAGAATCCGCTCAAAGGCAAAAAGAATAGCTGAGGACCCAACACACCCTGGTCATTCTTTTTTCAAACTCTTGTCCTCTGGCCGGAGGTACCTGGCTCTCTCGACCAGAACCTCTAGGTACAAAAATAGCTTTTATCCACTAGCCGTTAAGGCGCTAAATAACCACCACTGATTAACCTGCCACGAACTTCCTGTCTCTACCATGTCACTAGTTACCAACAACATTATGTGTACATATGATAAAATGTTAACATGTATAATATGTATAATATGTAAAAATGTTCAATTTTTATATTGATTTTCTTTTATATTTAATGTTTATAGCTCTAAAGGGGTACCTCCCTTCCAAAAGCATTCCTTGTTTGTATCCTGTACTTACTTGGCGGTCAATAAAATATTCGTATTCATAAATACAGTGTTCATAGCGTTTTATCGTACCAGGGGTTCTATAAAACTACTCTACTAGTCTGTGTTCCTAAACTTAGTATTTAATCTCTTTTGGAGGTATTTCACCCATTCCTATTAAGAAAACCTACAAATGGGAAACACTAGACTTGGTTCACTACCCTCTAATGACTTCCAGAGCAGAAGAAAGATAGTTTTTTAGATAGAAATTTCTGCAGTCAAAATGCTTCAGGTCAGGTTGAAATCTGACACCCAAGAAGGGAACAAAAAATCTGCCTTACAACAATCCAGAATGTGTAGTATTATTGGCAAGCTGCTGTAGTAGTGCCTGTATAAGCTGGAAGTTGATTAAGGCCATAGCACATCTTGCCAAAAATTAAAACAAGGTTGCCCCCATTCATCAGGTGGGTGGGTTCTTTAATGAGATAAAGAGGTCCTACAGTGGAGCAAAGTGCAACAGACTTTATTAGATAGCCTATTATTCTTTAATTTCTAGTCTACCTTAAAACTTGACTGTATTGATGGAAAACCACTGCGCATGTGTGCAGCTTGGATTCTATTCAGCTTCTCCAGCCGTTATATGCAAGGTCGGAGAAGCTGATTGGACAGGTAAGAAAATGGGGCGAAAGGTGGGGTTTTACACAGCAGGGCATCCCAAACCAGGGTGCCCCTAGGGGGACGGACCAAAACCCGGGACAGTTAAATCATGGGTTTTGGTGTACTTTAAACACTTTTGAAAGGGCAAATATTAATGCATATATTTACTCCATAGGGGAATGTTATTTCAACATTTGTAAAAAAAAAGGTCATTAGTACTTTTCCATACTTGTGTGTTAAGTCTCTCCAACCGCAGTAGTGCAAAGGTTTTTAATTTAAAGTGGAAGTTCAATGACCGTGTAAACCCCCCACCCTGCCTCCCTCCACTGGCACTAAAATAGGTCAGTTACAATACAAAAACTACTTATCTCATCCGGGATTCCAGTGCTTCTGCGGTGGCCACATGAGCCATGCACAAAGCAGCTTCCCCTGCTTTGTGCCTGTGCGCAGCCTCTCATCCAATCAGCGCACGCGGATTCACTCCCACCCATTCATTTAAGAGCTCGTCTAAGGATCCGAGAGCGCTGGCAGTCCGCATCCCCCGCTAGCCTCTAACTGGCAGCATGCCAATGTCGGCCATTCACAGATGCCTGGTGTGGGGCATGCGCTCTCCTAAAGGGATAGCAGAGATGCAGACACTGCTCATACATGTATCGGGAAAGAAGATGCGTTTCCGGGCGACCTGGGGGGTTTCAAACAGCGGGGCATCCCGATTCCGGGGGAGGGAATCTAGCGGTCCGTTGGGCATGGTTTTTGGTCCACGTTAAGTGAATGTTCTGTGCATTCGATCCAAGATGGCTTTTGCCTAAAATTAGCTAATTTTGGAAAATGTCCTCTTTCAAATATTCAACACCTCACCCAATGAATTTCTCTACCTTAAACCCAAACAGACAAACAGGATTTTATATTGGTGGAGATCTTGCCAGTACTTTTGTACATATGAATATGTAGAAGTAATGGAATGTCATGTGTGGTTGAAAATTCATGTAGACATGTTAGAGCTATGAGAAGGAGATGAAATTTTAAAAATTTGTACTAAACGCGTGCTGTTTGGTTATTATGAGTTCACTAGCATATGATCCTCACCCAGCTAAAGCGGCATGGAAAGCCGCGTGTGCAGGTGTCGAGTATGATCACTCCCCCCCTTCCCCTTCTAGCGGTTGGAGTGATACTTTTCTATTAAACACTTGTGTTACTTTTGTACCCATGATCTCAAGATAGTATGGTGGTCATATTTATAGATACTTTGTTATATATAAGTTTCTGGCTGATATAATCAGATTCTAAGCTTTCGTGATATATATATATATATATATTTCACAATTTGGGGCACTATTTATTTAACGTATTGGCAGATCAGTTATTTATAAACTTTTTTACAAATTTTATTCAGATATACAATTTGTGCACTTTGTAATGGATGGGTTTATAACCAATTCTTTTCAAACTTAGTTTTTGTGCCGTCACAAAATATCTTTAGGGCCATTTAATATAACAGTTTATTGAGGGACTTGTCTCTTGGCCTTCTTCTTTCAAATATATTTCTGCTTGTATTTGAGATAATTGAAATGAGGGGATGGGGAATTATTTTTAATCTTGCACTTGCTATATGTGGCTTTTAATAGTGTAATGGTCTTTGGTTTAAATAAATTGATTTACTATTTATGTTAGGTGATTAATTATTACTCACCGTCTCTTTTTGTTACTTTAGCTAAAAGGTGAGTCTTAATTAACTTCTTAGGGTGGTGCAACATTTTTGACACAATTAAAAATATAACTTAATCTTGGGCTGCTCTGCTATCTTGATCCCGAACCCACTTGTCTGTGTTTCTCAGTTAGAACTTCTTCTGGTCCGCTATAATCCATTAACAGACTGGGGTATATCAAATAGTGGCATTGTTACAGGGCTGGAAGAGCTTTGTTCACTGGTGGTAGTATAAGGGCCCTGCAGCCTGTCAGGGCTTGAAGGCTTGTATAAAGTGTCTGTACAGCCTGGGTGACACAGTGACGTCAGTGGAGGCAGTTCAGGAACATCACAGGAATTAAGGTGGGGGATTAATTTGGGGCATAGGGTAGGGCACCAGTGCTAAGTTTATAGAGGTCCAACTAATGGGATAAAGATCATAACTTCCAGTCATCGCCTCCAAACATTAGCACTAGTAAGTAAAATAAATAAACATAGCAACGTCTCAAGAATCTTCATGGTGTTTGCCTTTTATACAAAGACACATTTTTAGATGACCTTTCAAGGGTAATCCTCCCTTATTCTTGGGTCATTGCTGCTGCTGATTGATGGCTGTTCACCTTGGTCACTTGGATCTACCTCTGGGGGAATGTACATTCAGGCACCATTATAGGGCACCATAGAGCATAGAGAAAAACTTCCTGAATGTGAGGTTTCTATTTAAAATAAAGTTTCTGTTGTGCAGAACAACAATCAAGTTTAACTCCTCCTAATAGGATTTTTGGGTTATATTATTGTTTAGGTAATGTGTCTGGATAAAGCCCTGCAGAGACTGGGTTAGAAATAATGCAAGTTACCATTCTTTCTAAGTTAATTGAAATTGATCTTTGAAGACAGTTCATTTCCTATTAGAATCTGCACAAAAGTCACCTATTCCGCTTCTCTCTGAGCAGATTTCCCAGCAGGACTGATAACAGTGTCTGGGCATATGTGGATGAGGGTAAGGCTGCATAGAGGATGTTAGTGATGATGGATGGACGTGGTGAAAGGATCTGGATTATACGCAGATACATGTTTCTGTAATTAAAAAAATGTTGCTTTGCGCTTCATAACAAACCACACTGCCTTTAAACAGACACATTTAAATTTGACGCAATAACCTCCTTCCACTACACATTTTTACTTTCCTACACACTGATTGTTATGAACACTGGTAATAGAGCATTTACATTATTAGACATATAGGAGTGGGTTTATTTAATCAAAGTGTAACGCACTGAAACTATCAAAATTATTTCAAATTGTATCTTACCTCGATAAACTAGAATCGTCATTCTTTTTAAGACGAGAGATATAGTGGATATAAAAGTCTACACACCCCTGTTAAGATGTCATGTTTTTGTCCTATAAAAAAAACAAACCAAGAAGAATACTTTCAGAACTTTCGCCACTTTTTATTTCACCAATAATCTGTATAATTCTATTGAAATTCAAAGCAAAATCATTTAGGTTGAAAAAATAAATAAATCAATACGCAGATGCTTTGGCAGTGGCCACCCAAACAGTTTTTTTGTCCCAGCCTGTTTCTTACATGGTAGCTGATGAAACGCAGGAAAAATCGGTCCCTCTCCTGTGACTCTGGAAATTCTGTCCACCAAAGCAAAACATCCTGCTCATTGTTCTCTGGACCCTCTTTCCCCCTCCCTTCTCATTTGCATACCCCCTTCTTGTGTCAGCGAGTAAGTAAACAAAATTAGTTTTAAATACAATGTTATCTCCTTGCTATGCCTATTTTCCTTACCTTATCGCTAGGATATATATATTTATTGTATTTAATATACATACTTTTTATTATGCAATCAAATATTTGCATGCAAGCTGTACATATATATCTGCATAAATATCCAAACAATACTCATGAAAAAGTTGTTTTGCTTCTTTATGTGGCAAAATTATAATATACAGACCACATGTGTCATGGCCCGGGGGCCGGATGTGGCCTCTCAAGCCTTTTTATGTGGCCCTCTGACAGCTACCAGACAGTGGTGGCTGGGAAGCGCCCCTTCTACTCCACTGTGGATCAAAGTACTGCCTCTAACCCCAGGGGCTGGTGCGCATCTTTTAAACATTTTGCCAAGAGAAGAGAGTAGTGTCTGCAACTATTCTGTGTCTCTGCAACCAGCTCCCACTACAACCCACCCTAACTAACTAACTAACAGCAGAGGGTGTTATCGGATGCAGGAGTTGTTAGCATTCCCCTGGTGGGGTGGAAAAAATTATTGTTGTGCTGTCCTAGGAAAAATAATTCAGTATCTGCATCAGCCCTGGGCAAAAGAAATCTGCATTAGTCCTGGGCAAAAGAATTCTGCATCTGTCCTGGGCAAAATAATTCTGCATCTGCCCTGGGCAGAAAAAATTCTGCATCTGTCCTGCAAAATCAGTCTGTTACCATACATTTGAATAGTCCTGTTTGCATTTAGTTTTGTGTTTGTTATTTGAAGGCGACCATAATGCTAAAGTGGCCCTCAGTGAAAATGAGTTTGATACCACAGATATAGACCATACTTTTCACACTATAAGACGCAGCTAGGGTTTAGAGGTGGATAATAAGAAAAAAAATATTCAGAACAAAATGGTGTGGCATAATAGGCCGAATCCCCCCCCCCCCCAAACACTCCATAACAGGCAGTGTACAGAATTCACCTGCCCCAAATCCCTTATTACAGGTAATGTGGCAGAATCCCCCCAGCCAATACATGCAGTGTGGCAGAACCACCCCCCTTTCCTCCATTATAGACTGTTTGGTAAAATAATACCCCAATCACCCAATTTCCGGCAGCGTAATCTCCCCAGCCCCCACCAGGATGCAGCACAGGAGGAGGAGGGGCAGGCAGGGAGGGGGCAGGGTATCTGATCCCAGATACTGATCCCAAAGAGGGAAGATGCTGGTGATTTGTGGAAATGATGCTGATTTGCTGCAGATGGGAAGCAGAAATGTATTTGGCGAAAGGATGTGGTTTTCCCACCCGGATGCTGTTAATATCCGGGTCAAACCAAACCTGAACAAATAAGCGATGGACGAAACGGATCTAACAATGAACTGGATCCCAGGCCCATTTATAGTAATAAGCAAATATGTCTGAATTCATATATACATATACATATCACAACTTAAACAGAGTAAAAAGCAAATCATGTAAATATATAGGGGGTCATGCTAAATATTTAGTGAAGCCAGTGTGACTACCGGTGTGGATTGCAACCTGCATCTGAGTGAGCATTTTAGTGGTAACACACAAAAAAGTGCAAAAAAGAGTCACACTTTTTCCCCCCAAGAATCACCTCTACATGTGAGGTCCCATTATTATTATTATTATTATTTGGAAATAACAGCACCCTATAGGCTATGCTAAAAAAAATCTAAATTTTTTTAAACATAGCTCATAGGGTTCTGTTGTTTTCAAACTTAAAAACAAATACCCTTACCCCATTGGAAAAATGATCCGCATAACCTGTAAAATTGCCCCATCACAGGTACAGGTAATTTTGGGGGAAAAAGAGCGCTTTCATTAATTAACTCACCGGGATGCAGATTGCAATCCACACCACAATGCACACTGCAAGTCACGCTGGCTTCACCAAATTTTTAGCATGACCCCTCGATATATTAGCATGGTATGTATTTTTACATAGCATATAGAAATGCATAGAGCGGTTTGCTGTATAAAGGCAGGAGCAAAGTGATGTGTCTCTTCCATGGAATGATGAGAGCTGCAGGGACAGGCAGAGGAATCCTGGAGCTGCAAGTTGTTACACTGGCTGGGCTGCACTTTATCAGTATTTTTGCGTGCACGCGTTTGATGTTCCTGATTTATGGGCCCTGGCAGCTCCATTTGAAGGTGTCTTCTGGTATGGGAAAACAAAGGTAACTCATCAGTAGTTATGTTGTCACATTGGAGGACTGCTGCCAAATATTAAATGCTCACTTCAGTGGATACATTCTTTGCTTTGTTGGTTTCAGAACGATTGGTGGATTAAATATCTGTAAATGTTTGTTGCTTCCAAATAAATATCATTACTTATATACAGCATGTACAGTTCTGTGTAGAGTACATACAAGTGTTCACACCAGTCCTGGCCTTAAACAACCTGTCTCAGGAAATTACAGAAAATGCCAATAGTGCAGAGGAAGCAATTTCTATATTCACTTGGTCGGAAAATCCAGCCCCCCCCCCCGATCCATGTGCACCCCAGACTTCACAAACAGATGTCATGGTGAATGGCGTGTGCAGGGAAATAATATTGGAGACGTGCACTCCCTAGTGAGCTAAATAAAAAGATAGCAATCAAAAAAGCTAAAGGGGTAGATATGCAGGTGCTATATAATCACGGGCTATCCATTCTAGCTCACATAGAGCCATATAGAATAGAATTGTGGAAATTATGTTATATATATAACATATAGGGCCTGATTTACCAAGCACTTCTGCCAGATAGTGCAACATCAGCAGTAAAAAATATAATAAAATATTTTTTTCACAATTGTGTATGTTGCTGCACTACAAGAGGTACATTTACTAATATATTAGCAGTGCAGCAACATGCTGAAACATGTATAAATCATATTTTACACTATTCTAATTTACACTGAAATGGCATTGTCTGGCAGAAGTATTTGATAATTCAGGCCCTTAGTATCTGTACATTGCTAAAACTCTTTCAATACAAGTTGTACATTCCTAAGAGCATAGTTGAGCCTCGGAACATTTATTTTTTGGTGTGTATAATGTCCACATTTCTAATATATAATAAAGGAATGTACACGGACATGACAGACACTTCCTCTGTAAGTGCCAACAGCCGGTGTGTGTGTGCGTGTGGACCTTCTTAATGGGATTTTCTTAATGGGTACAGTAAAGATAGAAAATCAACGATCTTCTAAGGCTTGATAAATGGTAAACACTTTTTTTTTTACCCAAAGATTGGTTTAATAGTAGATTCCAATAAAACATACCTTCACACATGTATTTTATGTCCAGGTCTAGTTAATAGGGGATGCTCCCCAAAATGTTGCTGCTGCTGCTGGGCTGGTCATTGCTTTGCTGGTGGAGAGGATCTAGAGACCCAGACAGACAAGGACCAGTACAGACGCATTAACTTAGAAGACCTACTTTTAAGATGTTAGATATGACTTGCTTATTGCGGTGATGGTATAAATCAGACCTCCAGAAAAAGTTGAGTAAGTTGTTCTACTAAAGTTTTTCTATTAACCCCCCCTCATGTGACCAGTGACATATGTTGCTTAGGAAGGTCTTACACCAATTAAGATGTTGCAGAATACATTTGCAGATGTTATTCTCCTGGACTGTATGGGAACTGCCACATTGCTGCACCTAAGAGCCCTGCTTCTGGCTGCAAAACATGTTTTTTTCTTTCTCTGTAAAAATAATGCTTATGGTGGGGAAGTTGTAAAGAGATTTGTATTCAGTTTGCTACCTGCTGTGCCCTGAAGACAGCCTCCAGCAAGGAAGGGGGGGGGGGGGGACTTCCAACAGCTTACTGCTGTAAGCCTGTAATGGTTCATATCAGAGTTTGCCAAGATGTCAGTTCTGAATAGCAGAGATACACGGAATGCAGTTTTTAGTCCTCCAGTGGTATTTTTGTCCACTGTGGGGAACCGCTCTGGTAGATACTTGGTAGCTGTGCAGTAAGCAGGGTCACAGCCAGGATACAGTTCAATTCAAGTGTTTTTATTTCACACTTGTAGCTTCCAACAACCACAGGGCCTTAACATCAGGCTTAAACAAAAATAAATCCTGCTCGGCTAAGCAACTCACTAATATGTAACAAACCCTAGCTATACATGGGACTGGCTATCCGGCCCACAGTTATCAATCACAAGCGTTGTGTGGCCCGTTCAATACCTCCTCTAGTCCAGCAGTCAGCTCTCCGGGTATGGCCACACTCTTCAGATCGGCAGTGAGCTTTAAATTAGGACCCGAGGATCCACAGCTGCGGGCTGTGGAAGCCCCGGACCGAACCCCCGGGTGGAGTGAGCGTCCCACTACCAACCTCACTCACTCCAGAACAAGCAGGTCCCAGTACGTATTTTACAATTTGTCTATGTTAGCTATGGCCAACATCGACAACACAGACTATCAATCCTGCTTATACTGTGTCTGTGTTAACCCTTTGGTTACCAGAGACACACCCAAGGCTTACCATTCACAGTTTAACCATTTCAAGGGCAGATATCTGTTCTCCCAAACCATACCCTTCTCACATTCCCTCCCCCTCAGTTCAGACCCACTGGGGCGAACTTCTGACATCAAACAATGGGTCCGGGATAAGGCATCCGCGTTACCTTGCAGTCTTCCAGCTCGGTGCTCCACTGAGAAACTGAAGTTTTGCAACGACAAAAACCACCTTGTGACTCTGGCATTCCTCTCCTTGGACCTACTCATCCAGGTGAGGGGCGAGTGGTCAGTTATCAGACGGAACCGTCTTCCCAGCAAGTAGTATCTTAGTGCTTCTAAGGCCCACTTTATCGCCAGACACTCTTTTTCTACAATGCTGTAGTTTTTCTCAGCTGGTGTGAGTTTTCTGCTCAGGTAGGTAACTGGGTGCTCCTCTCCATTCACCTCCTGAGACAGGACAGCTCCTAACCCTATATCTGACGCATCGGTCTGCACAATAAATTTTTTCTTGAAGTTTGGCGTAATGAGGATGGGGAATCCACATAATGCCAACTTCAAGGCCTGAAAAGCGCTTTCTGCTTGTGCATTCCACCGCACCATGACGGACCCTTTTCCTTTCGAAAGGTCAGTCAGGGGAGCTGACAGCGTGGCAAAGTTGGGTATAAACCGCCTGTAATACCCAACAATGCCCCGGAATGCCCTGACTTGTTTGGTGCTGACAGGTTGAGGCCATTCCTGGATAGCGTCAACCTTGTTGACCTGGGGTTTAATTATGCCTCGTCCAATCACATACCCCAAGTAGCGTGTCTCCTCCATCCCGACCGCACACTTCTTGGGGTTTGCAGTTAGGCCGGCTGCCCTTAAAGAGTTCACTACAGCCTGTAGTTTGGCCAAGTGACTCTCCCAGTCATCGCTGAAGATGATAATATCATCCAAATATGCTGAGGCGTATCTCCTGTGAGGCTTTAGCACTACGTCCATTAAGCATTGGAACATCGCGGGGGCCCCGTGAAGCCCGAACAGTAACACGACATAGTGGAATAGGCCCTCAGGGGTGATGAAGGCTGTCTTCTCTTTAGCGCTTTCTGTCAGGGGTACTTTGGTCCGTGAGGATCTCCTTGGGCAGGCCCACCCGGCAAAACATGGCGAATAGCTCTTTAGCTATCAGCTTCGCCGATGTGTGCCGCAGGGGAATGGCTTCAGGATACCGTGTAGCGTAGTCCATCACTACAAGTATATGCTGATGCCCCCGGGCAGACTTAACCAACGGACCTACCAAGTCCTTTCAAATGGGACCTCGATGATGGGAAGAGGTACTAATGGATTCCGAAAATGACCCATAGGAGCACGCAACTGACATTCGGGGCATGATTCACAATAACGTTTAACCTCAGTATATACCCCTGGCCAGTAAAACCGCTGCAGGATGCGATCCAACGTTTTTGTGGCCCCTAGGTGTCCCCCAAGCACATGTTTATGAGCCAACATCAGCACGGTTTGGTGATAAGGCTTGGGCACCAGCAATTGCTCCCAGGTCTCACCCCGCATCTTGTCAACCCGATATAAAAGTTCTTGGTCAACCATGAAGTGGGGAAATATCTGATTAGCATTGGCGTGCTGGGGCACCCCATTCACCACCACAACATTTTCCCTAGCCCGGACCAGTGTAGGGTCCTGGAGTTGTGCTGTGCCAAAGTTGTCATGGGATACCTCCAAATCTGAAAATTGTGGCCCAGTCACTAACTCTTCAGTCTCACCGGCCATCACATTTAGGGGAAATACAGTGCTTACATTACTTTCATCACTGGTCACCCCTACAGCTGGGACCCCAGAGTCTGGGTCATTGGGCTCCGGGTCTAAGACTTGACTCTTCTGTTGGGGTTGTACTCTTAAGGGTGGTCTCCCCGTCCTCTGATTTCCCCGCCACAGAGTCCAAAACAAGGGGAAATCCCGTCCCAAAATAAGGTCATGGGGCAAGTTCATGACAACCCCAACCTCATGTTGACTTTCTCCACAGGGGGTCTGGATGGTCACAATGGCAGTAGGATAGTCTTTCACGTCCCCATGAATACACCGGACCCCAACTGTGTGGCCTGTGACAGTCCCAGGGTTAATATGGGATCCATTAATTAGAGTCACCCGACTTCCAGAGTCCAACAGCGTCAGCACCTGGAGCCCTGCCACTGTCACCTGGCAGAGGTGGCGCTCATCCATAGAGTCTGGAGTAGCAGCAGTATAAACCGGGGCTGCATAAAGGGAAACCCTCCTGGCAGAGCTGCAGTCCATGGGCTCAGGTTTATGGGGACACTTGGCTGCAATATGGCCAGGTTCCTGGCAGGTCCAACAGATAGGAGCCTCCGCTCTGCTCCTCCCCTGGGGCAACACCTGAACATAGGGATTTACACTGGCCCGGGAGTTAGCAGGTACCATAGGCCTTCTGGACTTGGGGCTGGCTGGGGTGGGAGAGGCCTTTTTCCTCAGAGCTTGGGTGGCTGAGTACCTCTCCACCATCCCCACCAAAGTATTAGCATCAGCTGGGTCCCCATGTCCTACCCACTGCTGTATCTCACCTGGCAAGGCCCTCAAAAAGCGGTCCAGAACAACCTTCTCCACCATCTTGGCTGGGGTTGATGTCTCCGGCTGAAGCCACTTGCGAACCAGGTGGATGAGGTGGTGCATCTGGGCCCTTGGTGGTAACGCCTCTTGGAACCTCCAGCTATGGACTCTTTGGGCACGAAGGTATATATCAACTCCCAAACGGGCTAGGATCTCCGCTTTTACAGTAGCATAATCCCGGGCTTCCTGCTCGCTTAGGTCGAAATAGGCCTGCTGTGGTTCTGCTATGAGGAAGGGTGCCAGAACCTCTGCCCAGTATTCCTGAGGCAGCCTTTCACGGGTGGCCACTCTTTCAAAGCCTGTTAGGAAGGCCTCTACATCGTCCTCTGACGTCATCTTTGTCATGGCTTTCCGAACTTCTCTCCTGGCATCCCGCTCCGGTATCGCTGCACCCAGCTTTTGTTGTGCAGCCGCCAGTGCTGTCATCTGCTGTGCTAGCAGCCTGTTAGTTTCTTGCTGCTGTAAGTTGGCCTGTTGCTGGGCCTGCATAGCCTCAGAGTGTGCCTTCTGTTGCTGGAAGTTGGACTGAACCAGCTGTTTAATTAGCTCATCCATGGCTGTGGCTTGTTGCTTGTTGAAGGCCAGGACATGCACCCAGTGTATGTTTCACTGCACTGTGCCCGCATCCTCCACCATATGTGGGGAACCGCTCTGGTAGATACTTGGTAGCTGTGCAGTAAGCAGGGTCACAGCCAGGATACAGTTCAATTCAAGTGTTTTTATTTCACACTTGTAGCTTCCAACAACCACAGGGCCTTAACATCAGGCTTAAACAAAAATAAATCCTGCTCGGCTAAGCAACTCACTAATTTGTAACAAACCCTAGCTATACGTGGGACTGGCTATCCGGCCCACAGTTACCAATCACAAGCGTTGTGTGGCCCGTTCAATACCTCCTCTAGTCCAGCAGTCAGCTCTCCGGGTATGGCCACACTCTTCAGATCGGCAGTGAGCTTTAAATTAGGACCCGAGGATCCACAGCTGCGGGCTGTGGAAGCCCCGGACCGAACCCCCGGGTGGAGTGAGCGTCCCACTACCAACCTCACTCACTCCAGAACAAGCAGGTCCCAGTACGTATTTTACAATCTGTCTATGTTAGCTATGGCCAACATCGACAACACAGACTATCAATCCTGCTTATACTGTGTCTGTGTTAACCCTTTGGTTACCAGAGACACACCCAAGGCTTACCATTCACAGTTTAACCATTTCAAGGGCAGATATCTGTTCTCCCAAACCATACCCTTCTCACACCACTTTAAGGGATAGTTGACTTACACATGGTGTTTTACAAGTATAAGTATTTTCCATCCCCTGAGCAGAAATATAACACTTATATATCTGTTTTATTTATTTATGTGAAAATGAAGAGGAGGGGGCTGCAATTGTCTTCCACTATTGTCTTCAAGGCAGTGTAATAAAACCTCATAGCTTCAGTCATGCATCCAATACCTCACCTTCATACAGTATATGATAGACAGTTAATATGGTTTGGAGCTACTACTCATTGTTGCGTGATTCCTGTACATTCCACTGTTTTGTGAAAGCCAGTCAGATGACTAGAGATGCATCTTCAAAAAACTAAAACAGCCAGTCCAGTTGACTTCATTTGTTACTACAGATATACCATGACTTGGATGAAGGAGAACCTTCACAGACATGAAACACTTTAGGTAAAAGAAACATGACAGGTTCTCTGTTGCCAAATCAACAGCTAGGAAGACAATGGAAGTCAATGGTACTTTTTACTGATAAAGTACACAAGCCTCTTACTACTTGGAGTGGATGAAACATGCTCCGCTGCTGTAAAATTTAACACATAGGCCTCGATGATTCTAAAAAATTCACTTTATGAACAAAAAGCATGAGAATTTCACTGTTGCTGAAGGCAATGAAGTCATTGGCACTTTTATACTCCTTTAAAAGTTAGTAAACTTTGTACACTGTAGAAAAAGTGCCATTAACTTCCATTGTCTTCCTAGCTATTGATTCGGCAACAGAGATACTGTCATACTTCTTTTACCTAAAGTGAATTTTTTACTACCATGAGAATTATTTTCAATTCTTACTGAATCAAGGCCATAGGATTACTTGCAATATGAAATATTTGACAGTGAATTGTTGCCCCCCCCCCAAAAAAAAATACTCTAGTTTTCAATGGGCTAAAAACAAAATATTGTGTTTACTAAAAATAATTAGTCTTTATAAATGAATAAAGATTTTGGAGTATTGCATAACTTTGTTTGACAGTAATCCTGATTCTAAGCCTCACCGTGATTGCTCGTTTTTTTGCAGAATCCAACTTGGAAACCATGAAGTTGCAAACACTAGTATTATTCTCAGCTGTGTCCTGAGATGTTCTCGGCCAGGCATACACAATCGTAAGTAACTTGTGTAAGCTTTCAATTTAGCCAAGCCATTATGGTTTTGGCCTGCAAACTAGCCTCGGAAGCTGAGTTGTACCTGTTTCCAGCCATATGTTGCTGTGGAGTCCTCGAATCTTGGTGCTCTGTGGCCATCTCGCTGGCATGCCAGCATACACATATGGGTTTAGTTTTTTTAAACCCTCATTGTAGCCCATGTTTATGTGCATCCCTGCAGTGTGATTTACATTCTCCCTGTTGGTTCCTTAAGGGGCATCCTATGTAGTGTCCATCCATCCACTGTCACTCATCTTCTTTTTCCTGTTTCTCCTGGTTACTTGAAGAGCATCCCATGTAGTCTGCATCCCTGTAGTGTGATTTACCCTCTCCCTGTTTGTTCCTTAAGGGGCATCCCATGTAGTCTGCATCCCTGTAGTGTGACTTACCTTCTCATTGCTTGTACCTTTAAGGGCATCCCATGTTGTCTGCATCCCCTGCACTGTCACTCACCTTCTTCTTCCTTGTTCTTACCTGCTTCCTTGTTTCCCACCACCTTCCCCCACCCCAGCTTTACCTTCTGAGCCCTATCTTAAAGGAAAACTCCCTTTTTGACATGTTTTGGTGTTCTGTCTTATTGTTTTCCTCTTTTGGAATATCAAATAAGCATGTGTGTTTACTTATCAGCATGGTGTTTTCATGATTCTTATATTCCGGTTACTCGGTTTTGCTAAAGTGGGAGTGGTTTTCATGGCCATTAGTAAAAACAATGGACTACAAGTCCCATAATTCTTTCAATGTAGCAGGTGAACTCTTTAGCAGCTTTGTCTGAATCTAAGCAGCCTAATGACCTCTCCAGCTGAGAACCTGGCCATTAACCCCTGCTACTGGAACACAAAACTGTGATCCTTTCAAACTAAGGAAGTCGAATTTCAGCCGAATGGGTTAAACCAGTCACCCATGTTTGACGGGTGGAAACCATGGGCAACACTACACATAGGAAACATTAGAGCCCTATCAGTGGAATAGGCCCCTGTTAGAAACTTAAATAATCCCAGTTAAACCAGTTAGATGCATCACTTGGGAATCATTACATCATGAATCCACACGATGGTAGTGTTGCCTATGAAATGGACCTAACAAATAATAAATGATCTAGTGTTCTTCTTAATTTAGATAAACAGAGACTTAGCCAGGTGGCATTGGCAACATTACCTGTCCTGCCATTGGTTGCGACCCAACCCTTCTAGAGTGTTTTTAAGTTTGGAGCTAAGCTCATGAGGGGAAGTGTTAATGTAGTGGAGGAGCTGAGAGACAGCCATGGAAGAAACCTGTGGATTGCACTGGAAGCTGTAACTGTTTGCTGTAACCAATGGATATTGCCTGTAACTAGACTACGCTGTTTATCATGGATGGAAGCCTTTCAATAAAGACCCTGTTGTTTGCACCAAGGAGTGTTATCAGTGGAGACCAGCGTCGACTGAAGCAGTAAGTTCACCTCCACCCACACATGCCACACCAACCTGGGTCGCCCTACCCTAGGTCCAAGAACCCCCACTCGCTCCCCAGAGCGCGTGCCCACGGCCAGGCACGCGTCCGCTACACATGCCTTAGCCCATCAGATGATTAACAAGCTAGAGTGAGGAAGTCTACGATATGTACTTGAAACCACCACTTGAAATCACCATATTTTGTCAAATATTTAATTTGGTCCTTTTGGACTTTTTGGTAAAGTTTTTTTGGGGAAAATCTATATTTAAAATCTGTAAAACTGTAAAACATTAAAAAAAATGTGTGGCCCCCTGCCTATGCTCCATGGCACATGTAAAGACCAAAGAAAGGCATGTCAACATCTATTTGAACACATGTGTGTCAGTTCTCCCTGGCCAATGCCCCCCAAATGCTCAATACTTACTACATCCCTGTAGTTGGGCATTTTATGGAGCCACCTCTGCCTCAGTGGCATGCCTTCCCTGGGGTCTGTAAGGACATGAAAACATGATGTTAGAACTAGGCACATGTGTGATGTGGGTTCTACATCTGGATGGGTCATCTTGTTTTTTCTTGAACCCACCTGAGTTGTTCTAAGGGTCCGGCTCTGGGTGGGCCCATAGCCGCATATTCCCCCTGGTCCGAGGAGTCTGTAGGGAAAGAGAGGCACGAAACACCAGCACCTAGCATACATGTCATTGAGAGTTCCTTGTCTTGAGCTGTGAGCTTTTTGTCTGTTGTCCTACCTGAGTTCTCTAGTGCTGGGTATGCCCTCAAACCCAACACCTGGACCTCCTCATTTTCAGCTTGTTCCGGTGGTGATGGTGAGTCTGAAGAGGAGGATGAGGACATTGGCAATGGTTGGGGCTGACGCCCTACCCACACACCCAGACTTTGTTTCTCCACTGGTTGGACTACTCTTCTCTGGGTGGGTTTTATTCTCTGGCAGAAAAACCACCTCACCTGGGGCTTCTCTCTTCCTTTGAGGTCCGACCAGTGCCTCCACAATGCTGGCAACTGCAGGCAAACCACAAACAGTTGGCACAAAACATGAGTGACCAGATGCATGCAACAACAGGGAGTGCTTGCCTGGGGCACACATGTTTGCCAACCTAGTGCCCAGATGGGGTTACCTACAACTGCCATGCGAAATGTAATAGCTTGCTAAGGTGTGGTGGGTACATATTGCTGTGATGCTCAGTGTGTACCCCACGTTTAGTAGTTTAAGAAGTGCAGTTAAGGAATGTGTTTAGCTTACATTTGTTTGCCCTTGCCGTGCAGCAACCACCCAGTCACCAGCCTGGTCTCCACCTCCAGCAACCCTGGCTGCTTCCTCCACCGGAACCACCTGTAAGATCTGGCCCATCCACCAGCCCCACCCACAATGAGGGGACCCAACCCTTAAATATGGGGCCGCAATGAGCTGATGGAAAGGGACATGGGAGTGTGTAGGCTCAGGCGAATAAAATGAAGTAATGTATTTGCTGTGTGGGACCTTGGCCCCAAACACACACTAATGTTTACCTTTATCCACACAGACCCCAACTCTACTGGAAGCTATCCAGGACCTAGAGGAGTCCCAAGGACAGCAGAGTGAGGAGCTGTCCCCCAATACAGACACCAGCAACCACCACAGGAATCCATGCGGCATCCCAGCTCCAACACTATGGAACCCTGGCCAGTCTTACAACAGCTCACAGACCACCAAGCACCCCAGAGGCAGACAACCACACCCTGCAGCCAGGCACCACCTCTCTATGGCATGGCCAAATGATGGAGGCAGACTGGGGAGCCAACAGCTCTTACCTGATCACTGGAATCATGTCCCCTCGCCGCCAACCCGATCGCGTGTCTCTCCCTTGTTCTCCAATGCCTCCCCACCATCTATCACTGTGAGCTGCCATGCTCCCCATTCACTGCAATTTATTGGGCATGTGAAGACCTAACACACCACTTTCCATTGCAGTGAATGAAGGGTGGTCTCCCTGTCGGAGAAAGTGGAAAAAAAGGGGAGCATAGGGTTTTTTATTTTTAAAAATTGTTTTTTTTACTTACTCTGCCCTCACTGTGCACCCCTCACCACAGGCCAATGACCAGACCCCCACGTACATACTCTTCCACTTTCCATTGGTTCAGCAGCCATTCAGTGACTGTTAGCAACCAATTGGATTTGCTGCCGGGAGCATCTCTTCTGCACAGCAGCTGAACATGATTAGTCAGTGGTCATGTGCAGTGACAGACTGGTGAGTAAAGTGCAGTATAGAGCAGATAAGTAAAGAGCAGCCTGGTCCTGGGCTTGTGATGGGGAAAGTCACAGCAGGGCATCCCAAACTGGGATGCTTCCATGATGCCCGGGGTGGAGGAAGTACATTTTTTTGTTTAATCTGTTTTTATTGATGCTCGAAAGAAGAAACATACAAAATATTGTACATAGAACAGCGTTACATCAAACGAGGTAACTCATAGTAAGAACACCAACTTTTCAAAGTGCCATATCAGTGCCCCAAGACCCGAATGTCTGCTCTCTTAACTCTGGGGGTACCCAAGCGGTGTGCCGTGACGCGGGAGCTCACAGCTCTATAACATGCTGGACCAAAGTCTCCCTGG
The DNA here is from genome assembly GCA_027917425.1 of Gastrophryne carolinensis. Taxonomy (NCBI): domain Eukaryota; kingdom Metazoa; phylum Chordata; class Amphibia; order Anura; family Microhylidae; genus Gastrophryne; species Gastrophryne carolinensis. The sequence goes on from CM051234.1 coordinate 442,106,467, forward strand.
TCCAACTCTGCGGCCCACCAGGCAGGACAGGGCTCCAAGGCATCCCGGCCCGCGAGCAGCGAACTCTGTTCCCTCCTCCGGCTGATCACAGACCGAGACCCCAGGGCCCGGCACACCAATCCCGCACCCCACTGCCCAGAGAGGGGGTCATCCTGTATGGCACAAACCAGTAACATATCAAAGATGTAACAAAATGTGACAGTAACCGAGGGAAATAGGGGGGAGATGGAGAAAAGGAAAAGAAGGGGGGAAGGGGAAATGCCCTAAGCTGGAACAGGGGTCCCAACACTATTGTCTCAGGAGCCCAAGCTCAATGCTGAGTTAGGGTACAGCCAGTTACCGGCTTTAGGTCCACAATTATTCATTTTATCAGTGCTCGGAAGCGGTCTGATTCCCGGAAGTTAATCCAGCAGGCCCAAGTTGTAATATATTTTTCTACTAAGCCTTTATCGCCCAGGATGAGTTCTTCCATTCGCCTTATATGCTCCAGCTCCACTGCCCACTCTGTCAGGGAAGGGGTCTCCTTGGCATCCAGTGCCTGGGTATAACAGCCCGCGCTGCCGATAGGAAGTGGCGGAGTAAACCCTTTTTGTATTGAGATATGGAGCTCTCAGTTAGGGAAAGAAGGGTTAATTGAGGTGAATTGTTTACTTTCGTGCCTGTTGTCTCAGTGTGTATATTCAAGACCTGTTTCCAGAAGGATCTGACCGTCGGGCACCCCCACCAGACGTGCGTCATATTTCCCTCCTCTGTTAAGCAGCGCCAGCACTTACTTGAGGTCTGGGGTGCGTATTTATGGATGTCCGTAGGACACCTGTACCATCTTGAAATGATCTTAAAACTCCTCTCCTGTGCCGCCCCCTCCGAAGCCGACTTATGTGTCAAGTTAAATATTTTAGATAGGTCTTCCTCTGAGAAAGACTGACCCATCTCGTTCTCCCATCTGGCTATATACCCCGGGGGGTTCGAGTGTATACTGTTCATCAGTGTTTGATACAATGTGGAGAGGGCATGGGGTACAGGTGTCTCGGAAGAGAGAAGCCTCTCGAGTTCCGTCAGCAGGCAACCCTCCACCTTACCCAGGCGATGGGAGGATATGTAGTTGGCCAGCTGTCTGTGAAGGAACCAAGACACGTGGACCCCAGGGGACTGCATTCTAATTTCTTCCAGTTTTGGGAGGCCCGACTTCCCCATGATGTGCATTAAGCGTGGATCTGCCTCTGCCTGCCATCCCAGGAAGGACGAGACCCCTACTCCGGGTGCAAAGTCCGGGTTCCCGAAAATAGGAGTCAAAGGACCCGGTCGCTGAGCTAACGGGAATTTTTTGGTCAGCCGGTCCCAAACTGTGAACAGGTGTTGCGTCAGGAAGGGTAGGGATTTAAGGATGCGTTTGGGTTGAGGTCCTGTCCAGGGCAGAGAGACCAACGGGAGGGGCGATAGTCCCTTCTCAATAGTGACCCATAATTTGTTCACGCTGTGATGGGCCCAATCTAGGGCTCTCATGAGAATTGCTGATGAGTGGTAAAGCTTGAGATCTGGTAATCCCGCACCCCCTTTCTTTTTACTGCAAGACAGCGTCTCATAGCGAATACGCGGTTTAGACACTCCCCATACAAATTTAAGAAACGCAGTTTTTAGTATTTTGAAGAAACAGTTAGGGGGGACTATGGGGGCCGTTTGAAAGATGTATAAGAAACGGGGTAGTACATCCATTTTTAACACACCAATTCTCCCAAACCACGACAGGGACCGTCTATCATACTGCTTTAAGTCGTTGATTGTCCTGTTCATCAGAGTTGCGTAGTTTAGCTTGTATATTTTGGTTAGATCATTTGGTATCTGGACCCCTAGGTATTTAATGGCGTCCGACTGCCATTTAAAGGAGAAGTTACTTTTGAGCCTGTCAACCTCTCCGGTCGGGAGGGTTAAGTTGAGGGCCTCTGATTTCGTGTAATTTATTTTAAAGTTGCTTACAACTCCGAACTGCTCAAACTCTTTCAACACTGAATGAAAGGAAATAGTGGGGGAGGTTAGATGTAGCAATAGATCGTCTGCATATAGAGACAGTTTATATTGCCTGTTGTCAAATTCTATCCCCTTTATGTCCGGATTATTCCGTATGGCTATTGCCAAATGTTCCATGGAGAGAATGTATAGAAGCGGTGATAGGGGACATCCCTGGCGTGTGCCGTTACTTATGAGGAAGGGAGATGACATCACTCCATTTGTTCTCACCGAGGCAGAGGGATCTTTGTAAAGAGCCATGATCTTACCCAGGAGGGATGGTCCCATTCCAATTTGTTGCAGAGAGGCGCGCATAAAGTCCCAACTTACCCTGTCAAAGGCCTTCTCTGCGTCACACGAAAGAAGGCACGCAGGGATCTTTCTGGTTTGCACGTAAGATATCAGCGTAAATAGCTTATTTGTGTTGTCTCGCGCCTCTCTGCCCGGGACAAACCCCACCTGGTCCAGATGTATAAGTTCAGGAATAAGCGGTTGTAGGCGCGATGCTATTATTTTGGCGAACAGTTTTACGTCCACATTAATCAGGGAAATTGGGCGGTAACTGCTACATGTGAGGGGGTCTTTCCCGGGCTTTGGAATAACAGCAATCGTAGCTGCCAGCGACTGCCTTGGGAAGGGGGAGTCCTGCCCCACATTATTAAAAACCCTAGTCAGAAAGGGGGTTACCATGGTGCCAAATGTCTTGTAGAACCTTGGGGTAAAACCGTCAGGTCCCGGACTCTTACCCACCTGCATGTCCTGTATCGCCTTCGCTACTTCTTGAGTCCCGAAAGGGGCCTCGAGGGACTCTATGTCTGCCTGAGGGATTCTAGGAAGAGGGGTCCTATCTATGTAAGCCTGCACTGCCTCTAGTGGGGTCCGTTGTGCTTCGGGTGAAATTGGTTTTGCTAGGTTGTATAGTCCGTTATAGTAGTTTCTAAATGTCTCTGCTATCTCATTTGGGTTAAAAGTTTCCTTGTTTCCTCGTGTTCTTATGCTAGGGATGTAGGTGGTAGAATTCTTAGGGTGCAGCGCCCTTGCTAGCATCCTACCTGGCTTGTTGGCATGTTCATAGAACACCCCCTTTAGTCGATCTCTACACCGCAGAAAAGCTTGGTTATACAGGCTTTTCAGGTTATCTTTAGATTTTTCTAGAGCAATCCGGATCTCGTTAGTGGGGGATTGCTTATGTGAGAGTTCCAAAGCTTTAATTTGTCAAATTGTTTTTTCTATCAGGGAGGATCTCTCTTTTTTAAGCCTAGTTCCTTGTTGAATAAAAATACCTCTGACTATGGGAAGTACATTTTTTTATTCAAACTTTCTTCCTCTTTATTATGCAGGGTGCATGTGGATCCCCAGTCCTTGCCCCACTTGTGTTGGGATGGTTCCATGCTGCCGGGGTGGAGGAAGTACATTTTTTTATTCTGACTTTTCTACCTCTTTATTATGCAGGGTGCATGTGGATCCCTTGTCCATGCCCCACTTGTGTTGGGATGGCTCCATGCTGCCGGGGTGGAGGAAGTACATTTTTTTATTCTGACTTTTCTACCTCTTTATTATGCAGCGTGCATGTGGATCCCTTGTCCTTGCCCCACTTGTGTTTCTCCCCAGCCCCAAAATGATTAAACAAGAATTGAGACCTAAGCATGGGAAAGCTGCTGAGACGGGAAGGCAGAGAAGAGTGCCAGCTTACCTGACTTTTCATTAACCCCATGTATAGTGCTTACACTACCCAGCACTGGGTACCATGTACCCCCTAGCCTCAGGAGTACACTTAGACTTCCACAAGTGTTTAGGTCTAGTAGACAGCCAGCGAGCAATACATAAAGGTTTCCTGAGCCATATGTAGCACCTGAGCTACAGGTTGTGGACTGCTGCACTGAAGGAAGAAAGAAGATTAAATAACAATTACAAGGTTTTATAAAACAACACTGTTGCAATTATCCAGCCTCTAAACAGCCATTTTCAGTGGCCAATCTGGATTCACACATGTCATCTTTGTTTGAGCCTATGCTCAGCCTCGGGAGCTTCTGCTATAATTTGTTCCAATACATGCTTACCTTTCAGGATTTCAGTGGCCAAAGGATGACAGCTGAAGCAGCAAATACTGACAGACGGCTGAGAAAAAACAGAAGCCAATGAAAGCCCAGAGGCAGGCCAGATTACACAGGTAAGCAGTCTGAGGAGGGCTTTAATCAAATGGACAACACTAAAAAAGGATCTCAAGGGTAGCTGAATTCATAATCAGACAGCTAGTCCACAGGGTGATTCAGGTGAATAGTCGGGGTTAAGCAGCAACCAAACAGGCAACAATCAGCAATAGATACACAGAATAATCAGCACATCCTAGTGAAAGTACACCATGACAGACATGGACATGGTCTGGGATATAGACAGCTTTATGTGGCTATTGGCCAGGAAATCAATAACTAGAGCAAAATAGCAGCAACTCATTTGCTGCTCTAAACACAAAGAGGGCTAAATATACATTAGCAGCAGGTATAGGGCAAATGAGATCCCTCTGTGTGCTACATTGAAGTGGTGCCAAGGATACCATGGAGCATAAAATGATAGGACTACTTTGGCCAGCATTCTGCAGATAGTACACAACCCATACCTGACTGCTTTCCATGGGAGTGAAGTTAAAGAGGACCAACACCCAGGGGTGATCGGCCCGGAAATCTATAAGATTCCCGGGCCGATCACCTCCCACCCCGCGGGACATCCGAGATCGGGATGTCCCGCGGGGTGAAACCCCCCAGAAACCCCAAAAACACCTTACCTGATCCGCCGCCGCTTCCGCCGCCGCCGCCTCCCGCGCGCCCCTCCAGACGTGCGCGCGCCCGCGCCGGCCCTCTGTGAATGGCCGGCGGGGGCGCGCGCGCGCCAAGAGTGACGCGCGGGAGGCGGCGGCGGCGGAAGCGTCTTGGACGTTCCTGATCCCCGCCTGGACGTTGGCGGGGATTGGCTGCGGCGCTCACGTGGGAGCGCTGAGAGGTGAGTTTTTTGGGGTTTCTGGGGGGTTTCACACAGCGGGGCACCCCCGATCGGGGTGCCCCGCCGAAGTGGACCAAAACCCAGGATAGTCAAAATCCTGGGTGTTGGTCCACTTTAAGGAGGTGGTTCAGCCCTCACAGCTGCCCTAAAGAAGATGTTGGAGGAGTAAGGTTAAGTCTTTTTGTTTTTGTCCCCATGGATGTCCTTTGACATCACAAATAACACACTAAAATATCTACTAAAGCTAGAAAATCATAAGGAACCATTAAAAACGTGTTCAATGACTCCAGCAGTAAATAGTTTGGGTAGCTGTTTTCCGTGATTACTCCTTTCTGTTACTGTGTTCCTGATACTCAGCAACATTTAGTAGCATAACTGTTTGAGGTGATATAAATTAACTGCTTTAGCTAACAAAAGAGTGAATGGAAGTGTTTGCCCTATTCACCTTTTTGAAGTATGATAAAGCGCCTCACTTATGGAAGCTCAAGGGTTAAGATTTCTGGTGTAAGCAGATTAAGGCAAATATCTCCCCTCATTTCTCTTTCTTTAGAATAAACACAGACCCATTAGGGCTTCTTATGTGGGGGTCAGCTCCTCCTTCTAATAATGTTCAAAAGCCCTTTATCCTATAAACACGGCTGCCCTAATATATACACACAGCAAAGTGGCTATTTGAAGTCCAGGAGGCCCAGATGTCATTACAATTTCATTTGTATATGCTACACCCAGCCTTGTTCTGGCACTGTTTATATATATATATATATATATATATATATATATATATATATATATATATATATATGCTACAGAGGAGCAAGAAAAGACCTATTCAACACAGTGTTGCTGTTCTGATTCAGGTTAAAGTTAAATGAATTTAGCTGATCGGTTAAACTTAATCCATCAGGACTTTCACAAAACCTGGGTGAAATTAAGCTGGCCCTGGTTTTAATGCAAGTAATAAATCTATAGATAAGGAAGTTCGCTTTGGCCACCTAGTCTAATCTTGGAAAAAAAACCTCTAGAAAAATCTTTATATAAAGCTAAAGTTCCACTGTAACAAATAGGCTGATTCACTACTAACACCAGGTATCGACAGATGAGCATCTGTATAGCAGCGCTTAGAGATGCTGTAACACTGCTATACATGCACATGCTATAAACTGTGACATTAACACTTTAGTGCCAGACCTGTAATGACAATACTGCATAAAAATACAAAAAGTCAACAAAGTTTGTGAGCAATTGGGGCGAACGGCAGTGACACGGACAACAGTTCTTCAACAGCAAAGGCAGGTTTATTGAAAAAATATAGTGTTCAAAAGCAAAATATCTCTCACTTCAGAGGTTGCAGCAACAATGAAATAAATCAAAGTGGTTACTTCATCAATTCAATGTAAGTCCAGGGCTGGAGACTCCAGCAAGTTGCAATTCCAGGGTAAGTCAGGTCTGCTTTACAGGGCATACAAGCCCTCCGCTGCTCATCCCCACAAGTCCAAGTTTAGGGGGCGCAGAAGCCAAGTCCTTTGGCTTAACTTCAGTTCTTTTATTCACCACTGTGCAGTGCAGCCTGGGCTCCTTCCTTCAGGCTGGTCAACAGACACACTGACAGGCCATGTGGCTCCTTTTATTCAGGCTTCCCCTGCAATCAGCCTGATCACCTGTGCAAGGCCTGAGATCAGGGAACAAACCTGAAAAGGACTGGGGAATGTGACCTGGGTCCTGAAAACCCAGCATGGATCGTGCCTGATACAGCCTAGCAGGGGAGAAATACACACTATTTATGACATTTCCATACACTTTACCACATATCCCCCCCTCTTCTTCAGACCCGTGGTCTGACAATTTTCAGTGACCATACAGTGGGCTCGGGACAAAGCCTCTACATTCCCTTGTAACTTCCCCGACCTATGTTCCACTTTAAACTTATCTCTACTTTCACCCATGGGTACTAATACCCAAACTCGGTCCCCAGGATTAAAGGCCCTCACCCTGGTCGGCCTATTGTATAATCTGCTCGGGGCCACATGTTCAGTGGACTTGACGACGGGGAGGGTTACAGGTTCTGTCGGAGGTACTTCGGTGACGGCAGAAGCGTTACGCCTTTCCCACAAGTCTCAGAACAAGGGAAAACCACGACCGATTATTGCATCATACATAAAGCGTTTTACCACGCCGACTTCATGGGTCAATGTCCCAGCAGGGGTCTCAAACTTACCCACGGCTACAGGGTAAGTCACGATATCCCCATGGATGCAAAGCATATTAATTTTCTTTGGTTGATAACCTCTACGTACAAGGTTGGCCCGGACCAAAGTTACCCGGCTACCTGAGTCCAACAGCACCTTCACTGGGCAACCATTCATATTCACCATCACAACCTGTGTCTCAGTCTCTGACCGCTGAATGGCGGCACAACCCGGTTCTGCAAACAGAGACCTTCTGTGGGCAGCGTCACACTCCATGGGCTCAGGGGAGAGGGGGCAATCAGTGGCTATGTGTCCCCACTCGTGGCACCTCCAACACTGGGGACCCCGGAGCCTTCTTGCCCGGGCGTTCTCCCTAGGATTAGGGGGCCTCTGGGGGTCATGGACAGTCTTTGGCCCTCTTACACCATTGCACACACCTCCAAGGAGGACTTGCTTACCCACCAAAGACACCAGTCTGCTGTTCTTGGAGGTAGCTGGTGCTGCAGGGGCATCCCGAAGGTGTTCCTCGGTTCACCAACTGTCAGCAGTCTGAGAGTCGCCTTTTTCAGCCCACCGCTGTAGCTCTGGGGGTAGGGTCCGAAAAAAATGGCCCACCACGACCTTCTCGACGATCTGCACAGGTGTGGACTGCTCTGGCTCCAACCATTTTAGGACAAGAGGAACTAAATCGTACATCTGCGACCAAGCAGGCTTCTCAACAGAAAAAGTCCTATTATGTACTCTCCGGGCCCGAACAGCTGGCGTAACACCCAGGCGAGCAAGGATCTCCAGTTTACACATCTTGCTCCCTGAGGTCAAAATACGCTTTTTGGAGCTCACCTGCTAGAAACGGTGCAATCATGTCTGCCCACTCTGCAACTGGCAGCTGCTCTCTCTCAGCCATGCGCTGGAACACCGTGAGGTAGGCCTCAACATCATCCTCAGGGGTCATTTTTTGTAGGACCCGCTGTACGGCTCTCCTCGCACCACCCGTCTCAACCGGGCTTCTCTCCGGTTGTGAGACTTGAACCACAACAGTCTCTCTGAGTGCAGCAATCTGTTTTATCAACAGGTGGTTTGTCTCCTGCTGAGCTTGGTGCTGCTGTGCTAGGGCCTGCTGCTGCTGTACCATGGCTTGCTGCTGTGCTTGCTGCCGTCGTGTCATGGCTTGCTGCTGCTGTTCCAGGGCCCGCTGCTCCTGGAGGTTAGCCTGGATTAGCTGCTTAATCCCCTCCTCCATTTGAGACATCTTGGTTGCCGCTTTTACCCCGGACATCCAAAATGCAGCGTGTTTTTGTCACTCCGTTGCCCCTAGCAACAGTCACTATGCCCACATCCTCCACCAATTGTGAGCAATTGGGGCAAACAGCAGTGAAACGGACAACAGTTCTTCAACAGCAAAGGCAGGTTTATTGAGAAAATATAGTGTTCAAAAGCAAAATATCTCTCACTTCAGAGGTTGCAGCAACAATGCAATAAATCAAAGTGGTTACTTCACCAACGCAATGTAAGTCCAGGGCTGGATACTCCAGCAAGCTGCAATTCCAGGGTAAGTCAGGTCTGCTTTACAGGGCATACAAGCCCTCCGCTGCTTATCCCCACAAGTCCAAGTTTAGGGGGCGCAGAAGCCAAGTCCTTCGGCTTAACTTCTTTTATTCACCACTGTGCAGTGCAGCCTGGGCTCCTTCCTTCAGGCTGGTCAACAGACACACTGACAGGCCAAGTGGCTCCTTTTATTCAGGCTTCCCCTGCAATCAGCCTGATCACCTGTGCAAGGCCTGAGATCAGGGAACAAACCTGAAAAGGACTGGGGAATGTGACCTGGGTCCTGAAAACCCAGCATGGATCGTGCCTGATACAGCCTAGCAGGGGAGAAATACACACCATTTATGACATTTCCATACACTTTACCACAAGTTTCTAAAAGTGTTTGTTTGCAGCCAGGAGAGGTCACACAATGATTTGAGCAAAAAAAATGTATGGGAGAGTGACACTGAGCGAAAGGTAATACCTGGCGCTCTGGAAGCTAGAGCTCCGGCGCTATTCACTGAGCCGCCTGTAATAATACATGGGATGCTACATGGCGCTTCCCAGCGTACACCAGACGCTGCCTGCCGCTACGAAGCACTACCTGGCGCTATCCCTTCTTAAATAACCCCCAAAGTTTCTTTTACAGTGAAAGACCCTGTCAGAAATGATAGAAATCCATTTGATTCAAATCCATTTGAGTGGAAAACGTTTTCACAGTTTAAAAGTACATTGCTGTACATTTGTTTTACTTTTAGAAGTTTAGAATATATATATATATATATATATATATATATATATATATATATATATATATTCTTCATATGAATGAGTTGCTCCCCTTGCTAAAGGGAACCTCTGCCTTTCTAAATTAGAGCTCCATAAATTTGAATGACCTGTTGCCTGTGGGTAATGCTGGCTGGATGTGCATAGGTACATTATATTAAAAAGAAAACAGTGGTCATTGGCATTTGTGGCCAAAGAGGTGCAGGAATACATAGGCAGGCTTGGGCTGGCCCACCAGGTTGCCAGGGAACCTGGACTGAGGGGACCAATCTCCAATAGGGATGTTGCACTATGTGATAGAAAATACTGTGCTGTCCATTTCTCTTTGTTAGGAGTAGTTGGTAATGCTGCCTGTTCTATGGCAGGAGAGCACAGCTCAGTCACCTGGTGGTCCCCGGACCCCTTTGTCCGACCCTGTGCAGAGGAGTGGGTATTTGTCCTGGGTATGGATTTAAGCAGACGGGAAACCCTTGCTGAGGAAGTGGGCTATTATTCGTAAAAACAAGTAACAGAACACACATTTTGAGGCTAATTTATGAGCCACAGCTCTGGGTATATGTTTTTTCATTTGTATGCTTTTTCATTTGTAGATTGTGCAACATTTAAAGAGAAAATGCAAAGCTATGTTAACGCTCCAGACACCCTTCCCTTCCCCTGTGCTAGGCCCAGTTTGTGTATTAAAAATAATGAAACAACCAACCTAATTGCCCTCATGCTGACAGGAGGTCGGGCTCTGCATGGTAGATGCAATCCTGAATGACAGTTGGACTTCAGTGACAGGCCAGTACATTCACACTGCAGTATGAAATTGGCTGAGTGACCTGTCACTCAAAGTCCCAGCTTCAGCTTCTGCACAGATTACCCACCCTTCCCTTGTATTTTTAGGATATTGCCTATCTTGGTCTTCCCCTTTAACCACATGGTGAAGCTTTACTTTTTACTTCTTTGTTTTGCATAGGAGGTGATTGCCAACAAAATGCTACAAGCAAGGGTTAAAGTGATGTCAAACTTTAAAATCAATAGCCTGTTGCAGTGTCAGTCCCACGCTGTCTCTTTGTTTTGGTGAAAGAAAGAAAGGTGAATTTCTTTTTCCTCTTTGCTGTCCCTAGCACCTCCCCCGATCCTGACCACAAATAGAACAGTGACTTTCGTGTCAGGTTGACAGCCCTTCTGTTAGTGAGTGTGTTTTGATAAGGACTTTATTCACCCAGAAATGCCCAAAAATCTGTTTAGATACTGTGTACATAATACTCAGGAGACTGGCTGTGATATCCCAACAGTATAGATCCAGCAACACACCAGCTAATCTGATACAAAGCTTTTAATTTATAACATGTAAAACTCCATTCAGTTCAGTAAATTTTAGTAAAGTTCAGTAAATTGCTCCCCTAAAGCCCCCCTCAGTGACATAAACTATCTGAGAGGGCTTAACTCCATGCAAATGTTATGGGATAGCAGGCAGATTCTATGCTGCATAACTGCATGGCAGCGGCCATCTTGCCACATACATGAGTCCAGCTAATGAGAAACCCAGACCCCACAGTCAAAATTGCTTAACATATCAGTGCAATCCTGCTTTATTTCTAGTAGAAGCCATCAGCTGTGACACCTCCTTGCTCTGCTGCACAGCTAGAAGAATTGTATGTTGCAGCTTTCCCCTCACACACACACAATCCCTCTAGCAGCTGATTATTCAGTGAGTGTGTGTGTGTATGTATTTATATAACATAATACACAAGCTGCCCGTGTTTCTGAGGCATTTATCTCTCATTTTGGTGTGGGCTGCTGCTGGCACAGCTCTCCCCTCATGAGTATGGTGTGTGACAAGATGGCCGCTCCCATGCAGTTCTGCAGCAAAGGCCTGTTATTCCAAACCATCTGCATGGAGTTAAACCGGACCAACAGCCTGTACACTTGGAAAAGAAAGGTAGCGAATATTTTGGAGTTTCCTCATCCAGCATCTCAGACATGCTGATGCCTGAATTCAACTGACATAACTGACAATGCACAGCAACAGAAAGCCCAGCTGGGGCAATTTACTGAACTTTATTTTTTTGAGCTTTTCTCTGCACACTATAAAATCCTAACTGAAGTTAATGTAGAACTCTTTTCATTTTGCAAACAATGGTTCTCAAGTACAATCTCTACCACCACAAATATACGCGTTACGCGTTTCAGGCCAGGGTAGGCCCTTAGTCATGACTAAGGGCCTACCCGGGCCTGAAATGCGTAACGTTTTCCTGCCTTCATGCTTCAGGCCATCCACACCCGATTTTATGGATCTGGATTTTAATGAGTTTTCAATAAAAGTCATATAGAATTTTAAGGATACGCTGGACTAATCTGCTTTGGACTTTAAATAATATTGAACCAGCCATAAATTGTTCATTAAAAAGACAAATTGTTGTTATTTATGGCATACAAGCTGTTTTTGTGCTCATTCACAAATGACAAGATGTGCCTTAATACTATGCAGTAGGATAAGAAGAATTAAGGCAATATCTTTTAAGGCTAACTGAGTACATTTAAGATAAGCTTTCTTGTAATATTATATTGTAATATATATATATATATATATATATATATATATATATATATATATATATTCATATATTATACTGAAAACATCCACTCTCTTAAAGCAGGGAACATAAAAAAAACATAAACCACACATCAGAACAAGAGAGCAGATGCAGATAATTACAGATGAGTGAGATGTACAATCAGCCAAACCGTAAACTGCTAATTTAATGTCATACTTTGAGTTTCAAACGTGTTGCAAGATAGCTACGCTAGCTTCAAGGGGCAAATATTCTATCAAATTAGTGCCATATCTCTAGGATTTTATCAGGGACATCTCTGCTTTTAAACCTGTGGCCTTCTTTACTTGACAAAAACATACACATTTTTTAAAAATTTTGAATCTTTGGGGCATAGATGGCCATTCTGTACACATAGAAAGTCTTCCTCCCCATTTAACTAATCTATGCAGTGCAGTAATTATGAGGGGGGGCAATTGGGGGGTTAGATGGGGGAATTGACCCTGCCACCCTCCAATCGGAAGGCAGCTTCCTTACCTCTAGGGCACAGCTACCCCCTTGCTACCAATGCTATATAGACTGGACAGATTCTGACCAGATTTTCTAATATTGGAAGTCTAGCATTTTATTTTTTTAGTCCATGTGATAAAACTGCTAAGGATATATTTTGAGCTTAGCTGAACATCTCTTTAACAGATACCAGCTTAAAGTTAGTTCTTGACCAGACCATTTTATTTCTCGTTCTGGTTTGTCTGTGATGCAATAAGTAACATATCCACCAGATGTCACTGTAGGCATATTAGTAAAACACTTTTCTTATGTTACGTACATTACAGTAATATTTGTTTTTGCAAACAGTGTAGTTCATTTATTATGTTTTGTGTATGCTTGGAAGAAAGTTAGGAACAACTTAAGTTAACAACAGATAAAAAATAAATAAATTGCACATTTACTTATCTGGTTTCCAGATTTTGATAGAAACTGTTTGTTTTCTATGCATCGGCATGACCTCTAGATGTCGCTGTAGGCAAATCAGTAATCCAGCTTATCCCATTTCCCAATGATACAAGTTCCGGATGAGTGATAGTGCTGCAATTTCAAATTCAGGTTAAAATTAGATTCAACCACAATTTTTGCTGATTCAGTTCAGTCTGATAAAAAACTGTTAGAAATATGATTGAACTTCATCCAGATTTAGTTTTCATTTAAAAACAATCTGAGTTTAGTTTCTCTGTAACAAGATAATGGGCCGTATTTATGAAGTGTGCAGTTTAGCATCTTTCTGGTAGCTATAGTGCCAGTTTTGGAGTGCCGGCATCTCATTATTTTTTGGACACAATGCTGCTGGAAGTCACAATTGCGTTACAGGATATCACTGCTGGGGACAAATGGGACAAACTTTAAAGTGGGTCTAGGCTGAGTTTTTTTGGTTGTTGTCCAAATTACACATTGGTAAGCAAAAGAAGCCATGGAAAATGATTTTATAAGAAAAGAAAATATATTTGGCAACATCCTGCGTTTCCATTACTGACAAATCACATTGCAAGTTTGGCGCAAATAAATATGTAATATTAATTAGAAGCATAAAACACTTCAATCCAGTTCTGCCCAATGTGCTCTATGGGATCCTGACCTACAGCGCCTCTATGAATGGGCGCCAGGCACCGCCACCTATATGGCGCTAATGTTAAATTAGATGCACGCTGAGTGCTGCTGAGGCAAAAAAATGGACGCTGAGTGCTATTAGGCGCTGATGTCCACTTAACTATTGTGTTTTTTTTGGTATTTTTTTACAGGTATAGTAAACATCATTAAAGCAAGGTAAAGCAAGCAATATTTGAACTGTGAATTGACCATTATTTTTTTTTTTGTTTTGATATAACAAGTTTGACATGTAGGTGCTGGGGACTGGAGACTGGCCCTGACAGCGCAGTATGGTTTTGTTGTTTTATTTGTAAAGACAAATATAATAATGCTATATATATATATATATATATATATATATATATATATATATATTTGTCAACTGGTTCTTATATTTTAAAAATTAACAATAAACCTAAAGTGTGCCTATTCCTAGATAGGAAGTTTATATTGTTACCTTCTAGCCCCAGCGCAATGCCCCAAAAACCGCCCATGTTTCTTTTTTTTTTTACTAAAGCTTTTGGCAAATGTTCATAAAAAATCAGGAAGCAGTATGATGTCGAATGGCAGCCAAATGCATTGCATTGTTTTCAGATTTATTGCTGAAAAGCTCCAGGGAGCAGTGTCATAACTAAATGTGATGGGACCTTGATGCAAATACTAAAGTGGACCAAAACCCACCCTGGAGTCTATGAGACTCCAGGGCAGGCATACTTGCTCCCCCCCGAGGCATCCAGATTCGGGATGCCCTGCAGTGTAGAACCCCCCAGGTCGCCCAGTAAACTCACCTTCTCCCTGAACCAATGGCGCATGCGTGAGTGGCTCCACTCCCTGCTATACCTGTAGCAGGAGGCGCGCTCGCGCCAGGCATTTTTGAATGTCCAGCGCAGGCACGTTCCCTGGGTGGGAGCGGGTCTGGGTGAGCTAATTGGACAAGAGGCCGCACATGCGCCTAAGGACTGGGGAGAGATGAGTTAGTTAGGGCAACCTGTGGGGTTTCACACAGTGGGGCATCCACCCCATCCGGGGGCCAAGGACCAAAATCCAGGATAGTCAAAATCCTGGGTATTGGTCCACTTTAAATAGGGCCCTGTCAAGGCTCAAACCTTAATTTTTTTGGTCTTTTAACTCAATTGGATGCAACTAGACAACTAAAAACTGAAAACACAGAGACAAATGGAGCTTCCTGTCTCTTAACAGGAGCACAGATATGATAATTAAGGGGGAGGAGCAACAATGATGCCCCCCCAACCTTCTTGGTCCATGTGTGGTCTCACCCCCTGCACCCCATATAGTTACGCCCCTGACAGGGAGCAATATAGAAGATCATTCGACCAGAAGACAGCATCCAGTTTGTGTTTTTATGAATTTTGGGCAAAGGCTTTAGTAAAAACTGAAAACCTGGGAATTTTCGCATTGTTTTTTGCGAGAGTTTGCATGTTTGCATTCTATTTTTCAGTTTTGCAATTCAACACCATTTTTTACCTTTACAAATAATTTTTTTTCAAATCAAGCGTATCAGCAAATATATTCACATGTGGAAATGTGCATGCATGCGAATGCATGGCCGCATAATTCAGCAGAGTTACCTGACCTTTCCCACGCGATACAAAGTCACCAAGGTATGTGGAAAATGCTGATGTGTGGCCTTTTCTCATGCAAAAATAGACTTTTCACCATGTTTGTTGTGCTATCACTTGTACTTAGTCTAGGCACACATTGCAAGCAAGGACAATACTTACCCAAATGCATGCTTTACATGCAAATGCACATCTGCAGCCAGTTAGTTATATTTATTCTTATTTTTTATTTATATTGTACATAAAGGGGTCTATTCAGAAAAAGTGCACTACTTTTTTAGAAGAGAAAACTCCATTCACTTGAATGTGCGCACTTTTCACCTGGTGCAGAATGAACCCTATTCCCAGGGAAGTGTGGGTGGGCATATGTTAGCAGGGCACATTCCAGGGGTAATGTTGGTTAAGTAGTTGGGGGCTCCTGGGTGACTACTCGCAATAAAAATAAAATATTTTGTCAAATGGGGCTCTAATATCTTGTATCTTATATACATGGGTTTTACTGTTGTTAAAGCGGAACAAAACCCAACTAGGCCAGCCCTGGAACCTGAAAGATAGCAGATCCCAAATCAGGATGCCTCAGGGGCAAGAAACTAAACCTGGGATAGCAAAAATCCCAGGTTTTGTAACTATTTATGATGACTTTCCCTGGGTTACACAACTTTTTACATTTAGTAAAATGGACAATCCTGCAACAGTTGCAAAAAGACATCCTCTTTTATTCAAAATTCATTATTTAAAAAAAAACACATCATGGGAAGCACACAGTCTCTCTTCATGTATTGGTCCACTTTGTGAACGCGTTTCAAAGACACTTTTGGTCACCACAAGGACATAAAATATTACAGATATAGCATAGATTGTTTTACTATCGGTTTCCATCATTTTCAAATTGATATAATAAGTATATATAAATATTGTTTAACTTATATTTCTTACTCACAATTTTCTCTTTTGTACAGGTTCCATGTTTAAAATTCTCTTCCCATATGTCAGGTGGGAGGTTACATTACAGTGAAACCCGCAGACAAGAGGGGAAACACTGTAATAATGAGCAAATCTGACTATGATATGTCGATATGTGTATGAGAATTTTGAAAAATAAACAATACAATGAACAATGGAATTTTTAATGGTGGAACACCCAGTAGTGCAGATTTTCTACTCATTGCCCAAAATTCATAAATCAAAAACACAGCCTCCTGGATGATTGATCATGTCAGGTATTGGCTCGGTGACTGAGAAGGCGATATGTGGACACATTTTTACAGTCGTTCATCCAGGAATTTTTCACTTACATGAAGGATGGATATTGATTGGTAAGCACACTCAATGCAAATTAGATATGTCAAGAACCTCATAAATGGGTGCATCTATACATATTAGGGAATTAACCCAAAAACCAGTCTAAAGAACTAATTTATAAATTACAAATTTATTGTGGTACAATAATCACAGACCCTCCTTGTGTTACGGTGTGCATTTATAAATTAGTTCTTTACACTTACATGAAGGATACCTTGATGGCCTTGTCCTCCCACTTAACACCCCCCTTGTCACTCTCGAAGTAGAGGCCCTGTACTCCAGCATCCCTCACAAACTAGGAATACAAGCAGTAGGCTTATTTTTGGAGGGGCTGAAAGATACATAACAAATTCCTCCTGACTCTGCTCTGTTTCATTCTCGCCCACAACTGCTTCGTATTTGATCAACAGCTATACCACCAGTTAGATGGGAACGGCGATGGGGACAACATGTGCCCCATTGTTCACAAACCTGTACCTGGGTTGCTGGGACATGTCGGAGAACCTGTGCCATATCAGGAATTAGTGGAATTATTATTAATAAGGATCAATCAGAATGAACATAATTTGAAATTCACATTGGAATTTGATAAAAAAAACTGTGTCTTTTCTAGACGTCAAGATCCATCAGGATGATGAGGTAAATGTGTTTACAGAATTTTACAGAAAGCCTACAGTGGCTAATAATATATCAAGAGTGACTACTTGCCATCCCTGGGATCTGAGGAGCTTCCCATACAGCGAAAATTTGCGTGCCAGGCGGAATAGCTCCGAATATTTCCAGGAAGCCGCAAATGGCATTAAAGAGTGCTTGAGGCAGTGCAGTCATAGAAAAAAAATATTCAAGGAAGCATATATAAGAGCACTATATAAAGAGAAGCAAGAATTACTATATAAGCCTTCAAGAGAGGAAAAAGAGAGGAAGAAAACATTGGTACATATAAACACAAGATCAATAGCTTAAACCAGAACTTCAGCATCATTTAATGAAAAGCCCAGACCCTTAAAAAACAATTCCTAAGCATCTAAATTTAATATATGTTATGTTTTTAGTCACTTTATATTCTTTCCCCCACTTGGCTGCAACTCTGTTCAGGACTTTAGGATACGGGCACCACCATCTTGCCTCAGAAGCATCACATACTGAGGAGAGGGGGGTCGGGGTTATAGATGTGCTTTGTACAGAGCTGGGGTCAGGAAAAGAACAGCAATCCCCGAATGCAGAGCGGCACAGTCAGAAGACACTTCCTGTTTGCAGGCAGCCTGAGACTCCATGTACCATCTTGGATGTTTAAAGGCTCAGAAAATGCAGTAGGTGCAGGAAGGATGATTTTTAATGTGAGCAATCTGTATGTATAGAGTGGGGGAAACATATAGGATATGCTCTTAATCAGGGTGAAGGTCCAGTTTAAGGATATAGTGAAAGGCCATTGATCACATATAGAAAGAATAGATCAATTAAAGATAAATTAATGCAAAGTCAGTTTCAGAGAGTGTCAAGAGAGAAGTGCTGTAAATGTCCAGGGTCATACCCCTGTGGTGGATGTAAAATATTTAAATATATTTAAAAAAATTAAGACTGTTACTATCCCAGGCTTCAAAAATATATATATATATTCCAGTTGGAATCACAACACAAAGCGCATCCCAATTGCTATGACCAAGCCTATGGACCTTATTTATCACGGGCTAGCGCCAGGTAGTGTCTGACGAGCGCCAGGTAGCGGCAGCTAACGGCGACTACCGACTCAAGTACGCCCGGCGGCGGTCACAATGACGCATTTATCAAGCAAAATGAGGCTAGCGCCGGCGAGAGCGACGGCTAGCGCGGCATTCATCATGAAGCCGCCTGGACCGAACAGCGCCGCTGCAAATTCCCTCACAGCGCCAGGTATGAGCTGTCGCTCCCTGGCGATGTCCAATGCATTTCAATGGAGCAATATATAATTAATCATAATTAATTGGTATTAATTTTTTTTTTTTTTTTTTAATGTCAAAAATTCAGAGACCACTTCTGCAATGTTAGGATTTATTTTTAAGTAAAAAAAAATGTTTAAAAAAATTTGTGCAGAATTGATCTAACAGGTCTGAGATTAATGTATTCATATTACAAAATGAATCTAACAACATGTATAATGTTACATTAAAAAAATATGGTTGTTTAGGGGTTAAAAACTAGATAATACCCATCGCCGCCAGCGCTCTGGGGTTTAAACAAGGAATGGACAGCGACGGCACATTCGGAGCGTGATTTGTTGTCAGGCGCTCCCATACAACGCTGAACCTGTGAAACAGCGACCCCCCAGCCCGTATTCAACATTACCGCACACCGACTGAGTCGCTGTCATCAAGCTAACGCCGGCCAAGCACAGCGAATACTGGCTGGCGCTGAAAAAAATCACGCTACAGTCGCTCATCTGGCGCTACCTGGCGCTATTAATGAATCGGCCTCCCCGAATGATTTGCTTTGCTCTGCACCTATCAGCCTATTATGCCCCAGCAAGCACTCATTTTTCATTTCTATATACTAGGATTTTGCATTTTATTGCATATACTTTGTAAGTTCTATTGTCTCTAGAAGCTCATTTAAAGTGAAGCTGTCACCATGAAATAAATAGACTGGTCTGACATTTCTGAGAAAACATATTTATGCAGATTTTTACAGGTAGGTGGGAACAAAACTGAAGCAGAAGTATTAACTGTGCCTTGGTGTTTTTTTTTTTACAGCTGTCACCATTTGAAAATATGTCAGAGCTGGCAGCAATTGTCCAGAATAGTTATCAGTTCTCCGCAATGCCTAAATATATGGGGTAATGCCTGTAGGAATAAATCAAGGCAACTGGACTTTTTGCCAAACACAGATGTTATTTATGGAACGTATTAAGGGGGAATTTGTATTGTAGTGACTTGTGCGCTGCAACACAATACACAGTGCTAATGTACTGTCTAATGTATTTATATGTGCAACTATATATAAATAAAGAACATTTTTTCAATAAAAAAATGGACTTTTCTCTAAGGGCTTTCTCAATCTCAAAATTGAGAAAACCAGTTGGATGACTAGCGGCATGTCTTCAAGAAAATAAAACAGTAAGTCCAGTTGCCTTGATTTATTCCAAAAGTTATACCATGACTTGAATGAATGAGAACCTTCACAGACTTTTGCAGTAATGGCTACTGGCTACAAGGGGTCAGTGTTCCCAAAGGATGTGTAATGATCATTTTCAATCCTTGCCTGAAACATTTAGTGAGTGCTTTTCACAAGGTATGTAGAAGCAAGTATGGCTTTCCATTTATGTTGTTATTATAGACTAGCCTACAAAAATCTGGCAAGTACACAGAAAGATAATTTTATTATAAACAAAAAGAATAAACTTATTTATGCATGTATTGCATTGCTGTGTTGTATGGCCTCACTGACAATAGTTGTCCACTTGGTAAACCTCTGTATATTCAAAGATTATTTTTCGGTGAGAAAACCTATGGGAAACAGTTGCATTAACCACATGGACATTTGCCCAAAGCATTGCATGACGAGAAGAATTGCAATAGTAATAAGGATTTATTCCAGCACAGGCTGCCACAGGAGACCCGAGTCTTCCCCTGTAAAAGCAGAATGGTACATTCACATACTTGTCACAAAGAGGCTGATTTATTAATAGCGACATGTAGCGACAGTTGAGCGATTGAAGCGGTATTTTCAGAGCGCCCGCTAGTAGTCGCTGTGCTTGGCCGTTGTTCGGTTGTTGACAGCGACGGTGTGGCGTAATGTTGAATACAAGGTTCCGAGTCGCTATTTGACAGGTTCTGCTTTGTATGGGTGCGCATGATAGCGACTGGTCAGAGCGACCGGCTTCCACCATATTCATCAAAAAATCACGCTTAAAAAATTCAAGCGCTGTGAAATGCATGTTTAAACCCCAGAGCGCTGTACAATTTTTATTTTTATATTTTTTCCCTTAAAAAGGCAGAAGTGGTCACAGAAGTGGTTTTCACATTAAAAAAAAACATTAATAACAATTAATTATTAATATTTAAAGATAGCTCCATTGAAATGTATTGGAGAGCGCCAGGTAGCGAGAGGTCATACCTGTCGCTGTTCAAGGTCGGACGCTGGTGCTGTGGGCTGAGGCTGGAATAATGATGAATGAATCTCAGTCGCTAAGCAGGATCAGCTTGATAAATGTGTGATTGTGGTGGGGAGCCGGCGTTCTCGTGGCGGGGCCCGTCATTACCGGTCGCTCACCAGTCGCTACCTGTCGCTATTCCTTCATAAATAAGGGCCTAAGTGATACTTATTTCTTCCAGTAAAAGAAACACATTTGGCAGTATTTTTCGATGCATAGTGTATAAGTGACCCCTCCCTGTGCCATCTAGCATCTTTCTCTGGCCATTTATTTGCAATAGTGTGCTACAGGCAGGTTCACTTGTTTTAGTGTTTTATGTTGTATGTGGCCAAACTATGAGAATAGTCTCACTTCCTATGAAAAATTCTAAACAGGAAGTTACGTGTCTGTCCAAGTAAATTACCAAAACATTTCAGCTATAATGACACACATGATGACTGACTGTTGAGTTAGACAGTAAATACTGACCCTAAAATCATAGTATAAGTGCCTTACTTTTTTCCAGTCTGATCTCTCAGCTCAGACCTGTTGGGATATTCTCTTGTTATGTAGCATGACTGAGATTTATTGTTACTTTGTGAGAAAAGCTGGGATTGTCCCAGGAAGGTCTGTGAAAATAGAGGGGAGTTCCATGTTTTTCATGTCAGGCAGCATATCTTTCAATCCCTTGCTAGCATAAGAACATGAACCTTTTTTTTTTATTGCTGAGCTCAGAAACACAAAAGAAACAGAAAGACAGAGACAGGATGATGAATGAGTTGGATTCCACCTGTAAGAGCAAGTTATGGTGTGATCCCACTTAGTCTGATGCAAGAGGGGTGGAGTCCACCCCTGAATTGGCAAAGAGTTGGGTCATGTATGGGCTACATAGAAGGGGGCTGAATCTTAGCAACTTCAACAACTTTATTCAGAGGCATACAAGGATGAATGGTAGGTAAGCACACAATGATTTGTTTGTACACTTGACCTGCACAATCCCCTTAAAGTGGGACAAAATCCACTATCTAAAAGATTCCAGGGCTGGCCACGGGTTTCCCCCCGAATCGGGATGCCCCATAGTGCGAAACACCCCCCCCCCCGGGGTTGCTCAACTTTTCCCGGCCCAACACTCTCGTCCAATTAATTCATTACGTCCTGACTATGTATTTGGCAAATGGCTCTCCTTATTCTCATTCAGATAGGCTGGAGCAGGAGTGCGCACACCGCATTGAAGTCAATGCTGAAGGATGCAAACAGCTCTGATTGGCTGCGCACCCGGGCATGCGCTGCAGAAACGAGGAAGAGGTAAGTTATACAGGGCGTACTGTGGGGTTTCAAACAGCGGGGCATCCCGATTCGGGAAGCAGCTCGGGGAACATAACATGAGCCGGGAAAGTCAAATTCCCCGGGTTTTGTTCCGCTTTAACTTCTGGTGCATTGTGACAAAATAGGAAGCTGGGCTAGAGCTCCACATTGCAGTCACAGAAAGCAAATATTATTTTGGTTTGGAGTGCTGGGGTAAGGAGCCATCTGCTAGTACACCATCACATTAGCAACTCCAGCTTCATATTGGGCCATCCAGTGCCTTTCTTTATGCCAATGTTTGCAGAGTAAATAATTGTGTTGCCAGGCCATTCTAAAATAGTGCTATAACTGTGAAGGGTCACCTTGGCAGGTCACACTGCCAGAGACTCGAATGAGGTGACTGAAGTGTCCTACTACAAGTAACTTACAAAGATTGATATCTCCATTAGGTTTACTGTATTTTCATAAAAGAGATCACTACCAGAGTGGAGGAGAAACATAGAAAAATAATCACATAGTACAGTGATTAGGTTGCAATGGCATTCAGACATTAGCATGAAGTACGGGAGAAGGGTGGCCTAGCCGCTATTTCCACAAGGATGGCGGATTGTTGTACTGCATCTAGCTTTTATGTACAGTAAAATAATAAAATAAGACGCATCAGCAAGGCGCTATTACTGTATGTACATTTCTATGTATAAGTATTAGGGAGAGACAAAACAAAATGTAACACTTGAAAGAATTTTAGCTTAGTCACAGATAATCAAACACTGGGAAAAAAAAAGAACATCCAGACAGCACTGTCATCACTGGGATATAATGTATAGCCTTCAGGGAGAGACATGCAATATTGTAAGTAAGGGAGGCAGTGTGGTTTGCCTCTTCATTTATAACTAACCCACATGAAAGCTTACGTTCAAGATTGGGTCTTTTTATCATACTATTTATGTAACTTCATATGTAATGGGATTGTATGTAATTGGGCTCATTTAGGCATAAATTCATTGACTTATTTTGACCTGGTGTGTACACTTTATTTTGTACGTTAATATGAATGTTACAATAAAAAATTAGTTTCTGTACTGAATTGCTATAAGCAAATATTTTTGGCCAGAGACAGACTGTTGGGGCTCACCCTAATTTGTATGAAAATGAATTGTTTGCTCAGACAGATCCTCTCATCCTTCACGCCCAGTTAAAGATAGATGAGCTGTTGTATTACATATATTGAATATAAAATAACTATAATTGAATATAGTACAATCTGATGGGGTTCCTTGTGGAGGTGCACCGGAATTGACTACACTATCAGGTCAGAGTGCCCTACCATGATGTTGTTCCCATGTTACATTTATATGCTTCTCATAATTAATAGGGATGATATCGCATTCAATTTTGTTAAAGTTAAAGTTAAAAAAAGACCTCACATCATGGGGGCATGCCAAATTTGGATGTTCCACTGTCCATTCTGCTCCCTGCCAGTCTGAGACTAGGTAGCCAATACCAATTCTGCATACTCTTGTATGGCAGCCAATCAAGTGGCTGTCAGAGCCTAGTTGGATTCACCAGGTGAGCTTGCACATTCCAAGTGGTCCACACATGTCACTAGAGCTGCGGTAACATAAGGTAATGGGAAATAGGTATTAGCTGCCTGATCTTGGCCTTGCATGCATGGGCAGGGCCTCTCAAATCAGGCAAAGCCTCATTTAAAGAGGTGATGGGTAAACATACTAAGGAGAGCTCAGTAAAACTGCATAGGCTCACTCAACATTGCATGAATGTCTAAATAATCTACATCAGTTCAACAACAAAATACCAGCAATAGCCATTGAATGTAGATAAATAAAAGGTCGCCTTTAGTAAGTCCGGTTTAAAATCCAGCCAGCTTGTACAAAGACTGCTTGATGCCTTTTGTACACCCTGGCTGGATTTTAAATCAGACTTATTAATGGGGAAATTTTATTTATCTACATTCAAACCTTTTGTACCAAAACAAACCTTCCTACATGTGGCCATGTGTAAACAATTGTCTCGTTTGAGGATTTCTTTTGGGTCAATTTTAAATGTCAACCTCACATATCTACTATTCTGATTAAGAGCTGACATAAAGGAGGCAAATTGTTTCTCAGACCCTTTCCAGGCCACCAGAACTTTGTCTATAAAATGTAGCCAAAGGGCAACATTTATTTCAAATTTTTCCCGACAATACACATCTTGCTCCTCCAACCTGCCTAGATGAAGGCAGGTATATGAGGCGGCACACGCCACCCCCAACGCTGTGCCACGGATTTGCTGAAAAAAGCTACCATCAAATTTGAAAATATTATTTGTGAGTGCCAACCACAGGAGCTCAAGGATGAAGTCATTATGTGCCTCATCACCTATGCCCAATCTCATAAGGAAGGAGGCACATGCTTCAAGCCCTACTTCATGGGTTATGGAGGGATACAAACCCTCCACTCCCCCTCCAAGGATCCAGTTATCCTGAATTGTTACTGCATTTTTCTAGTACAGAACTTTCGGGATGTTCAACATGAACAAGGGTAAAAGTCTTACCAAGATCTTCAAATATTCATCTATATAGCCATCTATTGATTCAGAGGGACCACCAACCCCAGAAATCATGGGCCTCCCAGGTAGTGTCATCAGCTTTTTATGAATTTATGGGGTACTGTAAAAATAGGCATATTATATTCTTTTATCCACAAAAATTCTAACATCTCATTTGTAATCAGGCCCTAATTTCTTACTATGTCCAGCCTATCATTAAACATTCTGGACACTATAGGTGTCCACTTTCAAGTATTAATCACTTTGTGAGAGTTGCTGTTTGACCTTTATTATGTAATAGCTGAGGACAGGGGGACAACATTGCCCCCCTTATCACTCGACCGAATGACTAAATCCTGTAATTCTTTTAGCGGCCTTCTTTCAACATGCAGCAAATTTTCACTTCCTCTAATATGCCAATCATGTTTCCTTTGATCATTTTGCACCATTTTGCAACTGCAGAAAGATATTCATGCAATGGTTAGTACCTAAAGACGGGAAATACTTTGATTTAGATTTAAATCTATCAAGTTCAGTTGACAATTCCAGAATTGCTTCTTGTCCTTCAGAAGAGGGTTCATGACTGTCACTAGAGTCTATCATCCTCCACTTGTCTGCACTTGTCCATACATGGGTTTATGAAGCACCCTCCTCAAAAATAATGCAGTATCTTTATAAAATTCAAATCCTTTTATATGACAGGCCCCATGAGAGAAGGGATTTGTGGGTTTCATTCAGATCAAAATAAGTGAGATTCATTAAATTTAAAGTGGACCAACACCCAGCGGGTATAAGATTCCTGGGCCGATTCAATTCCCTGCCCGTGGGGCATCCCAAACCGGGATGCCACGCTGTGTGAAACCCCCCAGGATGCCTGCTGCACTTACCTGATTCCCGGTCCAACGGCGCATGCGTAGGCCGCATCTCGCGCTTCTCTCTCGTATTGCGCGTGCCTGCGCCGGCTATTTGTGAATGGCCCGCGCGGGCGTGCTCCTTGTTAGAGGGAAGCGCGAGATGCGGCCGCCAGCGTGCTCGAAGCCGTGGAGGTAAGACGTTGCATTGGCGCGCATACCTCCGCGGCGCTGATTGGACGAGTGGGGTGAGGTGAGTTGTATCTAGCGATCTGGGTGGTTTCACATAGCGGGGAACCCGGGGAAGAGGACCAAAACCCAGGATAGTCAAAATCCTGGCTGTTGGTCCACTTTAATAGGTTCATCACAGGGAGTTCTAACTGTCCCTTGGACCCCAACTTCATTTCTGTTTTTTGTGGACCCTGTGTCTGTTCCGCCTTTTCTTTACTCGGGTTTCTACTGACTCTTGATCTTACCTCCCCTACCCTGCACTTGAATCTAAAAGATACAGTCTGTTTCCTAGATCTTGAGGTCATATCATCAGAGACTTCAGTTTTCCAACTGGGCAAATACTCAGGCTACCTCACATAAATATCTTCTTCTTAGCTGTGATCTCCCTCTCTGAGGTCGACTAAGATCATTGAACTTTTTCAGCTTCAATTTACCTATATATCTCCTTGTTAGGATGTGACTGACCAAGCTCACATTAAGTGTGGCTGTGGGGATATGTTGAACATTGTTTACAGAACTATTGTCATTATATGTCACTGTGTTATTATGGGTCTAATTTATTCATTTTCCCACAGTGTGCCATTTTCACACAACTACTTGCGGCAAAGTAAAAATGGTGTGCTCTTCTTTTCGCACACGGCGTGACATCATTTGGCTCATCATGAAATAAAGTAGCGTAGCGTGCCTAACAATGTAACAATGTGACAGGAAGCTCAGCAAGGTACAAAAAAGTGGGCTGTGGCTTGACCCTGTCATTAGCACATATTGATTTTGGGTGTAGCTACTGTAAGTTGGAGTATGTCAGCACCTGAAAGATGCTCATCATAGGACTACTCTGAGTGATATTTTTACACCTTTACTACCATTCAGAATATATATAAATATATATATATATATATATATATATATATATATATATATTGCCCTAAGTATTGCCAACTTTTCTTAGTAAATAGTAAATATATGTTTATAAGTAAAATGTTTTATAATTTACAAAGAAATAGCTGAGTCCTACCAATTTGCTTTGTAAACTATTGTACAGCCCACCCGGAGATTGTCTCTTAGATAAAGACACAGTTCTCTTACTTGAAGTGGTGGATGCAACCCAAAAAAATATTAGATGCATGCTGGCGGCTACATCAGCTCTGCCATTTTTTGGGTTTGTTAGGTCACACGCTGAGGTAAAAATATGGCACTGAGTGGTATTAACAGGCGCTCACACTTGATAAATCAGGCTTCCCATTCATACAAACCAAATATAAAAGACATTGTGAGTTTTTTATGAGGAATATCATGAAATCTACCCCAAATAACACATTTTGTCAATCAACTCTTTAAGCATGAAAAACTACTTGTAAAACATAATATAATGC
Source organism: Gastrophryne carolinensis (assembly GCA_027917425.1). Lineage (NCBI taxonomy): Eukaryota > Metazoa > Chordata > Amphibia > Anura > Microhylidae > Gastrophryne > Gastrophryne carolinensis. Next base: position 442,133,448 of record CM051234.1, read on the forward strand.
ATTAAAATAAAGATAATAAGAAAATGTATAGAAGTATGGATGTGTCCCTCATAGGCAATAGACACCCCTCTCTATTGCAGTGAATAATGGGGACATTCCAGCATCACTGTGCCCAATCTATGGGAGACAAAATGGGGTATATATAGGTGTAGGTTTTTTATTGCCTAGACAATCACTTTAAGTCAAGGTTTATTTGTCCCATGCACAGGCATACAATATATGACACACAGTGAAATGTGCTTTGCAGCTGTCTGTGTACAATAACAACAAGTGCAAGAAAGGGGGGGCATGTTGCCAAATGGCTCCTTTCCCAAAGTAACCCCAAACCAATCAGCTACTCAGCTTGAGTAAAAGTTAAACAATGCATTAATTAACCCTTTAACCGCCAGCCTACCTGGAGTTTTGTCACACTCTGTTGCCAGACCATTTTGCACTATTTTGCGCTCCTCATGTTCAACTGTGATTTTTGAAGGGAGTTCCAGGGATTTCCCAGGAAAATGATATATTGTTTTTTTCAGCAGAGTCTGGGCTTTAACATGAAATGTCTTGTTTGTCATTTCTTAGGTGTATTCTCAATATTTTTGGATGAAATATGAAATATGTGCAAAAAAAAAAAAACAAAAAACGATTTTGTACAATTTGTAGTGTTTTTTTTGTAATAAAAATGTAAGTTTGTCAATAAAATCTTATTGCGTGTGAAACCCCAATTTCTCCCGGTTACAGCGATACCACATATGTATAGGTAGACACCCTTTCCCGGGCCAGGACACTCCCCCAAACTGAAACAGAGCTTTAAGAGATTTTCAGATAAAATACAAGATTCAATACAATACAATTTCAAGAAAAACAACCATTTACATTTGAAATACCCCCAACAAACTATATATTCTCTGGAAATACGAACTTCAAGCTTTCTAGGTGTACCAGGCATGTTGACATGGGTGCAGTTTTCTGGAAGTAATCCCTCAATGTATTCTTTGGTTGCACAGGGTTTCCCTAAAAAAAGAATAAAAACCACATTTTCCTAAAAAAAATTATATGCAAACAAGAAAAAAAATGAAAATCTGAAAAAGCAACATGCCCCGAACAGAAAAATACCCAGCATGCATAGCTACTGTCAAGGGAAGAGTTGCCAAACACACCAAAGTAAAGCATGTGCGTAAAGGTAATTTTACTTAAAAATTTCAGCTTTGCAGACAAAGTGCGCACCTTGTGCTTTTTCTACCAAAACAACCCTTTACATTTGGAATATCCCCCATAAACCATATATTCCCTGAAAGTACACATTTTAAGATTTCTAAGCGTACCCAGCTTGTTGTAGTGGGCTCATCTTTCTGGAAGTAATCCCTTGAAGAATTCTTAGGTTGCACAGGGTTTCACAAAAAAATGTATAAAAAAGCAGAATAAAAAACACCCTTTCCTAAAATATCAATATGCAAATAAGAAAAAACAAGCTAAATCTGAAAGCGCAAGGTCCCCCGAGCAGAACAATACCCAACATGCAGAGGTACTATTAACCCTTTTAATTGCCAGCCTACTTGAAGTTTTGTCACCCTCTGTTGACAGGTCATTTTTCTCCATTTTGCGCCATGTGTAACCGTGATTTTTGCTGGAATTTCCAGGAAAAAATATATTTTTTTTTTGCAGCAGAGTTTAGGCTTTAACATGAAATGTCTTGTTTGTAATTTTTCTACTGTTTTTTTAATATTTTTGCGTAAAAAAAACCAAAAATAATATTTTTTAGACAATTGTCTCCTTTATTTTAAATAAAACATTTGTTTTATTAATGAAAACCATATTGCATGTGAAAGCCCCATTTCTCCTGATTACAACGGTACCACATATGTATTGGTAACCCCCCCATTCTTGCCCAGGAGACCCCCCAAACTGAAAAGAGTACTTTAAAACATTTGCAAATAAAATTCTACTATCCACACTATAAACATAAGGGGTTAATTTAAAAAGAAAATGACATAGAGCCTCCCTCCCATGGGGGGGGACCCCATTTGTTTTGGAATTTTAAGGGTTAAAAACCCTTAAAAAAATTATGTAGGGTCCCCCCTACCCGAAATAACCAGCTCGGCACCAGCTAAGGAGGCTTGTAGAACAGGGTGCAGGGGCCTGCAGCCTATAAGCCCACATACCCTGTGTGGGCCCGGGCTCTTCTGCCCCCCCCCCTGGGCTTTGGGGAGGCTGGTAATTGGTGTGCCGGGGGTTAATGGCAAGTCACCCGCTAGTGCAGGAGACTTGCCAGCCCCCAGCCTTGTGAACTGGTATAGGAGTCTCATGGACCCCTTACCAGTTCACAAGGGGTTAAATGTAAAAAAAACAACAGACACATGGAGAAAAAAATATTTTATTTATTTTTATACTTGCCACCCATCCATCCTGGAGCACTGTGTCCCACGCTGATCAATCTGGCTTCCTGCTCTCCTGCTGCTGCTGGAAGCCTTTTATAGCTGCTGGACGACAGAGCATAAGAGGTTAATTTAAAAAAACTCCCGGGGGGGGGACCCCATTTTTTGGGGGAATTTTAAGGGTTATGGTTATGGTTAGGCTAACTCTAACCCTTAAAATTAAAAAAAAATGACGTAGGGTCCCCCCTATCCCATCATATCCAGCCCGGGACCAGTTATGGGGGCTTGTAGTAACAGAGTGGAGGGGACAGCTTTTGTGCCCCCCCACCCTGCAGCCTACAAGCCCACATACCCTGTGTGGGCCCGGGCTCTTCTGCCCCCCACTGGTCTTTGGGGAGGCAGGTAATGTGGGGGTCTCGGGGTTAATGGCAAGTCACCCGCTAGCCGCAGGTGACTTGCAGACCCAGAGATTTGTGAACTGGTAAAGGGGTGTCTTAAAGATGACAGCTTTAAGACACCTTTTGTATGGTGAAACTAGTTGCATGCATTGATCAGGTGTGATTTTGGCCCATTCTTCTACATAAACACTGTGAGCTAATTCTATGATTATGTATCTCTGAGCTTTAGATCCTTTCATTGATTTTCAATTGGATTTTGGTCAGGTGATTGGCTAGCAGCTTTATTTTCTCTGAAACCAATTGAAAGTTTCTCTGGCTGTGTTTGGGATCATTGTATTGTCCATCCTTATTTTGTTTTTATCATCCTGGTCGATGGCAGCAGATTGTTCCCAAGTATGTCTCAGTACATTTGTCCATTCATTTTTCTATCAATGATATGAAGCGTACCAGTGCCGTATGCTGAAAAACAGCCCCATACCATGATGTTCTGACTCCAAATTTACTGTTTGCATGGTGTTTTTGGGGTGATATACACTGCCGCTTGTTGATCTCCAAACATGATTTGTTAAGGCATCCAAAAGGTTGAATTTTGGTCTCATCCAACCATATTATATTCTCCCAGTATTTCACATTAATTGCGCTTTAATATGCTATTTCTTCAGCAATAGAGACATGCATGGGGAGCATGCATGCAGGCCAAGGAAGTGCATTACAGTTTTCTTTGAAACAATTTTACCTGCTGATTCCTGGTCTTTCTGTAGCTCTTCACAGGTGGTCATTGGCTCTTGGACAACTCCTTTATTATTTTCTCTGCTCGGTTGGAAAACTTACAGGGAGAACATGGTCGTGGACAGTTTCCACTTTTGGATTATGCCCTCAACAGTTCTCACTGGAACCTTCAGTATTTTAGAAATACTAAAATACTGAAATTCTAAATTTCTGGAACAAATACCATTAGCATGCAACAACAAACTTAAACCAAAGCCACAGGATCCATTACAAATACCAATGTTAAAAAATATGACATTTCTTTAATACTTAAAAAAAATCCAGTACTCATACTGTGTGCTAAAAAACAGACAATCCCTAGACAACAATACAAAAGCAAAGTACAATATATAAATGCTGCTGCTTGATAACAGATGCAGGCAAAAGTCTTAAAGGAGCCACAGCACTCAAACCAGTTAGCTTGCTGACCAACCTACAATCTGTCTCTAAACTTGGTTATAAACAGAGGGCTCGGTCACACACATCTGCAGAAGTATGCTTAAGCTGCACCACCAGCGCCCCGTGTCATTGACGAGCAAGTCTAAAGCTATCCAAAAGGTGAGTAGGGGCCGAGGGGCGGGGTGGGGGGGGGGGGATCGGATCTTTTTTTATTATAGGTCTGATGTTCCTCTTTAAAATGGCAATAAAGAACAAGAAAAGGGCATTTAATAACTACAAGGCTATGCTCTCAGCTGTAACCCTTGAAAAGTATAAATTAGTAAATCATGTAAGAAAGAAATACGTTTGGCAAAAGCACAAACAAAAAACCCTAAACTTTTTTTTAATATATAAGTTCAAAGAAAACTAAATCAGAACAGGTAGGTGTCCTAATTAATGATAATGGGGAAATGGTCACTAGGGATGAAGGCGGAGCAGTTAAATTGAAGGAGATGCCACTGATAGCAATAGCCCAAATATAATATTCAACAAGCTAAACACGGATATAATCCAAGAAAGACTAAATAACTTACATGTGATTAAGACTGCAGGACAAGATGGACTTCACCCAGGAGTTCTTAAAAACTAATCTCATCACCCCTGTTCTTGATCTTTAAAGACTCACTAACAAGTGGTATAGTGCCAAGGGACTGGTGCAAGGCAAATGTGGTGCCCATTTTTAAAAAGGGCTCTGTGCAATTATAGACCTGTGCGTTTAGCATCCATTGTGGGAATATTGGTTGAAGGGCTATTAAGGAACTATATACACGAATATGTAACTATGCATAATATTATAAGTGACAACCAGCATGGTTTTACTAAGGACAGAAGCTGCCAGACTAACCTGATTGGCTTCTATGAGGAGGTGAGTAGAAGCCTGGACAGAGGGACAGCTGTAGATATAGTTTTTCTGGATTTTGCAAAGGCATTTGACACTGTCCCCCATAGACGCTTATAGGGGAAATTGAGATCTTCAGGATTAGAAAATACAGTTAGTAACTCTACTGGAAACTGGCTGAAGGATAGTGTGCAGAGAGTTGTGGTTAATGATACCTACTCTGAATGGTTACTGGTTGTAAGCGTTCAGTGCTGGGCCCACTATTATTCAACTTGTTTATAAACGACATAGAAGATGGAATTAAAAACACTGTCTCTATTTTTGCAGATGACACATAGATATGTAGCACAGTGCAGTCTATTGAAGATGTTCACAAGCTTCAGGATGACTTGGACACTTTGAGTGTCTGGGCATCCACTTGGTAAATGAAGTTCAATGTGGAGAAATGTAAAGTCATGCACTTGGGGTCTAATAACCTGAAGGCCACATATGTCCTCGGGGGAGTAAAACTGGGAGAATCACTTGTTGAGAAGGATCTGGGGGTACTGATAGATCACAGGCTAAATAACAGCATACAATGTCAAGCAGCTGCTTCCAAGGCCACCAAGATATTATCATGCATTAAAAGAGGAATGGAATCACAGGATAGGAATGTCATTTTGCCACTTTGCAAGGCACTGGTGTGTCCTCACCTGGAATATGCCATCCAGTTCTTGGCACCAGTTGACTATGGAATTCTCTAACTATGGAAAGGGTGCAGAGGGGAGCCACCAAACTAATAAGAGCAATGAAAGATCTTAGTTATAAAGAAAGAGAGGAGACGACTGAGAGGGGACATGATTAATTTGTATAAATGGGTAATAAAAGAAATATGGGGAATTTAAGCTAAAATACTCTCTGAAGCTAAGGGGCACTCCTTTCGACTGGAAAAAAGATATTCAGTCTCCAGAGGCGACAATCATTTTTTACCATGACAACTATAAATCTATGGAATAGCCTCCCGCATAAGCTTCAAAAATGGATTAGATGCGCATTTAGAAGAAAATAACATTAACAGTTACTATTAGCTGTTATCAGCAAAACAAAAAAACAAAAATAAATTAAAAAATAACTGCCCCTACCCCAACACCCTTGGTTGAACTTAATGGACATATGTCTTTATTCAACTGTATTACTGTGTAACAATTTCATAGCACTGTCAAATGTCAAAAACTCTGTAAAAAACTGTTGTCTGTGAATATTGAGTATTATATAATACCATTTTTTGATGTTAGGGTACAGTTACACATTATAGTTCATTCGATGATTACATTTCAAAATATGTCCTCACAATTCTTTTTTTTTTTATGAATCCAACTCCTCCCCCCCCCAGTTCTTTTTCTTCAGAGTTCCTTAGTGCAGCTCATGTGATTCACCACTGCACACAAATGCCTCTGAACACATTAATCAAACATTCTTCATTCCGTACATTTTTACCTGTGCTGTACGCATGGACTATAACAGTATGATAAAGCTTCGCTTTACAGAAATTCTCCAATTCTATCAGCCTCTTACATCTGGTTACCAGCAAACACACCCAATGGGATACTCCATATTCCTTAAGGGATTTCTGTTTTGTAACTGGTATTCTTCAAAATAAATTCAGCTTTTAACTGTTATTTATCCTTCTTCTGAAAAAGAAAAAAGAGCAGGGTTTAGGGAAAGTTTAATGTTTTTAAGCAGGCCTGATTAAAGGATGTCCATTGATTGATGATGGATAGTTTTGGCCCAAAACCAAGTCTAAATGCATATTTAAGGTTTAGCTTTGGCCAGTAAGTCTGTAATTTAAACAAATCGTCCATATTCTCTGGAAAAAAGTATTTACTACAAGGTTGCATATAGCTAGAATCATAGCCTGTACTAATCAGTCCTAAGCAAGTGAAATTATTTAAAATAATAATAAAAACAATAACACTGTGCATGTGCTTTTAGTGAGATTGTACCTTAATATAGTGCCTTGGTAAAGTATATAGACAGCTGTGCCAAATAATAGGTTTGGCCATATACTGGACATTTATTACTAATACAGCTAAGCATGTTTCCATGCAATCTCTAAGACAATTGCTGTAGAATGATTCCTATTGACTCTCATAGAACATGCCTTCCCATAAATCAGCTGATTAACCCTTAAAAAGTAGTGTCTTGGTGTTTTTGTGTTTGTGATAGGTCCCTTCAAGCACCTCCATCACCAAATCTGACTTTTCTTGGAAAAGCCTGCTTATTCCAATGGGGGTCTATACGTTCCTGCATTCATTTAACCCCCCATCATCCTGAGCCCTCCTGGTGATAGATTCACTTTAATCTTATCAAAAGGAGATCCTAATACTATACAATACCATTCTAGAACACCGTGTCTTTTAAGACAACCATCGAACTTTTCAGTTTTATATAACAAAGCCCATAAACCCATGCCCATAAGTTTGATATAATAGAGCTTATCTGACCTCAAAATCCCAGCAGTAGTGCCCGACATTGCTGATTAGTGGGAGCAAATCTCTTCAGGCTTGATTTGCTGTCTCCGTTATGCATGAACAGGCACTGGGAAGCTGATGGCTCTTGTTCTTTCTTCCACATGCTCAGCTTTAGTGCTCAGCAAGGCATTGTGAGCCACAGGCTTGTTTTGCTGGGACATGATAACAGGGCCTTAAAAAAAAGGTTGATGTGCCCCACGGAAAATGCTGTTGGAGGGGGATTTAAATAAAATAAACCCTTCCCTAAAATAACAACCAGTATCCATCCAATGTTTCAGGTTGACCAGGGTCCCTTTCTCAAGGAGCATAGACAAAACCTTTTTTAGAATGAAAGTCTATGGCAGCTAGATAAAGGTACAAGCTTTTTAATAGCAAAACCCTGACTGTGGTAGGGGGTTATTACACAGGGCTTTTATCTCTTTTGGCTGGTACTGCACCTCATGCAACTGCTATTCATAAATGTTTGCTGAGATTACCACCTCTGCGCATGATAGTGTGGCAAAATATTTATTTTGAGTTTTAAGGTAGAAAAGTTCCACTTACAGTCCAGAAGTTTTTCAAAGAGGTAGATGCATTGCACATGAGTATTTGGCAGTACAAATGTAAGCTTTTTCCAGCTTTTTCATCATTAAAAAATCTAGTATTAATGGGGTATGCGGCTTCTATAAAAAGTTATGCTCAGATTTGGACCTTGGCATACAGTGGAATTGCGATTAAAGCAATAAGTGGATCAGGTTAATGCATAGTAGGAGTGTGCTTTTTGCTACGTTGCATAAAAGTGCCCCAAACCAATGATCTTTTAAGCTTCTAAGCCCCTGATAACCTGAACATTTTGGAGACCTATAGGTTTGTAATGTCCATCTATTTATTTTGCAGCTATACTGTGTTTTTCACCATTTAGGATGCACCTGCCCATAAGATGCACCTAGAATTTGGAGGAGAAAAATAAGAAAAAAATATCCTGAAAAAAATAGTGTGCTAAAATACCCCCCCCCCCCATAAACTAATTACAGGACATGTCAGAATCCTCCCAATCACCCTATAACATGAGTGTGCAGATTGTCCCCCAGTCCCCTGCCAGGACCAAGCAGTGTGACAACCCCCCTAATCCCCAATAACAAGCAGCATGTAGAATCCCCCCTCCCCATCCATATATAACAGGCAGTTTACCGAATACCTCCAAGCCCCCATAATAGGTAGTGAGGCAGAGTACCCTTCCCCATCCCCAAAAACAAGCAACAAGGAGAATCCCCTCGTCCCATATAATACACAGCGTGCAGAATACACCCAACTCCCCCATAACATGTAGCGTGGAGGATCCCCCATCCCTAAAAAACAAGCAGTGTGTAGAATCCCCCATCCCCATATAACAGGCAGCGTGCAGAAAACCCCAACCCACCATATAACAGGTAGGATGGCGGTAGGGTGCTGCTCTGTGCACTGGCCATGCGCCAATTTACCAACGAGCATCGCGCCATGTCATTGATGGTTGCGGCCGGCAGGGAGTGGCGGCTTCCTCCGGATGGTGGCTCGGGTAAGAAGCTTTTACCTACCTGCCTCAGCGGCAGTTGGGGATTCTGGGGGAATCTGCCACATTCGCCCAATAAGACATACTGGCATTCCCCCAGGTTTTGGGGAAGCATAAGTGCATCATATAGGGTGAAACAGGGGCGTAGCTATAGGGGTCGTAAGGGTCGCCATTGCGACTGGGCCCCTAAGCCAGGGGGGGCCCGCAGGGGGGGCCCAGTTTGACTCCTCGCATCGGGGCCCACAAGACTTTAGCTACGCCCCTGGCTGTGTAGTGTTGCGGTGATGTGCGCTGTGTAGTGTTGTGTAGTGTTGCGGTGATGTGCGCTGTGTAGCATTGTGTAGCATTGTGTAGTGTTGCGGTGATGTGCGGTTTGTGCAGCCACGCGCTCGCTCCGGGGATTCCTCTGGGCCAGTAGCAGCTGCAGGTGACAAGGGGTTAAGCGTAGCGGCGCCGCCATTGGCTGGAAGTTTGTGGGTGGGCGGTGCCTGCGCTGGGCTCTGCGGTGCCTGAATGACAAAGCCTGCGGGGAGAGAAGCGGCAGCGGCTGCGGGGCTCGGGATCGCATTGTGCGCAGCGGGGCCACACCGCACACAGCAGCGCCTCTATATAGGAGCAGGAGGAGCAGGAGGAGGGGGGCAGCACTGCCCCGGGAACAAGTAGCCGCCACCGGGAGCCGCACCGGGAGATGCTGGACGGGAGACATTCATTCTGCGCCCGCTGCCTGGAGGTGGGAGAAGAGCGCTGCCTATACACTGCCTGTGTGTGTGTGTGTAGGGGGGGGGGCCACTTTGACTCCTCGCATCGGGGCCCACAAGATTTTAGCTACGCCCCTGGGGTGAAATATATACAGTATATCTGTTTTTATTTTTATTACAGTTTAAATGTCCATGTTTAGCTATTTGGCAACTTGATTTGACTAATTACCACATTTTTAAATGCTACAAACAAATCTGTTAACTTGACTTTCAGAACAAACATTTTTTTGACTGTTTCACTAAATGTGATAGGTGCTATCAACTAAAGTGATTGCCTGTTTCCTAATTACCTACTAGCCTAGAGACTAGGAAATTGTTACAAGTAACCATGTTGATCACCAGCATTATTTGACTGAATGGTTCTGGGCTCTCAAAACCGCAATTCACCAATAGGGGATAGCAGGAATTGTGCAGGTGTGGGTGCTTGGTCGCATGTCCCTAGCTAAAGCTCTCTAAGGTTTTGATAACATAACTGAGTCTTAATCTATGAACTGCAAAACCCCTGTCCAGGCTTATATAAAACAAAATCAATACTTTTTTTTATCCCCTGAAGCTGTTTTGTTCTACTCTGGCAGCCTAATCCTCAAATGGTCAGAAGATCAGGTCCCGCGCCATCCACATGTGTCACCGCATCTTCATACAGAGACCGTGCACCAAGGTAAAGCTAAGCACGTTACCTGTGTCAAAGTGAATGGAGTGAGCCATTCTCCAACATGCCTAATGGAGGTGGGGCTGGACCCCGTCCATCAACTTGCTTAGAAATGATTGAGGAGTAACTGAGGGATTTTCAGGTGCATGCATATCATGGGGCAGAAAACCGGAGAAGGATGACGCTAGCGGGACAAAACATGTCTATTACATTATTTTACTTTGCTTTGCTTAAATCAAACCAATTACACATTACACTCCAGGGACTGGATGTTTGCAATTTCTTCTGCACGCAACATGAACAAGGGAGCCTGCCAAACAGGAACTTTCTTAGGAAATGAAAGTCCTTACTATAGGAGGAGATATTGGTTGCCCAAAGGTAAAGTGCAAGGTTCTACAGTTTTTATCTAAAAGCTCAAACAGGCTGAACAGGCAACCAAATGAAACAACTTTTCTTTTACGAAAGTACATTTTGTACTTAATAGTGCATGCAGATGTGCAAGTTATACCATTCATTAGTAGTATTACTGTATTGTAATTTAAACAAATTACAAACTACATTTTTGTATTTAACAATGGCATACTTATTGTAAGGTAAATGTTAATTAATACAATGCTCCTGATAAGGTTTAGAAATGAGTTCAAGTTCATTCTATATGGAGACCATTTAAAGCTCATCAAGATGATATTCTGTTATCCCCCAGTAATTCTTCATTTTGTTTGCTTTAAACCAAAGGATAACTCATGTTTTTTTGGTTAGGCACAGGAGCATGTACGATCATACATCACCTGGCTGCTAGGACTGCAAATAATATGATCCACATAATTAGTTTTTTCCAGCTCTGTCCAGATTTCGGCTAGTTTAGATGTTGGCTTAATTTACTATTGATTCAGTCATGATCTTCAGCAGGAAATGGGACATCACCTACATCAAAATTTGTTTCCATTTTACAGATATATTGAAAAAGGAACGGAAGCTCTATTGCAATTATTTACCTTGATTGGCTTTAAAAGTCAAGACAAATCCTTATCTTCTGCCTTCCGAAACTTAAATCATCTGGAGACGGGAGGTCAAATCTTCCTGGAAAGAGCCAAAAATGTTGATGATATATGACTGTTTACTAAGATCTTTGCATTCCAACAAAGTAGGTTGTTGTCATGAGTTCCAAACAATAAAGCATATGTAGCTCAGTGGAAAAGTTTTACTCATTTTATAAACTAAACAGAAAGGACAACGTTAGCCTTTTCCTATATTTAATTTTTAATGTATGTTCTGTAACTGTGTCTATGAGACCTAAAACAACATTGTACCTAAATGTAATTCTTCACAAATAACAAACAATTATTAAACTAAACATTAAACTAAACCATTTTTGTGAAAGCACTGAATTCTATATATATATTGTGTTAGTCACAGCTTTAATTTAGGGATGCTCAACTTTTTAACTTTAAGCGATTGGGATTTTTTTTTTTTTTTAAATAGCATAAAAACATTTTCTCTCCCTAGTGTTTTTTTACTCTTGCAAATCACATCATCATTACCACATTCAGATATAACAATCCCCACATGCTAAGAATTCTTCCTGGTCAAGGCCATTTTGGAGCACCTGGGAGGGGCTTCTTACTTTCCCAGCACTGGGAGGGGTTTCTTACTTTCCCAGCATCCCAGCAGTGTGCAGCAATTTGAATTGCCATGAGAAAGGATCCAAATGAGTACTGTTTCTTCTAAGGGTGTTGATCTGGTTTAAGACCCTTGAGTGAATTCAGTCATGCCCATATTGGGGATATCAGAGACGTGTCTGCAAGTGGCCACCTGCATTTGAATCTTCAAATTAACATTTTTCATACTTTTTCAGTGACATGTTCCTCATGATATGGGAACCCTGGATACAGTGTTATAACCCCATTAGTGTTGTTAGAAGTTAGGTCTGTGGAGTGGCATGAGCATGTCAAAATATATGCCCGCTAATCCCTTGCTTATAAAAATTGCTTATAAAATTCTGGTGCCCCAATAGCGCTCCTAGGATAAATGTGACCTATGTGGCTGCTCCATCTGAACACCCCAAAAGACAGCCATGGTAATTGCTCCTTTTTCGTTATTGCTGGCTTTTACAGCGTTGCCATGTCTGAAAATATGATCTTGCAATGGACATATCTTTTCTCTTTTCTTGATAAATCTGCCAAACTGTCTTTACATGTAAGCATTACAGAAGAAATGGTAGCCCATGTAGCACATGTATTTATCCAATATCAACATTGAGTAGTAATAAGATTTTATTAGACACAGACGATACCTCCCTAAGCCTAAACAAGCAGTAGATGTTACTTGGCTTATATCACAAAATATATTTTGTCCTAAAGGAGTTATTGCTTCCTTTATGAGGATATACTTCCAATAATGTATTTATTGTTATGTCACTTTTCTAGAAACCTTCTTGTAATAACTGCATTCAGCATTCTAGCTCTAAATGCTAACTACTTTAATAATATAATTTTAATGTTATTATTATCATTATTATATATATTATTATAATAAGTAAATCAGTCTTTGTTAGGTTATAGTCCTGTGGAAAATAAAATACAACTCAGTACAGTAAGGCCTTCTAAACTTAAATGGATGTACAAATGACTTTCCTTATATTGTTAGTAGATACATTTCCATTGAACTTGTAAACACAAGCAATATATTATGTGATGTCTAATATTTTTTTTATTATTTAATAATAGGCAAGTGCCTTTACCATGTACATTGAATTCTTTGTTATTGCGCATTTGTCTCAAATAAGTCCAAGAATGACAATGTCAAGTAAAGTTTACATGATCAGGATTGCTCAGCTGAGTTTGGTGCAGGAAGTGATTGTTGTCTCCATATTTTCCTTTTTAATTATCCCCAGACTGCTTTATAATCTGTCACTTCAGCTCCCCATAAACAGATAGGCAGTAATAGGTTTGCTTCTCTTTTGATGTTCTTGGCTTTACTGAAACAAATCTGAGATTCATTGGGTGAAAGTGTCTGTAACATAAAATGACGTTAGCCCCTACTTTACAGGGCAACGAGATTCAAGAAGAAAGCATAGATTGAAACCCCACTCCTTTAAAAACTTTTGTTTCTAGTTTAGGATAAATATGATTGAGTTCTAACTAACTTAATATTCTTTTTTCTTTCTGCCCTGTTTGGATACTGAAGACAAATATGAGCAGGAGCAAATGATGGCAACGCCTATTTGGTCTTTGCAACTCAATGTTTGGCCACTAAAAATGGAATGTAAGGCTAAATGTATGCAATGAAGAATAAAAAGATTGAAAGCTAAATTATGCAATGAGGTCACAGAGCACCAAACAAATAGAGATGGATTAAATGGAATAAATCTTGAAACTAATGTAAATTACATTTGTGGGTAATTCATTAAGGTTTGAAAAGGTCCAATTTTTATCCAGTGAAGAAGAGTTAAAAACCCACATTTTTAACTAGCATCCCCTGAATTTCTCCTCCCATAAAGATTACCATTTGACAATTTTCACTGCACTTGCTTCATTCAAATCCCAGATAATGCAGCCTGTTTTAGCTGTAAAGCTCCGCATCCTCCATTCGTTGCCACTGCTGTATGTGGCAATGATGTAATTGCCACATCTATGCAATAACTGCATATTACAGTGAGGGATCACTGAATCAATCCAGAATGATTCAAAAAGCAAAAATATCTATTTCTAGTTCTACACCTGAAGAAGAGAGTATCGGCAGGGGCTTAGGCTAAATTTATTTCACAAGTTTGTTGGGTTTTGGTCCACTTTCATTCTACCCTTTTCTCGTCCACACACTCTATTCTTCAAGACAAGTGCTGCTCAGCTTCTCGGGCAATGCCCTCCCTCATTTAATTCACCATTCCCCAACACTCCAAGCTTTCAAAAGTTCACTTAAAGTGCACCTATTCAGATAAGCATATGAAGGATCTCCGACCATTGAAGACAATGGGAGTGCTCTGTACAGAAACCATGGCAACCCACCGCACTGGCTCCGCATACTGTTGCTGTGGGTGACAGATGTGTGGCACAAATTGACAGGTAAGCGGTAGGTGAGAAAAAAGGTACATTTTTTCTATTTAAACTTCACTGTTACTGGCATTGGGGTGTATGATTAAGGGTCACTTTGGACCCGAAATGCGTCACTTGACATGGTCCTAGCAGTGGGACAGATGCGGCTCCGGGTCTCCCATTATTTAATCATGAATCACTTGTTTTGGGCTATTTTTAACATTTCCTATTAAAAGTTTATTTTTAAGGGACAAGCAGGAAAACTCACTGCCACTGATCTAAGCGGTAGGTAAGAGTCTCATGCCTGAGGGCACATCTGGTCTGTGGTATGCCAGAGCATACTTTCCCTTTTAGCAATCCACAGTATTTAAGCAAAAGTCCAGTTTATAGACTTACCTTGTGCCGAATCCAGTGATGTCCCCGGCGCTGTGGGTGATGGCTGCAGAGAGGCCACACAGAGCAGCATTCCACTCTCTGTGTATGCTCTTGGCAGGCATATGCACAGATCGGGGGTGTCGCTTTGTGCAACCTCGAAAAGTGGCCTTGCCCAGGGCTAAAAACAACAGTGGACCACGCTGGATTGTGTGAAAACATGTGAGGGGGCCAGGGAGGGGGGATTTCTATAGCCTGGACTTTTGTTTTAAAGGGTCTCTAAACCCAAATAAAAAAAACACAGCAACTCCCTGACAGTCTGCAACTCAGAGACTGCAACTTCTATAAACGAGCAGTGCTGCAAACATGCCCCCCCCAGCAGGGGCGGACTGGCCATAGGGCATACCGGGCAATATCCTGGTAGGCCGGCGCCAGCGAAGGCTGCGACCCTGAATACAACATATGCTGGAGGGTCAGGGAAGGCCGCTGCGGCCGGCCTGCCCGCCCGTCCCTGCCATGCCTGTCGCTGCCTCCACCATTCTCATACACACAAACACACACACACATTCATGCTTACCGGCACTTCCTGGCTGTTGCGCGCTGGTCGTCAATGGGCGGCGTCCATTGTTTTCATTGGACACCGGCCATATGGGGCACGCCCACCGACGACCAGCATGCAACAGCCAGGAAGTGCCGGTAAGAATGAATGAGTGTGTGTGTTTGTATGCATGAGAGCGGCGGCAGCGGCAGGAACAGCAAGGACAGGCAGACCAGCCCTCCGACCATCTGGAACCAACGGTAAGTGCATGGGTGTGTGAGTGGCGGGGGGAGGACGGAGTGGGGGATGCCACTCACTGGCTGGCTAGATCCCACAGGGACCTATATACCTGTCTTTGTTAATAGTAAGTGTAAGTATATCTCTTTTCTTATAATTGGAAATGGAAGCTTGAAATCTCTCTCTATATTTAATTAAAGTATGTCTTTATTATTTACAATCGTATTTGCTATGTTTGTAGTAACTCTGTATGTGGACATACAAGACTGGCCAGTCTAACAATAAGACATTTAAGATCCACTTTATTTGTACCAAAAAAAAATATATATATATCACATACAAATATTTTAAATTGTGTGTATATATGTGAATTTTTAAAACTCAGTTACCCGTATATGGATGTTACACAGTAAAATATATTTATATTTTTTCTCCTATGTTGTGTTAGAATATTATTACTATCATGAAACGGAAATCAAAATGTGGCATTAATGTTAATAATTCCTAGCTAACAAAAAAAAATCCCACATATTGATTAGAGGCAGTCTGGTTCTGGTGGGTATGTGAGTGGCGAGGCGGGGGGGAGGAGGGAGTGGGGGATGCCACTCACTGGCTGTATTGAGGGATTTCCCCACTGGCTGTACTGAGGGATGCCCCCACTGGCTGTACTGAGGGATGCCCCCACTGGCTGTACTGAGGGATGCCCCTACTGGCTGTACTGAGGGATGCCCCCACTGGCTGTACTGAGGGATGCCCCCACTAGCAGTAATGGGGGATGCCCTTTACTGGCTGTACTGAGGGATGCTACCACTGCCTTTAATGAGGGATGCCCCTCAATAACTGTAATGTAGGGATGCCAGTCATTGGCTATAAAGAGGGATCCCCCTCATTGTCCATAATGGAAGATGCCGCAACGCGCCTGTGTGGTATGCCCCTCACTCACTGTAATGAGGGATCCTACTTGCTGGATGTAATGAGGGATACCGATCACTGCCTGTAATGGGGGATTCTGCACACTGTCTGTAATGGGGGGATTTAAGCACACTATTTGGTTCAGAATATTTTCTTTCTTATTTTTGTTCTTTAAACCCTGGGTGCGTGTTATGGAACAAAACGTGACATTAAGATACTATACCGGGCCAGGAACAGTGCAGCAGGGTCGGTGTGCCCCAGAAAGTCTCGGGCCGTTTTTAAGCCCCAGTCTGCCCCTGCCCCCCCAGAATGCTTTAGGCTACAACTAAAGCTTGCTGTCAGTCGTGGTCCCGCTGCTCCCATCCAGTCACAGTGGCCCTTAGAAAAATTCAGCATCTGTCCTATAGAACTGCTACATCGCAAAACTGTTCAGGTGTACATTAACATTTATAGAGATTTTCATCTCATCTGGAAAAGTTTGTTACCTTATGATCCATTTTCATAATAAGGTGCAACAGCAAAAGTGAGGGTGCACAACCTTCTGAGGAAAGCTCAAAGCAAACGAGTAACCACTAACCAGCACCAAACTTGCAATACACATAGGACCACAATGGATTTTGCTTTTCATTCTTTCCTTGCGATTATGTTACTGCCCTAATATGATACCTACTCAGCTGATCCTACCTATGTAAAATGTAAAACCTCCTCTAAAGAAGATTAAAGTCCCAGCAGATTTGGCAAAAATCTATATTTATACCCATCTTCCTATTTGTCTTCCATAACTAGTCAAAAGTATCTCTCTTTGTAAGTGCCAAATGATCTGTTCTCACATCCATGGATAGGGTCAAGACCCATCCATCTTTTGTGCTGGAGAAGGATCTGCATGCAATGAAGGTGTAACAATTCTCTGTGTACTGTATCTCTATCATGAACTTCTAAATGTGTATGATGCCCCGGCAAGAATGAATACAGAATCTCTAATTGCATGGGAACAATAAAGCACATCAGGGCCAGATTAATTGGAGGCCCCTGGGCACAAAATCTGGTGGAGGGCCCAGATACAGCATTTTTTTCCTTTAAAATAATAGTCCAGCCATGTAACTGATTAGTGGTTGTCTGGCACCAGCCCACTTCCTAGAATGTCAGATCGAGTCCCTTGTGCGTGTGTGTGCTGCCCATGCGTGCGGGGGCTCCCACTGCTGCCAATCAGACCAAAGATTCCTGGACTAGACTATAACCCAAAGGTTGGTGGAGGCCCCATCTTTATTATCCGGCCCTGAAGGACATCTCATACATACATTTCCAACATGCCCTGACTGCTTTCCAGAAGTCACCTCCAACTACCAAAAAGCTTAAATTATGCTGAAGTAGCTAAATATGCAGATACCAAATATGGCAGCAACTGGGGCAGGTGCATGAAACACATTAAAATGTGTAATATGGATTTGTATTACCCATGCTTAACCACCACACATACCATACAAAATAATGGACCTCCCTCCTGCTAGGGGGCCTCCAGAAACAGGGTCAGATCAATGGCAGCAGTGGCTGCAAAGAGTGAGGGGTGCACTGTACACTTACGTGAGTCAGCTGCTGCAGAATCATTGCGCTCAGCTCCATTCAGTTATGCAAGATGCTGTGACATTACAGCAGCTAAGGAGCTGAATGGTGCAGGGCGGGCCACTGGTTGTATCCCCGCTCACCTCTAGCTGGGGGCATACCTGGAACGGCCAATCACAAATGGCTGCCCGTGTATGCATCTAGCTAAAGATACAGGGAGACAGTGACTAATCACATTGATACACAATATTAAATTCAATGCTTATTCATCAAGTAACCCAAATACAAAACTTCAAAAATTGTTCATAAGTATCATTCTGTAAAGAAGACTATTTCTCATTTACCATGATGCTAGAAAACTTGTTGAGCTGGAAGCTCAACATTGGGGTCTTCCAGGCTATTGCTATGACCTGCTTCACTAAAGTTAAATTGGATTAACTTGCATTGCACTGTGGGGGGCTTATGTATTTCACAATTGTGTAGTGCCTCCCCTGGGAGCCTAGTTATATTCAAGTGGAGTCTCAAATGTATTATATTAAACATTCTAATCCACAGCCTTAGGGCAAGACCACATATGTGGATCATTGTGCCCTCAGCTTTGCATCCCCTAAAACAGTTAGCAGAGTATGAGGGCAGAGCTTTATGAATTCTGCTCAGGGTAAGATACTATTAAAAAAGCACCTTGAAATTACTCTCCAGACCATTTATATTATATGTACTATGAGCGGTATCTCGCCAAATGAGGGTCCATTTATCCAAACTAATACTAGTACTCAGTTCCTCCTCCCATTGCTTCATGTAATTCAACTTCGCACCCATAGGTGCTGCATTAACAGATTAGTAAAAGGGTGAAATCATCCCTGTGGCGGAGGAATTTTGCTGACATTTCCTCTCAAACTCGGTAAAAGTATAAGGTGGAGAATCATGTTTAAGAAAACTAATGGCATAATGTTGCATCTGCAGGAAGCAGTAGGTCTCAGAACTCAGCATTTGCTTCTGGCCTTTAAAGTAGTCTAGCCGATGCATTCCATCTGGGTTACAGAGGGACCAAATGGAATTAAACCCCCTATTAACCCACCGTATGAAAGAGCTTGGTTCCTGCTGCCCCGGGGGAAACAATAGACATCTTATAATGCTGGCCAAAGGAAGAAAAGGGTGCTTATTAGTTTAAAATGAAACAAGCTCTTAGAAAAATATAATAATCAACTTTTACATTAAACTTTTGATTAATTTCATTAATTACTGCTTTATAAAATTGGTATTCCATGGTGTGAAACACAACATAGAGCCACAAACCTCCTACTTTGTACGGATGGGGGTTTAAAAGAGCTGCAACACATTTGTAAGTGGGAGGATTAAGTCACTAAAATATTAAAGGCATATCGGAATCCTACACTTCCTGGTGGCTGTTGCTGCCTAGAATATTGAATTATTGTGGTATATCAAGCATACAGTGAAGTCATTTATTTTTATACACAAGAGTAGCTTCTAAGACATGCTCTCATCACTGGTGTTTTTATTTCATTTTAGCTAAGACATTGGAATTGATTTTAGAGGTTTTCATATTAAGTCGTAGTGGGTTGTGAATGTTTTTGCATAGACCAAGATGGAAGATTAAATAAGTGCAATGGAGAAAATGCAGGGACACTCATTTGAAAAAGTTTTAAATATACATTTTATATTATGTCTGTACTAAATAATGTTTCACTACCATGCTAACCTTTAATGGGGCCATGCTAACCTTTGGACAACACTGTTTTCCAGTCATGGTGCTGTATGTAGGCCATGACCAGAAGTATGTATATACATGAACACTAAACCAACCTGCTCCTGTTTAGGCATTTATATAAAGTTGGTCTACTATGTTATTGTATGATGTATTAGGTATTATTTTCAGTGGACTACAGGGACCTTTATCAAACCATAAACAATTACTAAAACAATCATACCGAGGCGATTGTGGGGTGATCACACTTTCAAGGCAAGCGCCTCAAAATCGTCTTTGAAAGAGCAATTGGCCCATTATGGTCTAAAGAAATGCAACACAGCTAAAATAACAAGCAGCTGGTGTACTTTTCCTCTAAAACACCAAAATAAACTGGGCCCCATTAGGGCACGGGACAAGTAAGGATGCACAACCAACTGGATAAAACACAAACTAAATTACACTTTATTGCCATATACATATACTATAAACATATCACAAAACATATTTAAAAAAACAGGATGTCCCTGCAGCTTGACTACCCCCCATTTTTATTACAGAAATACATTTCATATTAGTAGTACAGCAGCCAGCATACAACACAATATTGATTCACCAATCAAAAAACCTTCAAGAAAAATAAAGTGCTAGTGCAATTGATAACATTATAGACACACACATATAACACATATAAGGTGCCAGTGCTGTGGATGAATGTGCAAATAGAGGCATATTAATACCAATACATCAAAAATAATATCACCAGACAAAAAGGGGGGCTCAGCAGCAAGGGCAGCAACCCCAGAGCACCCACGGGGCTGTGGCTACCACACCACTTCTAAGGGTGAGGTGGGAATGGGTAAAGAAGAAAGAACAGACACGGAAGCACAAAGCATACTGTTATAATTCAATAATAGTATTGAATCATAATACTGGTTCACCTAAGCCGGGGAATGGGGGTAGGGTAAGTGAGATCATCCCCAGAGAGGAAGATAGAAAAATAGGCCACACCCCTATAATGACCAAGCTATTATAGTATCGCTCTGTCCTACTGGGGTGCGCGTAGTCAATCCATGGTTGCCACATTCAGGAATTCTTGGGTGAGTATCGGAAAGTATACTGGTAAGCTTTTCAATAATGAAGAACCCTTCTATTCTGGTTTTAACTTCCAAGAATGAGATGGCTCTTTGTTCCATGCCTTGGTAATGGCTTGTTTTGCTGCCAGTAGAAGAAAAACCAATAGTTTATTTTGCTTGATTGTGAGTTTTTTGACTTTTTGATATAACAGGGCCACTCATGGATCTCTTTTAATAACGTATGTGTCAGACCCACTACCCTGGACCAATGGCTCACCACCATGGGACACCTCTACCAAATATGCATAACATCCCCTAGGGTTCCACAACCTCTGACGCAGTTATCTGAGTCAACAGTATATAAAACAATCTAGAGAGTGTAATACCGCGCTGCTCATAATAACACAATAGTAATGCAATATTAAAAAATGCAATGTTAAGGGGCGTGGTTACGCTATGGCCGCGTGAGGAAGCATTTGTAGGAGCTCTGCGCATTCTAAGCTGAAACCAGCACCTAACCCGCTGATTTGGACCCACACCGACCCATGTCTAAGAGGAGGAGAAGTAGGGTGACACCTGGGAGCACCGGGGCCGCAAAAATCCCCGCATACTTCCACCCAGGAGAGGCAAGTGGACGGAGGAAGATGGACCGCAATATGGCGCGTGATGATGGCGGCGGAGTGAAGAGTCCCGCGCCGGGCGGGGGAGGAGACGCTGACACTGTGGCTGCCCTGGGCCGACGGGACCCGACCGAGGTGACCGCGAAGATCTTACCTGGAGTGGAGGTCGGTGGGCCTCGGGACGGCGGGGAGGAGGAGAGCCGGGGGGTAAGCAGCCCGAAGCCGCCATCTGTCCCTGTGGGGGAGGAACCGCCCGTGACGTCCGCGACGGCGAGAGGTGAGGAGCGAAGCGAGACGCTGCCTGGGCTGCTGCCGGCTGCAGAGGCAGAGGGACACTGTGTGTCATTCCCGGGCGGTGGGGGACGGGGCGGAAGGGGAGGACCTGCCCTTGCTGCCAGCGTGCTGGAGGATGTGTGCGAGGAGCTGCGGCCCGGAGGTGCACAGCGGGCAGCTGCCGGGGAGACAACCACACAAAGCAGCAGCAGCACTTACTGTCCAGGCCACCCTGTATATAAAGAGTGCGCTGTCGCCATGTCACAAAACAGTCAGCACACCAGCACATGCTCCCAGAGACATCCCCATCCCTCCGGAAGCTCATGCACTAATATTATTGGCCAAAGCTATAGCAGCCCCACCAACCGGCCCCAATATGGTCCCCAAGAAGTAACTGACAGCCTGATGAGCTCCCCCTCTAACCCACAGAGCGGAGACGAACCTTGGCAGCCGGGCAGGGACAGTGACTGGCTGGATGACCCCGGGGATCTCCCCCCCCATGTGGCGGAGTGGCGATGCCCTGTCGCTACCTCACCTTCACCAGAGGGCAGCGGGTCGCACATAGACGGCTCATTACAACAAGCGCCTTGCTTAGTAAATGATACCCACCCAGATGGCGCTATACACCCCACTACACCTGGGGGAATGAAAGGCGACGCAACCTCTGAGGCGACTCTCACTAGCGCTTTGTACCTGCATGCGCCACGGTTGGGCCCATCTAACTCCCAGATGCAAGACGGCGCCGGGATGGCTGGAAATGGGTCGCACCGGCTGACAATGGGTCGGACGCAGCCTGAGACCCCCCCCTTATGTTCGGGACTGAGTCCGCCGCCTGCCATGGAGTCCCCCGTTGCGGGACCTACTGGATGTGCATACTGGCCTAACCCACCAACACCTCATACAGAAGTTGACCTGGGGGGCATCCCCACTGCACAATATAATCTAGATATTCTTCTGAAATTCTTGCCCTCAAGAAAGGACTTTGAAAACTACACTAATAGGATGGAGACTCTGTTTAGGAGGGAGCTGGAGGAAGTAACCAAGTCCGTGTCGGAGGTCGCAGACCGAGTACAGGTCCTGGAACAGGACCAAACATCTACAATCCAGCGTTTAGAGGCTCTTGAGAGGGCGAATGTAGCACTACAAAGAGCGCAGAACGACGCGTCTCAACAAACCACCAGAATGCTATTGCACCTTGACGACATGGAAAACAGGGGAAGGAGGAATAATGTTCGTATTCGCGGGCTTCCAGAACCGCCTGAGAACAACAGATTAGAGGAAATTGCTAGGCACCTATTCAATGAGCTTCTAGGCCGGCAAAGTGATGAGCACATCGAGATCGACAGGATCCATAGGGCTCCGGGCCAGCGCTCACCAAGTCAGGCTAGGCCTAGGGACATAGTCTGCCGCATCCATTATTATAAAATCAAGGAAGAGATCCTGCAAAAAGCATGGGAGAGAGGGCCTCTGAAGTATCATGGCGCCACAATTCTACTCCTGCCTGACCTGGCCAGAAGAACCCTCCAGATGAGACGGTCACTTAAACCTTTACTCGAAAAAATCAAGGAGGTGGGTGCCACTTATAGGTGGGGCCACCCGTTTCATCTGGTGGTGACAAAGCATGGGCGCTCATATGTGTTGCGCTCTCCCTCCCAGCTCCCGGATCTCTTTGGCTTTCTAGACCTCCCGGCCTTCCCTGTCGAGGACTGGTTGTCCCCAGACCTTGGCGTGAGAGAAGAAAGGCAGAGGATCCCGATGCGGGGCAGCGGTCGCCCACGTAGCCCACGCAGACCAGATAATCAACGGAGGGGGCACCAGGCTCGTATCCAACGGGACTAACTAACCCGCCAGAATCCACCATCGCTTATGTAAGCGGACTGACTCGTATAAAAAGTGTTCTCCTCTTTTCATAGACAACCTGCCCATGTTGGACATGGTTCTCCCTCCTGTGTGGGTCGCTCGGGCTGGTGGGCTCCCCCGACCCTGCTCTGTGAATCATCAGGGACCTCTTTTAGACTCAGGTGCCCTTGGGCTTGGACCCGGAGCGGGGTCGGCGGGCGCATGCCGGTCTGGGTGGGCCCGGGACGGATCCTGAGTATACAGCTATGGGTTAATGTCAATACTTATGTTTTAACTGTTTTAACTGTTTTAACTGTTTTAAATGACTGACCCAGGTTAAGTTCACTGTTGGCTGCTGACCCGGGGGCTGTATATGTGACAGATGTTGTGTTCTGTGTCTGATGTTACAGCATTCAAATATGGATATATGGTGTCCAGACCCCTATGGTCGGTAGCCTGTTGTAAAGCACTCGGGGTTTCGTCCCCTCCCAACTCCAGCGGGTGCATTCCTTACAAGTAAAGAGAGCGCATCCTTTGCTCCGCGGTTATGGCTTTCCAACCCCCAATATAGGCCAGTCTTCCTTCTCCTCTAGTTTGGAGAGCGAAGAGAGTAACTAGTTACATTTAGAACATCCCCCTTGTTGTTATCTTCTGTAATTTGTATAGTTCTACCTGCTAATCTCTATAACCCCTCCCAAACCTCCCGGCTATACTCTACCTTAAACCTCCCTTTCCCCCCCCCTACCCTCACCTGCGGGGAGCGGGTCTGACCTGCTCAATATGGCAGAGGTGGTTGTCTGTTCCTTTAATGTGAAGGGCCTCAATATACCAGAAAAAAGGTCTAAGGTCCTTTATGACCTTCACAAACAAAAGGTTAAAATTATTATGTTTCAGGAGACACACTTCAGGGCCGACCATGTCCCCAAAATTGGAAACAAATACTACCCGGCCTGGCACCACTGCCCCAACCCTGATTCTAAGACTAAAGGGGTGTCGGTGGCATTCCACAAATCACTTCCACATGAAATAGTAGAGACTAAGACGGACCCCTCAGGCCGGTTCATCTTCATCAAAGTTAAGCTGTTTGGTAAGATGTACACATTAGCCAACATATATGCTCCAAACTCCGACCAGATAAACTTTTGTGTTCGGACGCTAAAGCAGTTAGAAGACTTCGCAGAGGGGATAATTATTGTGGGCGGGGATTTTAACACCCCGTTTAACCCAGACATTGACACTTCATCAGGGAGAGCGTGGTTGTCTCTTAGCAAAACTAACAAGCTGAAAAAGTCCTTGACGAGCCTCCAACTGATTGACACCTGGAGGACTCTCAATGGCACCAAGAGAGACTATACGTTCTACTCCCACACGGCCAACACATACAGCAGAATAGACTACTTACTGCTCAGCCACCACGCCCTGGATTGGAACCCCAGGGCCTGGATTGGCTCTATACTATGGTCTGACCATGCCCCAGTCTTTATCTCTCTTCATCTCCCTGGTCCCTCCCCCCCGGGTTGGACGTGGCGGCTGAACGACGACCTACTGGGCGACAAGGTATGCTCCGCCGCAATTGACTCGACGATTGAACACTTTCTTGCGAACTACAGGGATGACCCCACCCCACTACCCTATCAATGGGAGGCCCTTAAGTGTGTCCTCAGGGGGGAACTTATTAGACATGGGGCCAGACTCAAGCGGGAGAGGGCCTCACTCATAATCAAGACGCGGGACCTGATCCACACGCTTGAAAGGGAACATAAAAACAAGCCTGTAAATACCAAGTTGCTGGAACTGCAAAGCGCCAGGGAGAAGCTGCAAAAGCTTTACAATCAATCATATTTGCGCTATAGAGCCAGGGGTAATGCCCTCCTCTATGAGTCGGCAAATAAATGTGGCCGTGTGCTGGCTAGGATGCTTCATCCTCGGCCGACGGCAACTTACATCCCGGTTCTCAAAAAACAGGACGGTGGGCTGGCTCAGACTCCTTCCGAAGTGGCAGACACATTTAGGAGTTTCTATGCCTCACTTTATAACATACATAGCTCCCCCGACTCCGCTGTACGCACCCAGGCATCCCCAGAAGAAATAGACGCTTACATAGACAGTGCCCCTCTCCCCACTATCCCTAGGGAAGAGGCGGAGCTTCTGGAGAGACCCTTCACGGAGCAAGAGGTAGCTAAGGCAATCAAAGAGTCGCCAGCGGGTAAATGTCCAGGCCCAAACGGGTTTACGCCCAAGTTCTACAAACTCTTTGGAACTCGCCTGACGCCACTATTGACGAAAACTTTTAACGCCATAGGTGAGCAATGCCCCTTTCCCAAACAGGCACTAGAGGCAACGATAGCGGTCATTCCCAAACCGGGCAAAGACGCCACCATATGTAGCAATTATAGACCGATATCTTTAATTAATATAGATCTTAAGCTCTACGCCAAGATCATCGCCATGAGACTGCAGCCGCTACTCCCGACCCTGATTCATCTGGACCAGGTGGGGTTTGTCCCGGGGAGGGAGGCCAGGAACAACACCAATAAGCTTCTCGACCTTGTATCTTATGTTACTGCTGCGGGGGAACCTGCATGCCTCCTCTCGTGTGATGCGGAGAAGGCATTTGACAGAGTCAACTGGGACTTCCTAAGGGCTTCTCTCCGTCAGATTGGTGTTGGACCTGGCCTCCTTTCCAAAATCCTTGCACTTTATACGTCCCCATCAGCCAGAGTTAGAGCTAACGGGCTTCTCTCTACCCCCTTCCCTATAAGTAATGGTACGCGACAGGGGTGCCCGCTTTCCCCCCTCCTCTATGTTCTCACGATGGAGCATCTGGCCAGAGCCATACGGGACAACCCAGACATTAAGGGGATCCAAATAGCGAACCACCACTACAAAACTTCTTTATTCGCTGATGATTTACTGCTACACCTAACCTCTGCACACATCTCCTTCCCATCAGTTCTGAAAGAGTTCCAGCGATTTGGTAGAGTAAGCAATTTCAAGGTTAATTACTCGAAGTGTGAGGCTCTTAATATCTCCCTTCCAGCACAAGCTGTTAAGCACCTGGAGAGCAACTTCCCTTTTAGGTGGAGGCCTCAGGCTATTAAATAATTAGGCGTGCAAATCCCAGCCGATCTTACTAAATTGTATGAATTAAATTATGCGCCACTTCTTACTAAAGTCCTATCTGACCTCGGCTCCTATACAAAGAAGCCGATCTCGTGGTTTGGGAGAATTAACAGCCTAAAAATGGACACGCTCCCCAAACTTTTGTACATATTCCAAACAGTCCCAATCAAAATCCCTAGTGGGTTCTTCCGTAAGCTGAGGTCAGCATTTTCCAAATTTGTCTGGGGGGTCACTAAACCAAGAATTAAACTTTCTACCCTCACAAAAAATAGGTCTGATGGGGGGGTGGGACTCCCGGACCTAAAGGGCTATCACACAGCCGCGATTCTTCAGCGGATGATAGATTGGTTTCATAGGGGACATGAGAAACTATGGGTTCAGCTTGAAAAATCATTATCCCCACTTAACCCCACCTCCCTGGCGTGGGCCGGCCCCCTCGCCAAATCTCAAAAAGAGCCCATGCCTCTCCTGATGAAACACTTCTTGGAGATTTGGGACCCTCTGCAGGATAAGCACAAGCTGGTGCGCAGGCCGGGCCCTCTCACTCCATTGTTCGACAACCCAGCATTTGAACCTGGAATACGGGTTAGGAGCTTCCTCACTTGGAAAGCCTCTGACAATACCACGATTGGACACATACTTAAATCAGGGACAATTCCTTCATTGGCTGATTTGAGGGAGGAGGCGGGAGGGGGGCATGTCTCGTGGCTCCTCCACAGGCAGTTGAGTACATACGTAACTTCCAACAATCTGTTGGAAATCTCCCGAGCCCCACCTACGGAACTGGAGTCCCTGATCATCCGGGACGCCCCCCCCACCCGGGTCATTTCATTCATCTACTCACTTGTAAATAGGTCACTCAACTCACCTCGTCCTAAATATATAGAGAAATGGGAAAAGGAATTGAATATCCAAATCCCTGATAGCGATCTTGCCAAGATATTCCTGGGTACCCGTGGCATGTCTGTGGCGGGCGCTGCCCAAGAGAGGAACTATAAGGTCCTAGCCAGGTGGTACAAATGCCCGGAGGACATCCATCGATTTGCAGCCTCACACTCAGATAGGTGCTGGAGATGCCAGAAGGAGGTGGGCAACATGTCCCATATCTGGTGGGGATGCCCGGTTGTTAAGGCCCTTTGGGAGCAAATCTTTGCCATATATGAAGACATCACCGGGACCAAGGTACACAATACACCACAGGTGGCGCTGCTCTCACTTATCCCTGGTCCAGTCTCTGACATTAAGAAGGGAATTTTGAGGCATTTTATAACAGCAATGAGATCCATTATCCCGAGACGCTGGAAGTCACAAGTTCCTCCAACGCTGTTGGAATGGGTGCAGGAACTAGAAGTGATTCGTAGTATGGAGGAGATGGCGGCTTCCAGGGGGGATGCCATGGATCGGTTCCTGGCCACCTGGACGGGCTGGATAATATATCGCGACACACGTTTGTCGGGTCTTGTCTAGCCCACTGGACGCTGGGGAACTCGACAGGGGAATCCTGGTTGAGTGTGACACACGTCAGATCGGCAGGTTACTCGGAGGCCTAAGCGGGAGAGGAGGCCCGCTACCCCGCACCCTATAAGTACCCCCCCCCCACTCCCTCTTTATACTTCCCGTACTTCATCGCCGGATACAGGGCCAATATCCACAAACGCGTTGGCCGTTGCTATGTCCCAATACGTAATTCCCCCTCCTTCTGACCAGAATCGGATCTGTGTGGCTTGTTAATGCGGCCCGCACAGATGTAAACACATCTGGGAGAAGTAGCGGTTACACCGGTCCAAGCAACGTTGCCATGGAAAATAAACAAGGGGACGTTAGGCCACCGTGCTGTTAGGCAAATCCACACGTGTTCACACACAAGATGGGCCGCCACCAACCACTTAAGCCTCTTACCAGATGGCCAATGTAAATCAGCGAAACGGATAAACTTTCTCAAATCAATCCAGGTCCTCTTTAATTTGCTCCTAATCGCCAGAGAAGCCTCAATCATTCAGATTTATCACACAGACTTATACTGGAAAAGACATCAACTCCCAATCCAAAGCGGTACTCAGAAGTGGGGACTCAAATTAATTCAGCATTGATGCAATAAGGGATTAGCCATGGAAAAAATATAAAAACATATATAGTGCAGTCTTAAAAAGTAGCAAAAATGTAATAAGCAAAAAATGCACTCACAAAGAAATCATTAAAAAGAGCATGTTTCAAATACAGCTGTAATGTCAGTAGTAGTTCTCACCACGCAGACACTCAGATGCAATAGGTACTCCAGTTAAGATA
The DNA here is from genome assembly GCA_027917425.1 of Gastrophryne carolinensis. Lineage (NCBI taxonomy): Eukaryota > Metazoa > Chordata > Amphibia > Anura > Microhylidae > Gastrophryne > Gastrophryne carolinensis. The sequence continues at coordinate 442,162,264 of CM051234.1, forward strand.
ATAAGCAGGTACTCCAACGCGTTTCACCCTCTCAGGGCTTTGGCTAGGATAACCTGCTCCAAATTCAAACTATATTTATAGTGATGTAATCCAATAAGTGGGCAGCCGGATACGGCTGCGCAACCCGGAAGTGATAGTGTCAAAGCATGTTTACATATAATATAGCCTCCATTCCCTAAAAGTGACAGACTACATTCATTAAGAAATATTGCTTCGTCCATTAGTAATACCTAAAGCGATCTTATCTTGGAATCTAAGGTGCAGCAGTTAGCCGAATCCCCGGAAGTAAAAAACGCACATACCTTAGGCCGTGGAGAGCATGTGAACCGGAACTTTTCCACTCCATAGATCCGCATGAATACAGACAGAGCTCGTCCCGCGCTCCGGAAGTGACACATTATGCGTCCCAGCTCCTGAGGCGCACCCGGTCCATAGAGCGCTGCGTTCAGGAGGTGACGTCCTATGCGTCCCAACTCTTGGAAAGCACCTCTTCAGGAGGGCAGTTCATAGAGCGCTACACACAGGAGGTGACGTGCTGTGCGTCCCAGCTCCTGGAGCGCACCCCTTCCTGAAATTAATCCAAAAGACACCCGGAAGGCATGCCCAATTCAAATAGCGCTATACACATCCTGTGCGTCCCAGCTATTGGAACGCACATATTTCAAGACGCAGTCCCCTCTAATCACCCTCCTGGCGGTATCATCCACCAACTTCTAGGAGTGACGTCCTCTGCGTCCCAACCCGTGGAGCGCACAGAACCAGCGGAATATTGAAAGAGAACTAAAGCATGTTCCCCAAATACTAACCAAGATTAAAAATCTATTAATTGCACCACTAACAAAAGTTATAAAGAATAAAGAAAACTAGAGACAAGTGAAAGACACATATAAATCAGACATAGGTTGAAGCTAGAAACATCCAGCCCATATTAATTTGCTAATTCTGATTGTGAGCCAGACCCAAGCTTCCTACTAAATTAACCACCTTTTAATAGTGATCTAATATGTGGAGATAATAAAACATATATATATATATATATATATATATATATATATATATATATAAAACAAACCATGTGACAAGGCAAAAAGCCTCCTGCTCGCCAAGCTCTGTCCCTTCAAAGTATGAATCACTACGGGACCAACCATCAGCCTACTGAGACAGCTAAAGTAAACATACACACACCTGGCTAAAGTGGCTGTGGCTGGTGCCAGTAATAAACATTTATTGAAGTACAAAACACACATGACCATTAGTCTATGTAGCAAAAATCACCCTCCCCTAAAAACCACAACGTTGTCAAAAGCTTAAAACACAGGGCTCCAGTGCAACCGCCATGACCACACCCACACATACACACTAAGCCACACTAAGGCTCATTGAAAAATGTAACTTGTAAAGGGGGACTGAACTCAACATTTTTAATGGTAGGAGTGTTAGCAATGTAGCGTCAGGCAAAGCAGGGCGCAGAGCGGCAGCCCGCCCGTCACTCTTACCACCCGACATGTACTCGATCCACGAAAAGTCCTGTTCAGAGATGGAGTACACGCAAATCTTCGGGCAGTCTGCCCTTGTTCACAGCGCGTCCATCCTTGGCCAACTACTTGAATGATTGGGACCATGCAGAGGGGGTGCTGGGATCAGGTATAGCGTGTGTAGAAGGGTGTGGTGGGCGCAGCCCCTGTCGCCTTGAAGGCAGACTGACCAAAGATTTGAGTGTCCAGCTGCCAGGTGCAAGGACCATTTTTTAATGTGTGGGAGGGTTGACCAAGGCATTGGCTTATTAATACAGCTATATATTTATTTTGTGAAGCAAGCTCAACTTTGGGTGTGAACTGAAAAATACCTCACCAGTAAAAATGCCCCACCAATGGTCGGTATGGGGTGGTGTGGTATGGGTGATTTAGAGTTAAAAAAAGCTTACTCAGATTTAATATTCAGTTCACACCCAAAGTTGAACTTGCTTCAAGAAATAAATAGTATTGTCTGTGCTCCGATGCTAATCTTGTGACATATAAGAGGAGGGTGTTTGGCAGACGTAAAGGTTTGACTTAAGGTCTACTTTAAGCATAGTCAAATTTCAATCTCAGATGGTTATAGTAAGTGAAAACCTTGTTCACTAAACTCTACCACCCCTAGTCATACCTATATTCACTTCTAATGAGTTCCGAGATTCAAAGGCTTCCCCTGTCACAGTCCACATTGTTATTTACTTAGCAAAAACACTAGTGCCATACCTACACATCTGTTCGAAACCACACTATATAGGGTTGATTCAGCACCATGATTGTTTTTACTCACTTTTTTTGAGAGAAAACCACTTTTCTCATATATTTGCACGATTCAGCACCATATTTAGCTGTTCAATTTAGTAATCAATTTGCACAGCTGACAAAAAGTGAGTAAAATAATAATCATGGTGCTGAAGCAACCATTATGGGGTGAATTTTGCAGAACAAGCAAAAAAAATGAGGAACAAGGAAAATAAAGTGAGTAAAATAATACTTATGGTGCAGAATCAACCATTATGAGGTGGATTTAGCCCCAGGTGCGGTGCAAAACATGCAATTTTTTACACCGGTGTTGAATAGACCACTATTACAGCGCATTACACTTTTTGCATCTGGTGCTGACTTCTCCCTCGGATTGAGCAGCAGATGCAAAAAAATGCAATTCTGTGAGTACTCACCTGTAGAATTGATTTTGTAGTATACAGCACGTTCTGTTCCTGTAATTCCTTATGTCTGGGTTATTCCCACACAAGGTGGCGCAGTGGACTGCAGAAAGACTTGTGGCCACTCCCGGCCCCATAAATAGCCAGGAACCTCCCACCAATTCCCAGTGTTGACAAGCAGTTATACAAGAAGCCGGGAGAATCAAAAAATGGATAAGAACCCAAAAAGAACTTTAGAACAATCACCATACAGAGGTAACCAAGAATAATGATTACAAGGGAGGGGTGAAACAGGACGTGCTGTATACTACAAAATCAATTCTACAGGTGAGTACTCACAGAATTGTATTTTTCCAAGTATACAGCACGTCCTGTTCCAGTAATATCTTACTTCTGGGACATCCAAAAGTAGTGTCCGTAAGGCAGGGTGGGATCCCAAAAGCAATGGCGAGCAGTTTCAACCACTGCCGCCTGCAGAACTTTGCGGCCAAAAGCAGCGTCAGCTGAGGCCCTAACATCAACCTTGTAAAACTTGGAAAAAGTATGAACAGAAGACCAAGTTGAGGCCTTACAAACTTGCTCAACAGAAGCCTGGTGCTGAAAGGCCCAAGAGGCCCCAATAGCACGAGTGGCGTGAGCAGTAAGGCGGAAGGGAGGTTCCTTCCCCTTAGCAGAATAGGCTTGCACCACCGTCTGACGAATCCACTTGCTGATAGTGGACTTAGCCGGAGGCAACCCCTTCCTAGGACCAGAAGGAAGAACATAAAGAGCATCAGTCTTCCTGAAAGATTCAGTAGCTACCAAGTAAAACTTCAGAACCCTGACCACATCCAAAGAATGCAGAATCCTCTCCTTGGAATTAGCAGGATTAGGACACAAGGAAGGCAAAACAATGTCCTGATTGAGATGAAAAGCAGACACAACCTTAGGCAAGAAATCTGGCTTTAACCAAAACACCACCTTGTCCTGGTGTCGCTCAAAATAAGGAGGTTTGATGGAAAGCGCCGCCAACTCAGAAACATGCCTGACAGAAGTGATAGCCACCAAAAAGGCTACCTTAAGAGTCAAAACGGGCAAAGCGGCCTCACGGAGAGGCTCAAAAGGACGACCCTGCAGAGCATATAATACCAGATTCAGATCCCAAACTGGTAACATAGGCTAATGTGGCAGACGCACGTGAGAAACCCCCTGGAAAAAAGTCTTAACCAAACGGTGATTGGCTAAAGATCTTTGGAAAAAAATTGCCAGAGCTGAAACATGACCTTTGAGGGTACTAAGTTGAAGGCCCAAATCCAAACCATGTTGAAAAAATTCCTGAATCCTGGGAATAGAAAACACCCGACAGGGAAGAGATTTGGACTCACACCAGGCAAGGTAAGCATGCCAGACTCTGTACTAGATAAAGGATGAGGATTTCTTCTTAGCCCTAATCATGGTATCAACAACAGAGGCAGGCAACCCCTTTTCCCTCAAGATGGAGGTTTCAACAGCCAAGCCGTCAAAGCCAACGTTTGTAAATTGGGATGGCGCAGCTGCCCCTGAGTGAGCAGGTCTGGATCCTTGGGCAGAACGTACTGATCTACTGCCAATTGCACGATGTCTGCGAACCACACCCTTCTTGGCCAACAGGGGGCCACCAGAATGGTTGGCATCCCTTCCTGGGCTATCTTGCGCAGCACCCTGCGCAACAGAGGAAACTGAGGGAACACATAGAGGGGTCGAAACCCCTGCCAAGGCATTGCTAGCGCATCCGTGGTGAAGGCCAGAGGGTCCTGTGACAGAGAGACAATTCTGGGAAGCTTGTGACTGTGACGTGAAGCAAACAGGTCTACATCCGGCAGACCCCAGCGGTGGCACAGGGAGTGAAACACCCTGTTGCTGAGGGACCACTCCCCCAGCCGAGACATCCCCCTGCTCAAGGAGTCTGCCTCCAGGTTTTCCACTCCCGGGATGTAAACTGCTGATACACAGGGGACATTCACTTCCGGCCAGGACAGTATCAGGGACACTTCCTTGAGGGCTCGCTTGCTCCAAGTCCCTCCCTGATGATTGATGTAGACATGAGCGGATCTGAACAGCCCGACCCTGAAGGTGTGGGATCAATTGGGCGAGAACCAACCTTACCGCCCTCAGTTCCAGAATGTTGATAGGAGTATGGGCCTCCTGGGGGCCCCACTGACCCTGGAATTTCAAGGACTTCCAGAAGCCCCCTCCAACCTGTCAGACTGGCATCTGTGGTGACAGTCTCCCAGCAAGGGGACAGAAAGGTCCTGCCCACCAAGAGGTTCCTTGAGTCCAGCCACCACGAGAGGGACCATCTGGCCAGGGGGGACAGAACAAATACCTGATCCAGGGACACAGGATCCCGATCCCACACTTATAAGAGGTGTAGCTGAAGAGGTCTCATGTGAAATTGAGCATAGGGTACCGCCTCGAAGCAAGACACCATCAGGCCCACCAGTTGCATCCCCTGCCGGATGGAGGGATGAGGACAAGAAAGAAGAAACTGGGCCTGCGCTTGAAGACCCTCCACCTCCTGTCGAGGGAGAAAAACCTTGACCTGAGATGTATCCAGAGTCATGCCCAGCCGAAGGACTCTAGTGTGGACACCACCATCTGGGTATCCAGTTCTGCCTGATGGAAGGACTGAGACGAGATCAGAATGTCGTCCATATAAGGAAGAATTTGAATGCCCTGAGATCTCCACAGAGCCATCACACCCGCCAGCACCTTGGTGAATACCCTGGGAGCTAAGGTGATACCGAAAGGTAAGGCCACAAATTGGTAGTGCTGATCCCCCAGAGCAAACCTGAGAAATTTCTGATGACCTGGGAAGATTGGTACATGAAGGTAAGCGTCCTTGATGTCTACGGATGTCATGAAGTCGCCCGGGTGCAGAGTAGCGACTGCTGAGCGTAGGGTCTCCATGCGAAAATGCTTGAATCTGACAAACTTGTTGAGGTTCTTTAAATCCAAGATGGGCCTGAGGGACCCATCCTTTTTGGGAACAGTGAATAGATTGGAGTAGAAGCCTCTGCAAGATTTCGGACCGCAAGCCCTGAGCTGACAGGGGGTTTTGTGCCATCCGGGATCTGATAAATCTTGGGGGCGGCCAGGCTGCAAACTCTATCTTGTATCCAGAGGACACCACCTCCTGAATCCATCTGTCTGCTACACGTAGCCTCCAGACGTGAGCAAAGTGCCGAAGCCGTCCCCTCACTCGGATGGGTGAGGGCGCCTCCTCATGCCTGAGGGGGCTTGGGGGAGGATTTGGGCTTGGGACCCCATGAGAGCCCGGGTTGGCCCCGTCCTCTACCCCTGCCCCCATAGTCTCCGCGTACCCCAGCAAAGGAAACTCATCGAGCAGCCCTGGAAGTGGGGAAGGAGGGGAGAGAAGCACCGCTCCCCCGAAAGGGCCGAGACGGCCTCCTATGTTGAGGCAGCCTACCACCCCTGGCAAATAGGTCCAAGCATTCACCAAAGAGCCGCAGCCCCTTAAAGGGAAAACCACTGAGGGCCTTTTTAGCAGAATTATCAGCCACCCACTGATGTAGCCAGACAGAGCGTCGTATAGCCACCAACAGGGCAGAAGTCCTACCACACATTCTAATGGCATTATCCATGGCAGAAAGGATATATGCAATAAATTCATAGCAGTAGGAGAGATCTATAATACCTAAAACCCGCTTTTTAAACTAAAGTGCAATTTTATCCTGGTGTTGCATGCACCGCTATGTGTTAAAAATAAATAGAAGGGCAGACTCCCAACAAATTGTGCTTTTGCCCCATGGGACCTTTTTTCCTAATTGGGTTCACTTTAAAGTGCTGGACCAGAAATAAATTGCTAAGTTAAGCATTTTTATTATGCTCAGTTAATCCCTTTAAAGCAGATGGAAACCCATATTTGGGTCCACCACTCAAAGTGTGGGGACCCCCAAACTGGCCAGGTCTTTTAGATTCCAGGGCCCAGCCGCACGGGTTATGACCTGCTTTGAAGGAAGGGAAGGGAATGACCCACTTACATTCTGCCTGCTCCTGTGCTGCACATCATTCACTCTCTGCACCAGTTAAAAAAGATCTGGTGGGTGTGGTCTCTTTCGAGAACTTTTGTGTCAATGCGAGCAAGGTGAGTGAGGGATGTACGGCCCCCTGGCATGCCTGATCTGAGTTGTTTTTGAAAAGTCCACCAAAGTTAGATTTTTCAAGTAGTAAGTAATAATCAACTAGCTTATACGAAGGATGGCGACATATATCAATGGTCTACATATAACAGCAAACTCTTTTATGGTACATGCTTCCCATTCTTCCTACCCTTTAATCTTTTAGTCTAACATGTTCCATTGACTTATACTTTACAAAGTTTTTGGTGATGTAGAAAAGGGAAAGAGCAAGGGCATAATTACCTGCTGGAAGTAGGTGTATTATTCTAGCAAAATATTTTAATATTGAATATGTGACGTTACATCATCCCAAGAAGAAATGCTTTCTGTATTTTTTCCCTCAAATCTCTAGACATGCTTTCAGATTTTAATGACTTATTTGTTGTTTTTGTTCCCCCTCAGCCTGAATAATTATACAAGCCCAGTTTGGGGATGAATGCTGCCACATCTGAAAGTCATACATTTCTCCACTAGCTACATGTCATTTACAGGCTATTGAAAGCTCAGATTTATGTCTGCTTATTAGGAGAAGGCATATAAACCCTTTAAGCTGAATTCCAAAAATATATTAAATGTCCATTTATTGTATGCCAAGTAATTCACAAACTTTAAGGTTTAAGCAAATTTTGTCTTACCTCACTAAAATGAAATTAAGAATTGAAAATACAGAATCTTTTTATTAACTATATATAATATAATATTATATTATGTGAAAGTCCAGACCCTAAATGGGGGCCTGGTGATACACATATAGTAACTTTTTTTGGGTCCCATTTAGCCCCTAGGATGTCAAATTTTAACTAAATTAGATAATATTAAATCCTTGTGATGGTCAGAGTTATAGCCTATTACTGGCCATTCAGCAGCTAAATTGTATGAATGTATTAGTATTGCTTTGTCCCTTTAAGAATTTAGATTAATGCTAAAACTGCATAAAATGTGCATCTTGATACCAAGTACGAGCTTACACTAATGAACATTCAGACTTTAGACCCACTGTACCACAGGTACAACCTTTTTACTGCTGCAAGATAGTTTTGTGAAAAATTAAAAGTGCTTGACATTAGACTATCGTTGATACGATTTTTCAGGGTAGTCCCTGCATAAATCCAACAGTAATCTGTCATCATTGAGTCATTCCAAAAACCCCAGTAGCAGTGTTCCATTACTAATGTCCCTAAGATTACAAGGGAAGAAATCCAAATGTGAATGCAAAAAGTGAATTTTTGAGATTTGCAGAGATCCAAGACACTGGTATGCATTTAGCAGTTCCTCAACACCTTCAACATATTCTGTAGATTTATTTTTTCCTAATAAGTTTTCACAGATCCATTTGAAGCTTTTCCAAGATCTCATTTCCTTATCATTTAGAGTCCCTTCAAAACACATCATCTCTCATACGCTCTCTGATCTGAGGACCAACAAATACTTCTTCTTTCAGTTTTGCTAGAGAAATGCTGGAGAATTTCTGTGAAATATACTGGAACCCTTGTGAATGTGTCTTTGCCATGGCTTTCATAAAGTATTTAATCAATTCCATCTTTATATGTAATGGAGGAAGAAAGATTTTTGTTGGAGCAACCAAAGGATTTTGCTGAACATTGTCCGTATCTGGAGCATACATGTTTCTCTGTCCCCAATCATGACGAACATAATGCTGTTCTGTATTTCTAAACACAAGAATGAACACTATTTTGCGAAACCTCCTTTTATTATCATTAGCAGATCACTTTCAAATCTCCACAGGTATACCATTGATAATGCTTATATTGTATAGCATTTAAAACAACTGACATATTTTCATAACTTTACTTTAGGTGACACGAGCGAGCAATATTGATTGATGTCTTCATATTTCCATTGTGAAGCAACACTGCTTTCAAACTTCTCTAGGATGAGTCAATAAACAATTGCCAATCTGCAACAAAGTACTCTTGATTCACTCCTTCAAGGGGGAGATTCTATCACCTCATCTTGCTTTATAGTTTTATAGCTGGAGAACTGATGAAGTGAGATTAGCCGATTTAAATAAAGCACACATTTGTGTTCCCCCAAAGGCAGGAAAAGATCCAGGAGATTGTAATAATTATAGACCCATTTCCCTGCTAAATACTGACTTGAAGCTGCTTACCAAAATATTGAGATTAAGGCTTAACTCCTTTCTGGCTCAGTATATTCATCTTGATCAGGTGGGTTTTATCCAAGGAAGGCCTCGGATCAGACCCAAAGGGTACAGCAATTGATTTGATTTCTGCAGTTCAAACTAACTAGGATGAAGAAGGAGCAACAATGTCTTAGCTTCTCTCATTAAATTTATATAAAATGTTCGAAGTATTGACTATGTTTTGGGAAGACAAGGTTTTGGAACTACATTTCAAAATATTTTGAGAAATGTATATAGGCATCCTCATGTAGTTATAGGGATAAGAGGATTTGAGTCTATTAAAATGTACAGAGGTACTCGACAGGGTTGTCCTTTGTCGCCATTATCATTTGAGTTGTCAGTGAAACTGGTGAGAATAATTAGATAAGGCAGGGAGTGTGATGTGCATTTTTTGCTGACTATGTTCTATTGTTAGTTTCCCCACCCCACACCTCACTTCATTTCAGATGCTCAAGAAATTTGGCAACATTTCGGGGTTAAAATTAAATGATACTTAGTCTGAGGTGTTGAATTTGACACTCTAGGACCAAGAGGTTCTTAATTTAATTTAAAGCATTCCTTTAATCTCAGTTGGAAAACTGATAGTGTAAACAATTATTATTATAAAAACATCAATAAAAATATCAATGATTAATATAACAATAACTGCTCACTGTAGGTTCTAGGTTGTGGGTGATGAAAGGAATCACACAAATGATTGTGTATAAAAAGATTATATTGTGCACAGACTTATGATACAGGACTGTTGTACATATGTAAATATACTACATAATATATAGAAAATTAGGTCCTAAACAATTACATTAACCCCAAGACAGTATAGGTATCACAGGGACTCGGCAATTACATAAAACAATTCCTAAAATGTACTATTACTATTTACAACTGCCAAATAGGCATAAAATTACTTGCTCATAGTTATCAATACACGTGTCCTTTCTCCTCCTTGGTCCTCTCCCAACTGCACAAAAACTACTTAAAATCCTTCCAGGAGACCTCACTTCCTGTTGGAAAGGACTATCCCCTCCCTTTAACCAGCCCATCTACTTGCAAAAGGATTTCAAGGCCAGGTATTGACTTCATTTATATTACATAAGTAAGAATCCTTTATACACCCAAATCTATTGTGTCCACCCACCAAGCCAAGATGCCTGGGTCTTCCTCAATACCAAATTAACATCTAAGTGGCTCAATTACCATCCATTTAGGGAAGCTATCTGGAGACCTAGTTTAGATATTTTAAACTTATATCTCTAATATTTTATATTTGATGGGGATTGTCTATTTCTTACAATAGTATTAATTATCTTGGGATCCAGCTAACCCCTCAGTTTCATTGATTATATAGAAACAATTACACATCATTATTCCATAAATTTGGAGGTGACATGGACTCCTGGTCTGGTCTGAGGCTGTCTTGGTTGGGGCACATTAGGGCAATTAAAATGACTATGTTATCTAGACTGTTATATTTGTTCCGAACACTTTCTATTTCTATCCAGAAGGCAGATTTAAAGAAACTTCAATCTAAAGTGTTGAGATTTGTGCAGGCAAAAGTAGAAGTATCAATCAGAGAATTTTATATATAGGAAAACATAGGGGGATTTGGTGTTCCAAATGTATATAGTCATTATGCTGCTGCTCAATCAGCCCAACTTACACAGTTGTTATTAGTGGAGGAAAGCCCAGCTGGGTTATGATAAAACAGAAAGCATTCTTTTTTTCACATTGATTTTCTCATGTGGCTAGCTAAAGTAAAAAGGACAAGGTAAAAAGAGCATATCTAAAATGGTGGACACAGAAATGTCTCTTTATAGAAGGGCAGACTTCCAAGTGGATTACAGAGTATGGCAACCAAGACATTTCATGTTAAAGCCGAAACTCTGAAAATAAAATATATATAGTTTTCCCGGAAATTCCTGGAATTTCCTACAAAAATCACAGGTAAAGATAAAGGCAAAATGTGCAACCCAAGAATAAATTGAGGTATTGCTTTCAGAAAGATGTGCCACTACAAAAAGCTGGGCACACCTAGAAAGCTTAACGTGTGTTCTTTCAGGGAATAAATGGTTTGTGGGGGGTATTTCAAATGCAAATAGTTGTTTTGGTTAATAAATTGCAGATCTGAAATTAGTAAAATTACCTTTACGCACCTGCTTTACTTTGGGAGGTTTGGCAACCTTATCCTTGAAAGCAGCTATGCATGTTGGGTATTGTTCTGTTTGGGGGACCTTTCTGTTTCAGAGTTAACTTGTTTGGTTTTGATTCTGCTTTTGTATTCTTTTTTTTATGGAAACCCTGTGCAATCAAAGAATTCATGGAGGGATTACTTCCAGAAAACTGTGTCTATGACAACAAGCAACCAGGACTAAGGACTCCACCTTTTTTTATCATATGTTAATTTGACTGTTTGAGTCATTAGTTGTCTAGGTGCACCCAACTGAGTTAAAACTCTAACATGGCTTGCTCCTCTTTAATGAGGGAAGAAAATTAAGTAAGATATAATAGAAGGTGAAGTGGGTTGTATCTCGATTTAATGACCTTTTCATCAAGCTACTTTCAAGTCTGTTATGACTGGGTTCTAGGCATGTGCCCCATCAAAAGACCCATCTTCCTTGCCAGTGCAGTGGCCTGAGCTGGAAGGTTTGTAGAATTTCTTTAGAAGTTGCTCAACAATGGCAGAACCAATAATTCTTAAAGTAATATATGCTTAAACCAGACCAACACCCATACAAGAAACAATGCTCATATGCATCCCTCCCTTGGGAAATTCACATTTCTGCACATAAAAATAAATTTACCTTTTTGTACCTCCTGCTGTAGTCAAATGTAAATACAAAATGGCATCTCATGAAGCCGCAGGCTGGCTGCAAATCGGAAGTTGGGCAAAGGCTTTGGTAAAAAAGAAAAATGGGCTGTTTAGCCCTTTCAGTGCCAAGCACGTAGTTTCTAAGTGCTCGCTTCCACTCCACTTAAGTGCCAAGCACGTAGAATCTATGTGCTTGAATTTCCCCCCTGCTAGTAAAAAAAATAAAAATCAAAAATACTCACCTGACCCCTCGTTGGATCCAGCCGGGTCTCCTCTTTAATTTGCTGCCATCCGATCCCCCGTGGGGGCTCGGATGGCTCCAGGAGAGCCCCCGGAATAGGCCGCCCCCGCTTCTGCAGCAGCAGCTGCTAACTGTAAAAAAAAAAAAAATGACATTCAATTACCTGCGTGTGCGCTGGCTCCCTTGGGGGCAGGGCTAATGTCGTCATCCCAGCCCCGATCTCCGGCTTCAGCTCTCTCAGCTGACAGATGCTGGTGATCGGTGCCGGTGAAGGAGGTGGCAGGAGATCCTCTGATCTCCTGCCTCCCCCTTCTCTGGATGCCGATCACCGGCATGTGTCAGCAGAGCGGCGAAGGACAAAGGAGCTTACAATCAAAGGTAAGTACAGTAAAAACAATTTTTTTTTTTTTTTATAAAATACTTTTATTAATTGTGTTGTGTCTTTTTTTTCACAGTTAACCCTTTGTGAGCTGGTAAGGGGTCCATGAGACCCCTTATACCAGCTCACAAGGCTCTGGGTCTGGCAAGTCACCTGCAGCTAGCGGGTGACTTGCCATTAACCCCCAGCCCCCCATTACCTGCCTCCCCAACGGCCAGGGGGGGCAGAAGGGCCCGGGCCACTTAGTGGCTATGTGGGCTAGTAGCCCCTGCGCCCTGTTCTACAAGCCCCCATATCTGGCCCGGGTCGGTAATGCTGGGTAGGGGGACCCTGCGTCATTTTTTGGGGGATTTTTAAGGGTTTTTAACCCTTAAAATTCCAAAATAAAAATGGGGTCCCCCTCCCTGGGAGGGGGGACCCTATGTCATTTTTTTTTAATTAACCCTTTTGTGTTCTGTCATCCAGCAGCTATAAAAGGCTTCTAGCAAGTGAGCAGAAGCCAGTGATCGTCGAGGGACAAAGTGCTCCAGGATGGATGGGAGGTAAGTATTAAAAAAAAAAAATTAATAAAATAATTTTTTCTCTTTGTGTGTCTGTGTTTTTTTTTACATTTAACCCCATGTGAACTGGTAAGGGGTCCATGACCCCTATACCAGTTCACAAGGCTGGGGGGTGGCAAGTCACCTGCGACTAGCGGGTGACTTGCCATTAACTCCCGGAACCCCCATTACCTGCCTCCCCAAAGCCCAGGGGGGGGCAGAAGAGCCCGGGCCCACGGGCTATGCGGGCATGTAGCCTGCAGGGCCAGGGGCCACAAAAGCTGGCCCCTGCGCCCTGTTCCTACAAGCCCTGCATAGCTGGTCCCGGGCTGGTTACTTTGGGTAAGGGGGCCCCATGTCATTTTTTGGGGGGATTTTTAAGGGTTTTTAACCCTTAAAAATCCCCCCCAAAAATGCCCCCCCCCCCCCTGGGAGGGGGGACCCTGTGTCATTTTTTTTCTCGATTTAACCCTTTGTAGTGTAGATGGTAGTTGTATTTTATTTGTAAATGTTAAAAATTACTTGTTTCAGTTAGGGGGGTCTCCTGGGCAAGAATGGGGGGGCTACCGATAAATATGTGGTACCGTTCTAATCGGTAGAAATGGGGCTTTCACATGCAATATGGTTTTCCCTAATAAAATACATTTTTTATTTAAAATAAAGGAGGCAATTTTCTAAAAAAAATGTTTTTTTTTTTTTACTTAATGATAAATAAAATGAATAATAAATAAAATTTACAAACAAGACATTTCATGTTAAAGCCTAAACTCTGCTGCAAAAAATATATATATAATTTTCCTGAAAATTCCAGCAAAAATGTCGCAAAACATGGCGCAAAATGGGGAAAAATGACCTGTCAACAGAGGCTGACAAAATCTCAAGTAGGCTGGCAATTAAAAGGGTTAATAGTACCTCTGCATGTTGGGTATTGTTCTGTTCGGGGGACCTTGCGCTTTCAGACTTAGCTTGTTTTTTTCTTGTTTGCATATTTATATTTTAGGAAAAGGTGTTTTTTATTCAGCTTTTTTATACATTTTTTAGGGAAACCCTGCGCAACCAAAGAATTCTTTGAGGGATCAACTCCAGAAAGATGAGCCCACTACAACAAGCTGGGTACGCTTAGAAAGCTTAACATGTGTACTTTCAGGGAATATATGGTTTATTTGGGATATTCCAAATGTAAAGGGTTGTTTTTCTGGAAAAATTGCAAGGTGCGCATATCACAGTTGTATTTTTTCTGAAAATCCCCTAAAGCTCTGTTTCAGTTTGGGGGAGTCTCCTGGGCTGGAAAGGGTGTCTACCTATACATATGTGGTACCGCTGTGATCGGGAGAAATTGGGATTTCACACGCAATAAGATTTTATTGACAAACTTACATTTTTTATTACAAAAAAACACTACAAATTGTCAAAAATAGTTTTTTTTTATTTTTCTGCACATATTTCGCCAAAAAATATTGAGAATACACCTAAAAATGCCAAACAAGACATTTCATGTTAAAGCTCAGACTCTGCGGAAAAAAACAATATATCATTTTCCTGGGAAATCCCTGGAACTCCCTTCAAAAATCACATTTGAACATGGGGAGCGCAAAATAGTGCAAAATGGTCTGGCACCAAGGGTGACAAAAACTCCAGGTAGGCTGGCAGCGAAAGGGTTAGGGACACCGGGCCGGGGATGGAAGGTGATGACATAAACTTCCTTTCGAGATATAGGATCACTTTAAGTACTTGGTGGCCAATTGCCAATCAATTACTGGTGTTTGCTCAATATGCATTCCAGTATACTGTAGTATGATTCAATTATTAGAATTATCAATCTTTAAAAGACTCCAGGAAATAAAACCAAAAAGGTATCCAACACTGCTTCCCCTGTGGTAAGAACGCACCGGGTTACGAGGTCTGTTTTTTGGGACCATCGTCGTACGGAAGCTATACACGTTTTTTAAATGACTATAGTAAAAGCTACATTTTCAAACTTTTTTTTCTCTCTGCTGCAGGGATACCTTTGTGGACTTATTTGTGTTGGGAATGGCAGCATTCTTTCAGTGCACAGCTTCAAGCCCCATTTAAGATGGTCAAACATTGGTGCTGCATGGATTCACACAATGCAGTTTTTGAAACCAGAAAATAACAGACTAAGGTCTTTCAGTAAAGGTTCAAATAGATTGTCTATATGCAAAGCATGGTGTTTAGGAAGTTCATAGTGACACTTTTTCTGGAGAAACTGAAAGGAAGTCATGCAGTTATTGCGTGCCACCTCCTGTATCTCTCGGATGTGTGTGGGCCTGCAGGCCATTTAGTTACAACCGTCCGTCTATGCATTCTTGGGACACGTTGCCCTATCAAAGTAAGCACTTTTGCAGGCACTACTTCATAATGCTCCAGCTGTAAGAAGTGGCAGGGCCACTCAATCACATCTTAAAATCCAAACGCTAAAATCATTCATTTCTAGAAGACCGAACCACTAGTAAGTTGCTGCTCAGAAGAAAAGGTAAGTATAGGTTTTTTTATTTGTCCAGACAGGGCCTATAAGTACAATGACACTCAACAAAAAAACAGCTGCTCATCAAAAATGTGCATTTAGTTTGCACTTAAAAGTGAAGTCAGTGTTTTATTCTTTTTCAAATGAAGTGAGGAGCAGACCTGTATGATGCGACAAGGGAGACTGGGAAGATGGGGAACAGATGGCTGCACAACCTGCATTGTTAGCTGCACTCTTCACTTTGCTGCGTGATACCTGCGCACATATGGCAATTCTCATGCCCTGAGTCCTCCTAATCTCATTCAAGTTTTCTGCATCATTTTACCACAGACATTGCTTCTGTTAAGATTTATTGCTGTTTCTTCATCTACCCGTTTATTCCTAGCAGCACAATTATTATTTTGAAAATGACATATTGGAAGTTGGAACCTTAATTAGGTTCCTTTGGGATAACCTTACTCAAAATAATAATTAACACTATTTTAATCTATTCTTCTGCATATGCAGCAAAATATCTAGGGAAACATTTAAATCAGTTGTTTTTATGTATTTAAGTGCAATATCTGAATAATATATGTAGGGAGTGATTTACTGTTTGCTAACGTTCACTACTTGACATAAAAGTATGTTCAATGGACACGAGACACACGTGTGACAGACCAGCGAGAAAGCAAAAGTTACAACAGTGAACACCAGTGAACAGAGACTTTCACAATTCATCTTGCTGTGTTTGTGCTGCAATTTGCTGGCAAAAGTCACAGGTATTTACATTTACATTGGTTTGGAAAATGCCAGCGGGCTGCTGTGGCAGAATTCTTTAGCAAGTAACATAAAATTCTCCTTTTCTAGCATATATCGGCATTGAAGGGGTCTCAGAATATATGTGGGGAGTGCCTGGATTGTTTGAAAAAATTAAGAATAAAAGTTTATTTGAAAATAATATAAATGTCGTTTTCATGTAAAAAAACATTGTTATTAGTTGTTTTCACATACTGGGTAGCTTTGTAATGTTCACGCTCGAAAAATAAGTTAAAGATGCTAAAAAACCTAAAGTGACAATCTCTACCTAAATAACAGGGCTTAGTCAGGTCAGTTGCCAGACTTTAGGTGTCCGTGGGGCCCTGTGGGGGTCAGTTGCAGGGCCCTGTGGGGTATCTGCTGGGTTGTGGGGTCTTCGGAGCCCTGTAGGGTAACTTGCAAGGGCCTTTGTGATGACCTGTGGGGTGACATGTGGACCTAGTGGGATGACCTGTTGTGACCCTGTGGGATGACCTGTTGGATGACCTGTTGGGCCCTGGGGGATTACCTGTGGGCCCTTCCTGGATGATGCAGGGGGACTTTGGAGATGACCTGTGGGAGGCTCTTTCTGGGTGACCATGTGGGAGTGTAACATGCTTTTTTTATTAAATTATAAAAACTATTAAATTAAAAACTATAAGGTTCCAATAAAATCCTATGCAAAATTATAATCTCAATTTGGGATGCACTGCTGTGTAAACCCTCCCCCCCCCCTCGGGAATCCCTGCAAACCTTCACCTTTCCCAGAGGTCCCACGCTGCATTTGCCAGCTGTGACCACATCCTCGGAATCTCTGAGAATCTCTGAGAGACCCCGGTATGCGGTTCCTTTCGTTTCTATATGCCAGCTCTCTGTTCCAAACAGAGCATATGCCATGCATAATTTTACACGTCCTACTGCACTGATTGGACAAGAGCCCACACAAACAGCGTGGGAATGCCAGTAAGGTAAGTTGGAAGGGCCATCCGTGGGGGTTTCGCACAGCAGGGACAAATACCAAAACCCAGGCTAGTGAAAATTCTGTGTTCTCTTGGTAGCAGTGTTTTAAAATAAGATTATCATTCTCTCCTGTTCAGGAGTATGATCTGTCTGTGGGGTTAAAATATTTATGTATGTAAATAACTGTCAACAATTATAAAATGAATAGTTTTCCAAAAATGTTCAGTTTTAAAAAAAATGCCCTTTACTGAAAGAAATTTCCCTTAAAGCAGGTCTAAAGAAAAAAAAATAGACGTAAGTTCTGATCATTATTCCTCTAGCGACAACACCCTTTGGATGCTGAAAAATCTGCAAGTTTTGCCTTATCTCATCATTTCTTGTAACATTATTACAGAAAGTGCCTCAATTGAGCATCTTTACCTGCAGCACATACATGTATTCATCCCCCTTGAAATGTGTATCCAAAGACAAGAAAATGTTTTTAAACCTATGGCACTCTGTATGGCCATTGTGCTACCTGTTTGTGGTGACTAGTGTTGAGCTTCAGACCCAAGTTAAATATGACCCAAATGTTACACTGGTTTGGGGTGGGGATTAACTGGGCTTCCCCTAGTTAGGTTTCCTTGAAAACCCAGGGCTCCACATCCTATGACCTCGCCCATGGAATTGATAAGATATTATATTAAAAACAAGTTCATTTTATTAGTACATATACATATAAAAACACAATGGTTGATAACCACATCACAACTACTTGTATACAAGATAATGCCTGTTTTTTCAACTGGATAGCCAGGCAACCAGTATAACAATTTTACAAGATATTCCAACATAAATGTAAAAAATGTTGCTTGCGTGTCTCAAAAGGGGGCAAACTAGTTTCGCCTGTCTGTAGGCTTCGTCAGTGCCCTTAACATCAATCCTATAAAGACATATATGTATATCATAGTATCAGAGTAACCATTCAAAGACTTTTAAAAAAAACATGCTTCATTTGATATCTCATTATACATTAGTATGCATGGATTCATACCTCTATTGATTGAGATGGTAGATGCAACTGGGGCCAGCTCATGTTTACTGTGGTGTAGCCAGTTCAATTGTATTAGGGCTGTTATAAAGCCCAGGTGTGTGGATCATAGTAAAGCCCATAGTGCATTCCAAAAGCCCATAAGGGTTGATAACACCTGCATTGATAGGAACAGATTGCCTCATGAGTGTCTCTATCAGTTATATAGCCGGTAAATTCGGTCAGGATAAAGTGTTTATAAAGGTGATGAAAGTAAAATAGCAGATGCCCTTACCTTGTATACTCAATGAGGCGTGGGGAGAGGCACACCCAGTGCCTGTTACCTCCTGTCCTAGAAGCAGCAGCGCCATGTAGAGCGTGCTGATACACTGGCCACAGTTAAATAATGGCCAGTGTGTGATGTCAAACACACTCAGCTGAGTGTTAGCTCAGTCCCTCCCCCCCCCTCCCCTCCCCTCCCCTCCCGGGGTCTGCTGGGGGTTGCTAGGGGGGACGGGAGCCCAACACAATCCCAGCGCCGCACCTCCCCCGACGGGCGGGGCTCATACCAGCCTCCGTCAGCCAGTAAGGTGACCGGCGCTAGAGCTCCCACACGGCGCCGTCACGTGTCTCCTGCGAGGCGCCATTTTGGTGGAGACAAGTGCAGGGATTTAGACTTAATTCATAAGAGCAAGGTAAAATAGCGATCTCAGTCGCACAGATATATTAATTAATGACCTCTAGCGAAGTATAAGCCTAGCTGGCAGTATTTGTAAGTGGCCTTAGACTACGGGATATGCCATGATACTTGTGATGTCTTGCTGATAGATCTAAAGTGCCTTCAGGCAGTTGTCCACATTGTAGGGGGAATTTGTGCCCCCCAGAACACAGTATATCTACATATGGCGTTTAAAAAGTGTAACTGGCCGTTGTTGTACGTATGGATGGCCTCCCTTATAGCCATATACATATATGCCTGCTAAACTCCATTACTGACGCTATGTCATATGGACAAAAATGCCGCCTCACCATACGCCTAGGACACGTGAGTGTTATTAAATCCCCAAAGGCCAATCCGCACTGGGCATTAAAGCTGTATAAATGAAAACATTGTTGATTTGGTTTAAGCCACATAATCGCTACTGCTGCAAACTTGTGCCCATGGGCTGGCATCCAGTGCATCCACCATATACAGCATATGGAAAAAAAAAAAAAAAAATTATAAAAAATAAATAAAAAAAAAAAAAAAAAAAAAAACACCCAACAAAAAAAAAATTGTTTTTTTTTTTTTTTCCCTTTCCTTCTCCTTTCCCCTCCTCTCTCTTCTCCCCTTTCCCCCCTTCCTCTCCCTTCTCCTTCCTCCCTCCCCTCCTCTTCCCCCTTCCCTTCTTCCATTACATTCCACGTTGATTTGTTACACTCAAAATTAAAACCCTATCATTACAAATGTCTGTCAGAGGTAAGGGGCATAACTGATGGATTCATTGAGTCCCGGGTACTGATGGGCCTTGAAATGGTGGATCCACTGTGTCTCCCGTTTAAGGGTGGCTCTCTCAAGGTCCCCACCCCGTGGGTTTGGATGTAATCTATCTAGGCCCACAGTAAACATATCTTTTGGGTTCATCTCATGACATTCCCGGAAATGTCTGCCCACTGGGGTCTTGCTATTTCCCGTTTTGATGTCATAAGAGTGTTCGTATATGCGTTTGCGGAGCTCCCGATTGGTTTTGCCGATATAAAACCTGTTGCACTTGCAGATTAAGGCATAAATGATGTTGGCACTTTTACAGTTGATAAAATGCTTAAGTCTGTGAATTGGCCGGTCACCTATGGTTATCGCTTTAGTTTCTTTGACATATTTACACATGTTGCATGAGTGACATTTATACATTCCTGTTGTCTTACAACAGGTAAGTCGTTTAGTTTGTGTGTAGTGGCTATGAACTAACCGATCTTTGATGTTATGTGCCCTCCGAAACACAAATTTAGGTTTGTTTGGGAGTATCTTGTTAAGGTCTGCATCATTTTGTAACACATGCCAATGTCGCTGTATAATGTTTTTTA
Organism: Gastrophryne carolinensis; assembly: GCA_027917425.1. NCBI lineage: Eukaryota > Metazoa > Chordata > Amphibia > Anura > Microhylidae > Gastrophryne > Gastrophryne carolinensis. The sequence continues at coordinate 442,182,525 of CM051234.1, forward strand.
TCATATGGTGGTGGGTAGAAAAAGTCAGAATCATGGATAGGGGGGGATCATCTTTCCTGATTTTCGGCTTGTACAGTAATTCATCCCGTGATCTTTTTTTGGCCCGTTTATAGGCCTGTTTTAAAACTGGTACGCTATACCCCCTATTTCTCAATCTGTTGAAAATCCCATCTGCAGTTTCCTTAAAATCTCCTTCTGAGGTGCAATTGCGGCGGGCTCTCACATATTCACCGTATGGGATACTCTTGAGAAGATGTTTTGGGTGGGCACTAGAGGCCCTTAGCATCGTGTTAGCGGCTGTCGGTTTACGATAAAATTTCGTAGTGACCACTCCTTCACGGCTTAGCCTCACTGATAGGTCCAGGAAGTTAATTGCTTCCTGGCTAAACTCTACAGTGAATTTCAAGTTCATGTCGTTCTTATTCAGTTCCCCCACAAATGCCTGCAAGTCTCTCTGTGTGCCTGTCCAAATGAATAGGATATCATCGATGTACCTGTGCCACGTGGCCACGTGGCACAGGTACATAGCTAATTCGTCCTCAGCCCACAACCCCCTCTCCCAGCCCCTCAGATACAGGTTAGCGTACGATGGGGCACAGGTGGTCCCCATCGCCGTCCCCTGTATCTGGTGGTATAAGGTGTTATTAAAGAGAAAGAGGTTGTGGGTGAGGACGAATTGTAATAATTGCAGCAGGAACCGATTGTGTTCGTGAGTCTCAATGGGTAATTCGTTCAGGAAACGGCGGACATTCATGAGGCCCAGTTGGTGTGGTATGCTTGAATATAGGGCCTCCACGTCCAGGCCCACCAGAAACGACCCCGGGGCCACACTCATACCATCCAGGACCCGAAGGAGGTGTCCCGTATCTTTAAGATACGAAGGTAATTGGTGGACCAGTGGCTGGAGATGATAGTCGACGTAGCGACTGGCCCGATCAGTGAGGGACCCCATGCCGGACACTATCGGTCTGCCTGGAGGTGCTGTGGTGGACTTATGCACCTTCGGCAGGGCGTAAAACGTGGGTGTGACCGGAAATGGGACCTCAAGGAAAGAGCCAGTCGCCACGTCGATCACCCCCCCTCCACTGCCTGGTGGATTAGAGTGTGGTAGGCCCCGGAGTCCTGTGCGAGCCTGGACATGGGGGCCCTGGCATACCACTCTGTATTGTTTAAGATTTTCAAGCACATGTGTTCATACTGTGCTCTATCCATGATCACTATGTTTCCCCCCTTATCCGAGGGTTTAATGATGAGGTCTGGATCATTCTCCAATTGCCTCATTGCCTGTCTTGCTTCCTCGGACATGTTATGAGTCTTCTGTCTCGGTAATTTCTCAAGATCTGCTGTGACCAGATCCACAAAAGTCATTGCATGTGCATTTGACATGAGTGGGGGAAAAAAAGTAGACGGTTTTCTAAAAGTAACCTCTTTCCTTGTGGTCATAGGTGTGGTGCCTGTGGCCTCCAAGCCCAGTTCCATCATTTCTTGTTCTAAAACTGATTCCGAAAGGGCAGTTATTGTGGGTGTTAGACCCTCCCCTTGTTTGTGTTTACTAAAATGATGTTTACAAAGTATTTTCCTCATGAATAATTGTAAATCTTTTACAATTTCAAAGGGGTCAGTGTGATGCGTCGGGCAGAAATTGAGGCCCAAAAGTAAAAGTTCTTTTTGTTCTGGCGTGAGTGTTTTCTTTGATAAATTAAGAATGTCCACCTGGGATTCAGATTGGACAGATCTCGGGTGGTCAGATGAAGTCCCTAATGCAATGGGTAAGGGGTCTGTAGTTGGGCTATTGGTGCTGGTGAGGGAGGCCCCACGGCATTTGTGGTTCCTCCCAAGGCCAGCTGGATCCCTTGATGTCCTTTCCGATTGATCCCATACTTGTGTTTTGGCCATTCTATTTAAGTCTCTTCCATGTTTGAGACATTGCCTTCTCCTGAGGTTCCTCTTCCTATTTCTATGTTTCCTAAAAAAACACTCCTGTCAGAAGACTTAGGATGATTCCTGAGATCGTCCCTACTATGTTCATCTGCCTGTCTGGCCTTGGACCTGGTAAATCTCTCCTCCTGTCTGGGAATAGTATCTTTCCGTGGTGGTCCCCTAAAAGGAGGCCTGTTTGCTCTCAGCTGGTTACTCTGTACCCCAAATTTGTCCCTGGATCTAGCGGGACCCCTTTCTCTCGACGAAGATGAATCCGACGAGGAAGAATGTCGTGGTTCAAAGTCCCTACGTGTCGGTCTGTGTCTGTCCTCGGGCCAAATATAAGCCCTATTTTCCCTATATGCTGTTTTGTCCCGTTGTAATTTTGTCTCTTTGGTTTCTATCAAATCTTTGTTCACTTTTTCTATAGAGTCTTTAATACTTTTGTCCCTTCTTGAGAATTGTTCCTCCTGTTTGAATTGGTTTAAATCAATTATTTTCTCCTGTATCTGTTTATCTAACTCATGGAGTTGACATTGATGATGTTCTATCAAAAGGGTCATAAGATTAAGGGAGCATGTTTGTAAAGTTTGTTCCCATTTCCTTTTAAAATCTGCCGTTAATTGGCCAGTTTGTGGAAAGAGTCTGATCCTCAAACCCTTGGGTACCAATTGTTCAGATATATATTCCCTCAAATATTGAATATCCCACCATGCTTTCCACTTTTTATACAGCAGGCTGTGTAATGTGTTAAAAGCAGAATGTAGGGATCCCTCCCTTTGGTTGCCTGGCTATCCAGTTGAAAAAACAGGCATTATCTTGTATACAAGTAGTTGTGATGTGGTTATCAACCATTGTGTTTTTATATGTATATGTACTAATAAAATGAACTTGTTTTTAATATAATATCTTATCAATTCCATGGGCGAGGTCATAGGATGTGGAGCCCTGGGTTTTCAAGGAAACCTAACTAGGGGAAGCCCAGTTAATCCCCACCCCAAACCAGTGTATTAGTTTTAGTATTGGGGCCCGCTCCCCGCACCAGCCTCCAATTGCTGCAAGTGTGCTTCTGATGTGCAGGGAACTCCCTTTCATCAGTAGCCCATTGACCTAACCTTCCTTTTTTTTTTTTTTTCTTTTGTCCCCAGGATTTCTCACAATTTGGGAGGGTCGTCTCCATTAGTGGGTTGCTAGTCACCCACATCACGTTTTTGTCATTTGACAATGTTTCCTATTTTGTTTGGTTCTGACCTATTAAGTCAGTATATATATATATATATATATTTACTTATTTACTTATTTATTTAGATGCGCCCCCTTCCCCAATAGACTACTAGCCCCGCTTGGAAGCATTACAGCCACAATGCTCATTGCCACAGATCCAGTGCTGTTGCAGAAGTGCCCCCAGGTACCACGCACTTAACAGTCTGAAGAGGTGTTTTCCTAGCTTCTGCCAGCATCACAGAGACACTAGAGGTATCCCATGGATGGCACCAACTCCAAGGGTATTAAAAAAACTCTTATTTACTAAAGTGTGGCCAGCTCTCCTCATAAGACACAAAAGGCCACAAGCTTACTCACATGGGGTGATTTTACCACATTTTATTGCATTATCTCTTTAGTGTGGTAGTGTAGACCTTAATTCCAAAAAGGCAGTTATAAAAGCCATGATCCATGGGACCACTTGTTTTGGGCACTTAAGCAACACACCTGCCCTCTGACATATGCCTTGTGCTCTACAAGTGTGCACTCAACAATAGACAAACATAGTAGGAAAAGGAGTTTCCTACCTACAGGTGATGAGGAGTGAAAATGAAGGGGAAATTATAAAGATGAAGATGGTAGATGTGTTTAAAGTCTAAGAAAGGAAAAGTCATAAGTCAATACCTTTTTAATCTCGCTATATTCCATGTCTGTTTTGACTGGGTTCTACCCTTTTCACCAGTGACAAAAAAATGGAGGATACCCATCCTCCTTGCCAGCTGAAAATCTTGGGTTTACTATAATCAGGGTTGTGGGATAAAGTAGAACAAGGAAAATATTTATATCATATCCTGCTTCAGTGTTAGTGGGCAAATGTCTACACTAAACATCTGAGATATAATAAAAATTTGGTTCAAATTTGGATATACCAGTCTACTCGCCAAGTTTGTGTCATGTAAAAAAAGAATTATTTTTACCGTTAATCTAAAATATTAATTTGAAAAACAAAATGTTTCTTTTAGGAAGAGAAAATAAAACTAAACAAGTAAAATACTGTGTTTGCAAAATTCTGTCTTTTTCGGTTGGAGTCTCTCAGCATGTCACATCTAGACTAGGCAATCCGTTCCCACTCTTTTTTGCCACAGGGCTCACAATTCTGTGAGGGCATTTTCTGTGTACAGTCCTCTTCAGGTTTCCTACTGAATTCCGATCTGGGCTCTGGCTGGGCTACTTTGATGTTCTTCTGGTGAAGCTCTTCTGTTGTTCTTGTGGAGGTTGTGTTGTTAAGCTGAAAGGTGAAATTTATCTTCATCTTGAGCTTTTTAGATTCCTGAAGAGGCCTTAAACTGACAGATTAGAACTGTTTATAATTTCCTCCACCTTGACTACATCCCCAGTTCCAATTGCAGCCCTAAAACAGTGCTTCACTGCTTCATTTAGTGTACGCTGTCGGCTTTGTGCCAAACATAGCTTTTTGAATTAAGGCCAAAAAGTCCAGCCGTGGTCTTATCAGACCATAGCACATTTTTCCACATTCATTTGGGAGATTTGGTCTAGAATGTGGCAACACACTGCTTGACAAACGAGTCACAGTTGTGGGGTACGGGGAATGTGTCCCCATGAAAGTGTATTTTTTACTGATTATAACTAAAAATAGTAGCTACGTTTTAACGTTTTTTTTAACTGCGGGGTCTGCCCGTGCTGGATCTTTTCAAGATTTGCAAAATATGTGTTTAGGGATCCCAGCGCTCCTTCTGTGCATCTAACCTAACCCTGCTATAAATTTGGTCAGGCATCGGAGCTGTGTGGACCTACAACTTCTCTCGTTCCATCTTTCCAGCCTTTCCCAAAGCCAAGACATACATAGAATACAGAAGATTGTTGACACATGTAAGTGCAACCAGTACATGCCAGAACTTACTGCCACTTATTAAATGTTGCTGTAGTCCTCCTGGCAGACTCCTGGACCATTTTTCTTCCTGATGACCATCATCAATGTGTTCCATAGATTTTTTTTGTGACCTTCTCCCGACCAATTCATTTAAAAAGGGAACAAAACCCACCAGTGGCTACCAGCTTTCCCCTGAAGAATCCCAAATTGGGATGCCCCACTGTGTGAAAACCCCCCAGAACGCCGCTATTTACTCACCTCTTCCTGGGTCCAACGGTGCATGTGCAGGCTCTTGCCCACTGACAGCTGTCTGCCGTGACCATGTGATTTGGCAAACAGCTCTCATTGTTTCCATTTTAGGGATGTCAAGGTTTGTCTGGAGGCCAAATCAACCAAGGGTCTCTAAAATTGATCATATTTGCACATAAAATGCATGGTGGGATAGGAGTGCCAAACGAGACCCACTACTACAAAACACCAAAGATATTCAAACTTGCACCTATTCACCTGAACAATGGCCTACAAAATTGGACCTTATCTCATTCTGCTCCAATTCCCCTGAGACTAGTCCAGAGTTGTTCCCTAAACTGCTGAGTCCTCTAATGAAAAAAAACTCCCTAGGGAGGAATTGAAGAGGAACATCGCCCCCCCTGGAGTCTAAAAGACTGCCTCCACAAACCAACAGACAGGGCACTGGATGTAAGTGGTATCCTCCGTAAGAGATTCAACCCTTCTTACATTGAGCTTAGGCTGTTACACCTTTACCTCCCTTCCCTTATGACCACGACATTGGTGCATCTCAAGAGTAAGTGACTGCCTCTTGCCTTTTGCCTGATACGGTTTGACAGCGAGAAAGCTGCTAATACTTTTGGGACCATCAATTATACCATGCTGCTCTGAGGATTTAATAATCCAAATAAGCTCATAGCAGTCTGGGCATTTAGGTGCACAGAAAAATTGAACACTCTGCACCACCCTGTAATCACCTATACACTCGGTGCTGGTTGCGTGCAGGCCCCCCCACGTAATGGGAGCAACACTATCTACACATTAAATGGGGCCACCAGCCCCACAAAGCCCCACACACAAATGCAACCGCACAACCGTAGTAAAATAAAAAGGATTTCGAATTAGCAATTTACATAAACAAACCCGGGGTCCGGGGTTGACCCCACTTTAAAGTGACAAGTGCCGAAAGCATAAGTGCTATAAGGAATTCTATCACCCAAAGTGCTAAGTGCTTTATAAGAATCAATGGAAAACCCAATATCTTAATACATGCGTGCTCAAATAAAGATCAGTGCTATCTCACTAACAGTGCTACACTGCTGAATCAGCAGAATAATAAAATAAACGGGAACTAAGAAATTAATAAAGAATTTTTCATCAAGTCATTGGGGCCAAAGTCCGGCGTCAGGACGAGCTGCAACCATCGACGCGTTGCGTGGTCTGCGCTTTGACCACTTCATCAGGATGTACATCAGGGTTTGTTTATGTAAATTGCACATTCTAAATACTTTACATCATTGGTTTTTGTTGTTTTCATTCACTTTTATGTAATTTTTGTATGGGAACCTTCATATTTATGTTGCAGAGCCAGTTATTATCATATCCGGCTGTTCAGCACTTTTTAATTGTTTTTAAATGTATGTCATTTGTGTGAGCTGATAATATCCTTTACATATACCCATATACAATAAAGGGTGACTTTATTTTACTATGGTTGTGCGGTTGCATTTGGGTGCGGGGCTTTGTGGGGCTGGTCTGGTGGCCCCATTTAATGTGTAGGCATTTAGGTGGACACTACTAGTATACATAGTTACGTTATTTCTTATTGTCAATTATTACCCACTTGCCCAACACAGCCAATGTGGGATGTCGGCTGGAATGCATGAAGTGTGCTGCATCTGGTGTAGAGGTGCCTCCATGTAGGGATGGGGACCAGGGATGTTGTAAGTAATGCTGATCTAAGCCATATATTTTATAGTATGTGTCATTTTAATACTAAAATGACACACACTAAAAAAATATGAATCAATTTTATTTTTTAATGAATACCTTCTATTGTGTGACCCACAGTAACCCATATTTGTTTTTGTTTTTTTTTGTGCTTATTAAAAAGGGTCATTTCATTTACTACCTAAAGGTCGATTCAGCACCAGATGTAAAAATTGTTTTATTTTTCAATTTTCACTCCAAAGTGGGGAAATCATGGCCTAGGGGTAGAGAATTATTCTTGTGACGGAAGGAGGCAGGTTCAATTTCCGGCCATGGGACATGACTGAAGTGCCCTTGAGCAAGGTACCTAACCCCCAATCGCTCCCAAGGTGCCGTGTTTAGGACAACCCCCCACTCTGGGCACATGTGCACTTCACTGCCCCTTAGTGTGTTATACACCTGTGTGTAGTCACTGATATGGTGTTTATTTACTGCTGTGTCCACTGTTTATAGTCACTAATATAGTATTCGTTTACGGAGGTGTGTCCACGGATGGAAGAATGTGGAGGTAAAATTCCATGTATGCATAACCACACAATGGGTACTATCACAAAGTGCACTTTTTGCACATGGTGCTAAATTGACACAATTATGTCAATTTTAATTATTTTCCAACAAATTTTCTCTTAACAGTATAGCTGTTAAAAAGTATTTAATTCAGACATGCATACATACAATGGAACACTTCCTATTTAACAAGTTTGTGCAATCTTATTTTCCATTTTGTAAATTAGGGTTAACTTACGGAACATAAAGGAAAATCTATTCCTTTTATTCCTGCATGCTTACAATTGACCTGCTTCCCCTATGTGGATTTATTATGCTATGTATGGTATGTCTTGTGTTTGCCTTTTTCATATCTGTCTCTGCTGCATTGACTTTCATTCCCATTTTTTAAGTTACCATCTTTCATTTTTCACTATTAATTTATGCTGTTAGTTTTCTAAAAATGTTGTCTCCCTCCCTGCAGCTTACTTTAACATAAAAAGCACATAATAAAGTTGGCTGCGGAGGAAATGTAACTGCTGCATATTTATTTATACTATCCACTTGGGTATGGAAAATGCCCCTCTTTCGTATACAATTAAACCTTGTTTGCCCCTCCTTTAAGAAATGTAAACCTTCTCTGTGATTTATTGAAATTTGGAAGGAAATATATTTCTAAGACCCAAGCAGAACCTTATGCCGAAAATTAATTTTCCAAAGTCAGTCTATTATTTTTGGCATCATATGTTTTTGATGACTATATACTAATATAATATATAGGTGTATTTACATACTGTACAGGCTCGGAGGAATGAGACCATAGGATGTGCATGTTAACTTCACAAGCTCTGAAAAATGATGTTCTGCTTTTAGTAAAAAAATAAATATTAAGAAGTAAACTGAAATATTAAACATGAATCTTATCCAGGATATCACCTGGTAATGAAAATGTTTCAAGTTTTTCTGTGGTTCATGTCAAAAGTTCTACTTCATTATTACATTTTACCCCTAGGCATCTCAAAAGTCCTGATCCTGAACCTCTGTTTAACCTTCTCCCACTGTATTCCAACAGCCACAACTGCCTAAAGCATAGCGGAGCATGGGGTAGATTTTAGAGTGTTCTGTAGAAAACAACTCACTGGTTAGGCCAGAATACATTTTCAGAAAGTGGCTGTCACTACATTGAATGGCTGTTTCACTGCGTAAAAATCTACATTGATCAGCTCTCTTGTTTCCTTCAAAATGTTTTACTAAATTGGTTTGTAGGTGCTTGATCAATATTGTGGAGGTGCTTGGAAAGCATTGTGAAAAGCACAAGTGTTACTTTCATTAAAGCAAACCTGTATTGATTAAAGTTATACTGCAGGCCAAGGTAGCTGTTATACCATTGCACAGTTGCACTACATCTGGCACTGTCCTAAATTGTTTTCCATTTTTAAATTGAAGAAGAAATGGCTGCCATATCTGGGTTCACAGCCAATGACATTCTCTTCATCTTGTCCCCAAATCAACACAGCAGAGTGGGACAGGATTATCAGTCCCTCTCACCTTCTGCTTCTTCCTCCTCCAGTTTCATCACAGATCCGAGGGCCACGTCCACTTTTTTATACAAGATTCATATAGTGAACCTGTAAACCTCGATATCTCAGCCATTTTTCTTCAATTTAAAAACATAAAACAGTTTAGGATAGTGCCCAATTTAGCCTGATGTAATGGTGTAACAATTACTCTTGCCTGCAGTAGCACTATAATAATTGCCTGCTAGGATGGCTGGCAGCAGTCAATAGGTTGGCCGAGGACAGGGTGCCGACAGGGTTTCCTCCCTGGTCATACAGTCCTATTTTGGCTAGAGAAGCCCTGTGTGACCCTGAGCGTGAACAGACATCAGTCACTGTCACAACAGTGGCACATAACATTATGGTGACATTTTGACTCTACAGCATTAAACACTGATAGAAATCAGTGGTTCTCAACCTTATAACACCAATTACCACAAAAATAAGTAACAACCCAGGACCACCAAGGAAGAGAGCAATAATAAATGTTATTAAAATTAGTTGGTTACATGCTTTAGGACACGTGATTGGTAATCTTAAACCTATAAATAACAAAGTAAACAAAACTAAAAATATTGAAAAAAGTGTATAATTATGAGAATCATAATGAGCACTTCATGGCTGAAGCAGGAGGCGCACTTGCCCCTACACATCATGTGTTGAGTTCAGGTCATTGAGTCCCGTATGTTGCTATGCCTGCCTTCTATCATATGATCTTGCCAAGATGTTGTGCCCCAGTACGGAGCGTGATGCATTATTGTTTTTTTTTCCATTGGATGTTCCTTTAGGCCTCACCTGAATTCCGCAGTTGGGGTGCCTATACATATGGGTATATGTATCTTTAAATGCTGTAGTGTATTTTGAATTGATTGGATTGACCTTTGGAGCAACTTCCAACAGGTAAGCTGCGTCTTTAACATATCTATGAACAATGGTTATCAATGAGTTTTTCAAGTATACTAGTACACAAAAAGCTTTTTATGCTGAATAACAGCATTTTTGAGTGATACCAAATGTAATGTTGAAGGTTACAATTTCATGTTATACCATTTTTGTAGCAATCATGGTATGCTTTCTTTTTGTTCCATTATTTTTTAATTAGTAAATTGTTTAATAGGTAATCTAAGCTTAGAGGGACATCTATTAGCTTGTATTACTGTCCAACAGCAGTTAGAACCTGCAAGGACTCTAAAGGTTGTGTCATTTCATCTACTTCTACTTCTAATATAAAGCAGTGTGACAGAATTAAAGTGCCATCTATCACCAGCCCCTCACCCCAAAACAGCCTGTGTTTCTTTTTTTACCTCAGTCTTTGCCAAACATCTATAAAACCACCAGGAAAAAAGGGTAGTAGTATTATGGTGCATGGCAGCCATATGCTAATTTATTCAGTTGCAACCAAACGGTCACATGATGCCAGTTAGGTTGAAGTGCTCCCCATTGTTGTGTGTACTTTATACTGATAGTACTATGTCCGAATGCATCCAGTTTGTGTTGCTTTGAATATTGGGCAAAGGCTGCAGTAAAAAAAGAAACACAGGCTGTTTTGGGGCATTGGGCTGGGGATAGGTGACTACATATACTCCCCTCTCCGTATAGGTGCACTTTAAGATATTATTCAATTTTCAGGTTCTTTGACCATGTATAAGCAACAATACACTTCCAGACTTATGGCTCATTTCCATGAACATATAAAATTACCGTTTGTTGCGTGAGTAAATGAAAGTACAATTGCATTTGGAAGTGGAAGATTTGTCTGCTAATTGTTAGTTAAAGAGTATTAAATGGCTAGTTGGAATTATTTGTTTATTTGGGTCTGCATGTTGTACCCTCATATAACACATGCGATAGAAACAATACTGGGTAAATGTCCATATGCTGTATTACTCAATGTTTAATACTCCCCAGAAATATTATAAATTGGCTTACCAGGGGTCAGGCTCCATATAAGGAAGCGGAGACAAAAGGGAGAGCTTGCCAGTGATCAGGTCAGCAGACTTTCTTACTCAGAGAGTTCCCTTTGATCTGAACAAAACTTTAATAACCCCCTGGTAAGCCTGGACCCCATAGTACCCCACACCTTTAGTTAATAGTAACACTTTGAGAAGCTTCAAAAATTGAACACTACATATACAGTCATGACCGACAGTGTTGGAACCCCTCATTTTGTTCCAGAAACTGAAGTATTTCTCCCAGAAAATTATTGCGTTTACACATGTTTTGTTATACACATGTTTATTTTCTTTGTGGTTACTATAACAACACAATAGACTGAGAAAAAAATGCCAAAGAAGGATATAATTTCACTCATCCCCTGTTTTAAGGCTATTGTTTACACTTTAATGTGGAGGTTGCATAAGTGAAAACATCAAACAGCATGTTTGGTAAGCTTTACTTTCTGCCAGCATATAGCACTTACAAGTGCATGGAACTGGCTAGGGCAGCGTGGTTACAGTTTTTCTGTGTCAGAGGAACCCCTGCAGGATCCTACGTGTGGTTGACCAGCATTAAAACTGTTATATTAAGAGGCAGGACCTGGCGCATGTGACAATGGCACGGCAAATAATAAATACTACTACTACTTTACCTAATAAACAAACCAAAGACAGCCAACAGGTGGAACAGTGTTTTCGGTTGCAGAGGTGCAGGCCAAAATGGGCAGGGTTAATTAGGTTCCTAAATGAGTAAGTCAGAAGTGTCCAGGGTTAGAGTCTAGAGTTCAGGATTAAAAGCACTTGGGCATGATTCTGTTGCCTAAAAAATATATCATGAAAATAAGGATTGTTCTGTGCTTTATGTCAAAAAAAGGAATTCATTAAAGTAAGGTGGGAGTCAATAAAAGTTGGTGTTAGAGAACAATTTGCATCAAAAACTTTGACTAAAGTAATGTGGCTTTTTATTTTGCTTTTCTAAGTATCTTTCTTTTCTTTTTACAGCCTTGGAGTGTAACTGGAATGTAAGATACACACATTTAGACCTGCACATCTTGCTGTCCCTATTCTAGCATTTTGAAACTCACCTCCCCTGGAGATCCAGACCACATCATACCCCTCACACAGCCCCTTGTTACCTTGCTGCCTCTTCGCTGTGCTTCGCTGTTACAGTAACTGGCCACACCTGCTCCATTCATTTTTATAGAGGAGGCGTGATAAGGGCTGGCACACCCATCCATTGTAAGCAATGGAGAGGGCATGGCCAGTCACCATGACTAATGCAAAGGGATGGCTGCTCGACCTCAGGCCGCCGGGATGGTGAAGATGAGATCGCCAATAACAATAAGGTTTAAACTACCATCACTAGACTAATCAACTACTCGCTACTACAGGTGAGTGTGTATTGTTAATTATGATTCCTCGGATAGGGACTTTAATAACTAACATATGCGCACTTTGTAACATTAAAGTCCTACTTCAGTCAAAAATAAAAAAACAGTATACTCACCTTTCATCCTGCACAGGCTATCTCTGCTGGTCTGGTGTATACACACTTACCAGATCGCCCAATGCAAGTCCTGCACTGGGTGCCACTCCTCCTCCGCTGTAATCAACACCGCTGTGCAGAGGGGACTACAAAGCCACCCTCATAACATGAACTATGGCACACCCCTCTCCATTCACTTCAATGGAGAGGGGTGTGCCATAGCTCCTGTGATGAGGGAGTGGGCCTGGTGTTGGGCAGAGGCAAACTAGGCATTTGCCTGGGGCCCCAGCTCTCAGAAAAGGCCCCTGCTACTAAGCCTTAGTTTACCGGCAGAGCCTTCGTTCGGCTTCAGGTACCGGCATTACTTCTTGCATCGGCTACAATAAGATAGCCGCTACCATAAGTGAGTTGCCAGTGTCCTCACTCATGGGTGCGCCCATCTTACAGTAGCCCCTGCAGCCCCAAGCTGAACAGTCTATGTGTCATATTATACAGATGCAGCCCGCCTTTTGGAGGAAGGACCAAAAACACAGTTGGCTGGCCACGCTTTCTCTCCTTTCACAAGGATAGCCTGCCAGCAAGGGGGAACATACTGGGTCCTACAGCATGCATACACCCATAAATTACTTGAAAGCTCATCCACTCTTTATATGTGTAATGCTGGACAAGGCTATACCTCCCACAGTGACTGTAGTGCACCTCTCCATGCACTGTAATATAGGTGGCATACAGAGTACTGCCTCAATATGCTCCCCCTGGAGGAGGTAGCAAAGGTGCACAAGGACACTGCAAGAACTGACCTCAGAAATTAGTATGTTTCTGAGCACCAGAGCAAGCAGAAGCCTGCTGTGGGGGACAAATTGTGAGTATGGGCCAGTCTAAGGGAGTCGTTAAATTAAGTAACATGCCACGGCACAGTTGGTGTTCTGAAAATAATGGTAACTGGACAACAGAAAAGACTATAGTCTGTCCCTGTTTGTGGGACGTCCCAAATTGGGATGTCTCTCTGTGTGAAACCCCAAGGAATCGCCGCAATTCTTATTTGACCAGCGCTCCCACAGTGTGTGCAAGGCTCTCCTTCAATCAGCTGCATCAGTCGTGCATATGAATGAGAGGCTAAACCAGCTGACTGAGATTGTAGGTGCATGCAGCTGTGCCTGCCATCACCAGCCATTTAAATACTCCTGGGCAGTGGCCATGCATGTTCCGTGGGAACGCCGGTCTGGTAAACATTTTGCAGATTCATAGGGATTTCACATAACGGGGCATTCCAAATTGTGAAGCTTTTGTTCCTCTTTAAAAGGATTGGGTGCATGGGAGAGAAAAGCAAGGACTGTGCACACAGCGAAGCTGTATAGCAGGGGTGCTCAACATTTCAAAGAGTGTAAGCCAATTAAGCCATTAGGAAACTGGTCGCAGGCCACAATGAATAGGTTCAGAATTTTGCATGTATCATTTTGAATAGCATAACAAAGATTTTCTACAACAATCTCCACAAACGCTATTAAATTATTTGTACCTATTATCACATGTATATCTAACATTCTCCACATGCTAGCAATACACATGCTGATTGATTGATTGATGCAATGGGTTCCAAATTTATAGCCCCTCCCCGTCCCAAATTGTAACCATATTCCCAATACTCAACCCATCTAAATGCCTACCAAGGATAAACATACAATTAATTATAGAAATAACAATTTATCTTGTTGTAGTGCTAAAGATATTACCCAGGGGTTTTGTTGCATTATCAATGTCAACATGTTTCTCAAAGTCACTGCTGCCAGTTTTATTTTGCAATATGCACCTCCTTTACCGAGTTCAATTTACCCTTCCTACTTTCCCCACAACAGGTCAGGGGCCACATCAGATAGCACTGAAGGCCACAGGTGGAACTGGAAATTGGGTAGTTTTTGATATTTAAGAACTTGGGGCCCCACTTTTGATTTTGCATAGGGCCACACTAACTGTCACACTGTCTAAAACCATCCTTGCCGGTACCAATATCATTTTTTCAATTTACACCTTAATCCATATTAATCTCATATGCAAAAAAATAGGTGAGTGATTTGGAAGTATCTACATACTTGAAACAGCATACAAAGTACCTATGAGGTAGTATGGACTTCCTCTAGGGTGACAGGAGCTTTTCCATCCTGTTTGGATAGGTGCTTTGGAGGTTGTGGTGCAGAGAGAACAATGCTCCATATATGGTGGACTCCTACCTGAGTGGTCAGATTCTGCTCCGGAGTGACTGGACTATTCTCCACTATATTTGGGCAAAACATAACTAGTAACCCTTAGCAGGCCCTTTTATTTCAGTTTGATGTTCTCACTATAAAACAATAAATTAGCCACATTAATTTAGCTTTAGCAGCCCAACAGTCAAAAGCGACTTGGAAGACATTTTTGCTTAACTTTTCTGAGGTATGTACCAGGATTGAAGGAAAAATTGACTGTCATTCTGAATGAGAGAGTCATCTCCTTATTCCCCTTCCCCATTCCTTCCCACTAGCCCCATTAGTTACTCTCCATCAGGTATCTAACCATAAACATAAGCCCATATTGCTTTCTTATTATTCTAATCTCCAGTATACTCCTGGGACTATTATTGTTCACACAAATTTCTATTTGTATTGTCAATGCAGATGTGAGCAAACATACATACATTTGCATACACATATTGCTAAAAATTCAAATATAACTTCTTGAAACATTTTTCAAAACTCAAAAAATAGATTTTCTTAAAAATGTGGATACTCAATATGTTAAAAAATGGGTCAGTGTAGTAACTCATATTGCTGGCTCTAAAATCATCTTTCCCTGATATAACTTCAAAAACTATGTTCTTAGCTAGTTCAAATTAAACAACCACTACTAATTGCACTAACTAAACCAAATCTTCAATCTGCATTGCAGCTTTACAAGGATACATTGAGCTATTTTTAGGTTGTCAAACACTTATTTTATAATATAGGATAGTTAAGGATGTCAGCATTAGGTTTTTCTCCCATCGTTAACTCCTTTCACTGCCACGGATTTGCTTTAATGGATAAGATAAAATAGACCCAGGTTTATAAGAAGGAATTAGTGTTATCTGTGTTTTCAAACTCACTAACCTTTTCTAGGATATGAAAGGAACTCTTCACTTAACTGTATATCAGTTTTATAAATAATGGATTCAAACAAAGCGTCAAATAAAGCTAGGTGGTGAAAAATTAGCTAAGGAAACAACAAATAAAGTGATTTTGACTAATAATTTTAAGTATAAATTGAAAATATACATTTGTGTGTAAAAGTTCTTTGCTTTGTTGGAAACATTTGAAAAGTATACCAATATATGAAACTTGGTGAAACATTGCTTATTTCACTTACACGTTTTCACCGCAAAATTGTGCTCCTTTTTTGTGTTATAAAAACTGCCAAGGAAAAATTTGTAACTTTAAAATCATTTTACACTGAATGTAAAAAATGGTTCTATCATAGATAAATGTATAGTGCACATAATGACATTTGTCTGCTGGTTGTATTACATTATGTCCTTCTTCAGAATATGGTAAGAAATGCCACTTTTAAAATAAGGTAAAAATCTAAAAGTATTATCTTGCACAAACAATTTCGCAATTTGCTGTTTTTTTTCACAACTAACAACAACTAACAACAATGAACCCCTCAAAGAGAGATCTGTCCTTTTGTGGTTCTTTCAGAACATGAGACCCAGCTCTAGACAGGATGCCTGTCTCATATAAACATACGGTTGTCAATCACCTACTATCGCTTGTCTCACAAACTAGCTAGTTAAAGTGCATGCAACATGCAAAAGTGCACATGAATAGCTTTCATTGCACATTCGATGACTAAGTTTTACTACAGACAATTCGCGCCTGTGTAATGTGTGCAGCAAGAGGCAGGGGGAGGTGCCCTGCGACCCAGGCTGCACAATGTGGGGTGGGGGGAAGCAGAACAAAATAACTAAAAACTGATTTTTGATATTAACCAACATGCAAAATCCATAATTCTTTTATCATATCCCTCCCCTTACTCACTATATACTCAAATATATCTAAAAATAGGGCAGCACGCGTATGCCCCTTAGCCTTATCAGGGACATCACCCCTGCCAGCACCTTGGTGAACACCCTGGGAGCCAACGTGAGGCCGAATGGCAGGGCCACAAATTGGTAATGCTGATCTTTTAGTGCAAATCTGAGAAACCTTTGGTGTCCTGGAAACACCGGGACGTGCAGTTAAGCATCCTTGATGTCTACTGACGTCATGAAGTCCCCTGGGCGCAGTGAGCCAATGGCCGAGCGCAGAGTTTCCATGCGAAAGTGCCTGTTCTTGACAAATTTGTTGAGGATTTTTAAATCCAGAATGGGCCTGACTGACCCATCCTTCTTGGGTTTGAGTAGAACCCCGTGCCCCTGTCTCCAGGGGGGACCTTGCAAATGACCCCTAGATCCATGAAACCCTGTACGGCCAGCAACAGGACCTGAGCTGAGGCAGGGTCTTGAGGGATTCGATACCCAATGAACCTGGTGGGGGGCCGTACAGCAAATTCTCTCTTGTAGCCGGAGGACACTGCCTCCTGAATCCACCGGTCTGAGACGTGGCGCCACCAGACTTGCTCGAAGTGCTGTAGACGTCCCCCAACCCTGACGGGTGAGGGCGCCCGCTCATGCCTGGGGGGCCTTGGGAGGGGCTTTGGGCTTGGTTCCCCAGGAGGAACCTGGACGGCGTCCTCTGTCAGCGTGGGCCCCAGCGAAGGACGCCCCTCTACCCTGTTTGGCCCCACGCTAGGGGGTTGATAGGGAGCCTTGGCCACGAAAGGGCCGAGTCTGCCGCCTGCACTGGGGCAACTTGCCTCCCTTGGCAAAGAGGTCTAATCGATCCCCAAACAAGCGCAGCCCTTTAAATGGAAGCCCCATGAGGGCTTTCTTGGCTGCATTGTCTGTGGCCCACTGGCGCAACCAGACCGCGCGGCGTATAGCAACCACCAGGGCAGATGACCTGGCACACATCTTAATAGCATTGTCCGATGCGGACAGGATAAAGTTCACAAATGCATCACAGCTGGACAGAGTGTTGACAGTATCAGGAGGCAACTCATCTGTGCCATCGAGAGCACTCCTAACCACGGCCCTGAGCGCTACTGCCGTAATGGCTAAGGCGCAAACCGGGCGCAGAGTCGCTCCCCCAAATGCAAAGGCATGACATGCCAGTTGGTCAACACGCCGGTCCTCAGAGTCCCGTAGCGTAGTAGTGTCGGGAGAGTGCATAATAGAGGTGTTGGACAACCCTAGAATAGGAGCATCGACCTCAGGAGGCGATGACCAGCACTTAACCAAGTCAGCAGGAAAGGGATATTTCCTATCCACGCTCTTAGGGACCCCTTGAAGTCTGCTGGGATGTTCCCATTCTTTAAGCACGAGGCTATTGAAATGGGTCTGCTCGGGAAATTCCAAGCGAGCTTTAGCAGTATGAAAAAGGTCACCCCTTTGCCGGGGAGCCGCAGCAGGGGGAGAGAGGGACAGAACCTCAAAGATCTGAACCAGCAGTCTATCAATATCATCCGAGGACCAATGCTCGGAGCCAGACTCTTCCTGACCCCTAGACTCATCGTCATAAGACCCTGAGTCAGAGAACAGTTCCCCTTCGTCCGAGGGGATATGGGCATAGGAATGCAACAAATCATCAGGTTCTATAGGGAAGAGGGCCGATTCAGGGTTCAAGTGCCGTCTCTTGGCGGTTGCTTTACGCGCTAAGGAAATAGCCAGCAAGTTTTCAACACTAGCCAGCCTCGTGGCCAGATCAGGATGAGAATCCCCACTGGTATTGGGGGTTAGACTCAGGCTTGGGGGAGTAGGTGAAGTGCGGTGGGGTGCAGGCCCAGCCTCAGAGGAGACGGGAAGCACCGATAGCGCCTGCTGTGCACAAGGAACACAGACCCGTGCATTGTCGCCGCTGCTAGGTAGGACCCCACAAGCTACACACAGCTGGGCTTGTCCCGAAGGAACCCCATTCACAATATCCTGAGATGCCTCCATATGGTGATTAAATCGGCACAATATGCCAGTAGGGATTGACGCTGTAAGCTTCCCTGGATGCCCCATTAACCCGCGGGGAAGTGGGAGTAATTTTTTATGGTCACGACCGGGAGCTACGCTGGGCCGGGAGAAGCCACTGAAATCCGTGGTCTGAAATGCATAAGAGGGGACAAGGATGTCAGAGCCATGCGCAATGGAAGATAGAAAGCAAAGAAGAGACGCCCGCGAGGGCACTTACAGACAGAGAGGACGATCTTCACCACACGCGCGAGAGAAGGAAATGGCGCCAAACGAACCTCGGAGGGCGGGCCTGAGCCGACCGCGATGCGGAGCGCGCCAAGCCGGAACCACGCCCCTCCTCAGCGAGCGCGAAGCTCGTAAGGTGTCTAGCCAATGAGAGACAGTAAAGCAATAACGTCTATTAAAAAATGGCACTCGGAGCCTGTAAGGCACGGCCGAGGTCAGTACTCGGCTCTGCTGTGGCTCCCCGTCGGGGAACGAACCCCGTCTGCCGTGACAAGGCGTACTGTATTGGACAGGCGCTCAAGCCAGCGCCACCTAGACAGAGCCACAAGGCCACGTGTAAGTATTATAGATGGAGCAGGACGTACTGTATGCTTAGAATATCTAAGTTTCTTTATATTTTGGTTGAGTAATCCAACAAACCTTGCCAAAGGATCGTCTAGACCAGCCTAAATGATGAGCATATAATCGATGTACCTGTGCCACGATAAAATGGTGGAAGCACATAAGCTTAAAATGGTGCAAGCATATAAAGTCTGGATCCCCACAAACCTGTTTCTTCCACCACCCCCAGGTTCATCATAGGTACCTGTACCTGGTGGTATAGAAACAATGCTAGTGGCCACTTGTGGATCAAACCTTTACCTTGAGGAGACCGCCATCAGATCTCTGGTTTGGCAACGTGAAATGGCTGCGTTATTCTGAAATAATGTATAAATTGGCCCTTATTTTTATTAGATATTTTATTGAAGGTTTCCTTAATCAAGTACCTAGCAGCAAATACTGACATGATTTCTATTGTATTTCCCTATTGTGCATGCTCTGTTTGTATAGTAAATATGAGGAAGTCTAAAGATTTGGCCTTCTCTTGCCAATATATACTTTTCATATATACCTGTTATTCTTATCAACATGTTTGTACATTTTGTCTGCTTAAAGGTTATACATGTTGTTTATGCCTTGTATGTTAAAAACCTAATGTATTACCATCAAAAACTATACTAATCAAACATGACATTGTTTGCAAAAATATATTCTTTATGCTTCCATTTTTTAAATAAATATATATATATATATATATATATATATATATATATATATATATGTGTTATATGTATGTATATATATAGAAAATGTATCCAATGATGTGGCCTTTACTACAAACCAATATTTAGCCTATAGTAGCATATAGTTAAACCCCAATGTGGATAGCACAATTCTTAGCTTGAACTTATGTCAGAGTTTGAATGCAATCAGTATGACAAGATTAAGCATCTTCTAATACTGGTGACTCCCAAATGTCCCATCTATGTGTGTGGTTTTTAAAGGTTGGAGACAGGTCACTTTGTGTGAACTGAATTGTCTGCTGTCCCAATGTAGTGCCCCTTTACCCCCTACCCTTCAGACTAGGAAGAAATCAGAGACTGAGAAGCATAAATAGGCAAGGGTGGTTCACAGGGCATCTGAAAGCTGCTATCAACTGATAAACCCTGTCTGGAGCGAGACAAGACCAAGCATCTTGTTATCTGGAGAGAAAGTGTTAATAGGTGATTATTTGGATAATGTGCTCTTCCCCTTTGCTTCATTGCTTGACATGTCTTAAAAAAACAGATAGTTCCTTAAAAACACAGAAACACAATTTAGCTGACAATTAATACATCTTGAGCAATGGTGATCGATCACCCAAACCTGCTAAAGCTTTTCTCCTTAATCACCGTCGGGCATTGGGTGACCAAGCATTAAGGAAATGTGAATATTGTGCTTTTCTACACTGATGCCATGCTGTTTCTGTTTGCCAATGGCCAATTAGATTGATGCCGTATGGAAGATCCTCCAGCATATAAACTGTGGTTAATATAACATGCATTCAAATCAAATTAAACAAGGTGTTACATTGCTATAGTAAATCTTCCACCTGAAACCTGCATTTTTTTAAATAGTGACATATTTGAACTTATGAAAAAAAACATAAAATACTCCCTATTTAATGAGTGAAATTAGTCCGAACTTACATGTTATTTGGGCCTTCTCTGCATAGACTAGCCCATTCTGCCTACCTGGAGACCTTGAAAATGCATATATATATATATATATATATATATATATATATATACCTCTGTCTAAATATACATGTATATATATAAATATATACAGAGAGAGAATAAATAAATATATATATATATATTCTATATATATATATTCACATTTTTTTTCAACCTTTCTGTATTGAGAGTTTAATCTGGTTACTAACCCTCTCTAAGAGTGCAATTTGAAAAATGATGAAAGTCTGAACACAGTTACATAGTATGTAGGCAGACAAAAAACTTCTGTCCCTCCATTTCAGCCTTTTTATAAAAGTGGTCTAGCAGCCATAGCTGGTAGTGGTAATGTTATTACATTCAAGAAAGACATCCAGGCCACTTTTGAACTTTTTTTTAGTGTATTCTTCTTGGCTACCTCCTCTGGCACCTCCTCTCACCTATGCTGGTGCAAGAATCTTTTTTTCCTCAAACCATAGTGGATTCTCTTAGGTTATGGTTACGGGCTAGAAAAATAGATTATAGGACAGATCTTTGTATTGACCCCAGATATACATAGTTATTAGATTCCCCCCCCCCCCCCCCCCCCCGCAGGCATCTCTTTTCCATCTTTCTTATGCACTGCTGCCCAGAACTGTACATATGCGGTCTGAAGAGTGACTTTTAGAGGGATAAAATAATGCTCTGGTCATGGGTACCCATGCTCCTCTTGATGCACCCTATAATAATGTATGCCTTGGGAGCTGCTGCCTGGCATTGGACACAACAGTTAAGTTTATCGTTAAATAAAACCCCGTCACTTGAGTTTTCCCAGCATTTCTGTATTTTGAATTGTTCTGAATTTTGCTAATTCTATTCCATCCTTTCTGATCATTTTTTACCATAAGAAATATAAATCTTCCACAGAAGCTTTTTACAGCAGCAACAGCTGACAGTAGTATTAGAAGATGTTTTATAAGTAAATAACATTAACTGTTAATATTAGCTGTGAATAATAAAAAAAAATAACTTTCCTCAGCTGCGTCTTTTGGTTGAACTTGATGGACATATGTATTTTTTCAAATGTATTAACTAGGTAACTATGACATTTTTGGCTAATAATCATTCATATGAAATCCCTCAGTTTTTTGCCTTTTTAGGGTCAGAGTACCTAAAGACAAATGATGATTGACAACCTATTCAATAGATGGTGTATTCAGTGACCGAACATGTGATAGGAATAGATCTATGAATAGAACAACTCCATTGTTCTATACAGGTCCACCATCTGGAATTTTTGGGCCCCATACAGCAGCAATGACTGGCTCCCCCTCAAATCCAATGCATGGTGAATTAGGCCCTACTTTAAAATGAGCCTCTAGCCCCAAGCAAACAGGCTTACCTCAAATTCCAGACAGGCCATAAAAACTGAAGGGACTAGGGGCCCAGCCATCACAATATATGTTATGGGGGCCCAGACACAATATAGGCCTTATAGAGAATGGACCCCTTGGTTGAACTGGACCTCTGTCTCCAAGGCAGCCAGGCTTATCTTAATATTCATGCCATAAAGGAAACTTAAAATCCGACTAGGGGCACAGCCATCACATTATAGGTTATGATGAGGGGCCCAGAGAAATGTAAGCTCTATAGAGTTTGGCCCCCTCTGTAACCTATGTGTGATGGCGTGGCCCCTAGCTTGAACTGGATCCCAAGGCAAACCAGCCCCCGAGGGAAGGGTGCAGACACCCTGATACAGACACTGAATAGTGTGGCAGCCTGCAGGTCTCAGGTCAGGGTGGCCATTAGTGTCACCTGGCCAGGGCCCCCCTCTTCTAAGCGACTAGACTATAGGACAGTGAATATTTAAGGCATTACTACTTAAAATTTGTGATGGACCTGAGGGACAAGCTGCCCTGAGGGCTGGATCAGGGTATATGTATTTTTGCAATTAAGGCAGGCTGAGATTTTTTTTTTTTTTACGGCATCAGCTCAGTAATTATTGGTTTGGTTGCTAAGTGGGAAATATAGCATTTCCCATATAGAATAACTGTACACTGATCAGTTGTGAAGTACAAACTGTCTACACAGACCCTAATTATGCTTTGTAAAATTTGAAATCAACTTATTCTACCCATTTTTATTAAATGTGTAACACTAAATGCATAATACTTAATTTGTCCTGTTTCTCTACTATGGGATCAGACAACAGACAGACAGATGAAGAGTCATGATAATTATACATGTATTATTGATACCCCTGTGGGTTGCAGCTAGAGCTTTTTGTTTTCTTCCATACTTGCCTAAATCATACCTACACTACCAGGGAAAGATCATAATGTGTTTCATCATCCACCCTCCACATACCGTGTCACACACTCCTCCAACAGCAGTCAGCATAAAAATGTAATGCAGCAGAGTCAGATGGAGGTGGTTGGGTAATCTCATAAGCCCTGAGCATTAGGCAAAGCCTTCACGGTAGGTTGAAAGGCCCCTTAGACTTTATTACTTTTATTTTTGAACCTTAGAGGCATTGTTTATACCAATGGCCCAGTCAGCAATCGCTAATGAAGTATGATATAAAGAGTAGAGGTGGCACATACTTTTGCTATCTGAACTGAATTGGACTATTAGCTGTTACTTTGTTGTTTCTAAAAAACGTTTTTAACATTTTGGCTTTTGTGACAATTTAGGATGTGTTTTACTAAGTCAAGATAGATTCACATTTTAGTTTTTTTCTTATTAGCCTTGGTTTTCACCTTTCCCACCAGCCATAAATATGGCTAACCACAAACTCACCCCCAGCTTCTTGAGAAAGCAGATATTAATGGACATGTAACTGAGGTCTTACAGACATAGGGAAGGACCTTTACTATTCCAGAGGGAGGGATCAGAGTTCAGTCCCAGGACTCTATCATTTTCCCTAGCTATGTGTTCTTCAGGCTGATTAAATAAAAGTATCGATCAACCACAATATGTTTCCTGCTTCTTCTCTCACTGCAGTACCCATGACCCATGAACTGTAACCATAAAAAGACTTTGCCGTGCAAGTCATCAACAAAAAGCAGTCATATTAAAAAATTGTTAAGCTGTTTGAAATTTTCTTTTAAATAATCTGTGGTACCTTAGACAGACCAATTAAAGATGCACAAGGCAATTCACTAAAGGTATGGACCTTTAAAGACCTCTGTCACAATTTATCAAACATAGAGCTCTCAGTTTAGACAGGGCTTCCACTTTAAACAGCGAAAGTGCAGCTTTTTATGGTATACCACCAAGTGTCGCGATCCGGAAAATGTGAGCTGGGTCGAAAATGTTGGACCCGTAGAATATTCCTTCTTCAAAAGAGCAGCCGCTGAAGTGAGAGCTCTCCATACAAAAAAAAAAACAGAAATTCTGGATAATGTACAGTTCAAAAACTAGAAACCTATTATCATGTAATACATTTAGTGTAATAAGTAAAACTTGTATTACTAAAACTTTATGTTGCTATATATATATATTGCTGTTATTTAAAGCTAGGAACTCTGTGTTTTACATTGTATGGTTTTGGAAGCTTTACAAATATTTTAGAAAGATTTAGCTTCATAAATACACAGAATATGTCCAGGGAAATAATCAGCTCAATATACAAGCATATGAAACATTAATTTCATAACTTTATGAACATTTATTTAAACAAAACATTGGTTTGGCTCCCTTTTTACTGAGAGTATATAGCACCTGTCATGTATTAGTGGCAACCACTTCATCATCAGGCTAACTGGGGTATCTTATTAGTGCCAGAAGAGACTGGTGGGATTTTTTAAGTAGCTTTTTATAATGTCACAGTAAGTAGTCTGACAGCATGACTTTTCACAAATAGCAAAAAAAAAGGAAATGACAATGACAAAATTGCAGGAATTGTTGTGGCAGCTTAAGAACTTAGATATATCTTGCTTAGAATAAAACATCCATGCAGTGCATTGTTCATAAGCAACTCCTGGCAACAAATAAAAAAGGCCTTCATATAGAAATGTGGACTTCTCTCGTAGCATTAGAATACTGGATAAAAAAAAATATTGTGATTTTATGACCTAAATTAAAGGAGCGGTATTCAATAAGCTATTAAACTGAAAATAAAAAAAAACATTTTCTGAGAAAATGTGATTTTTCTATGTAATCCCCTTTGATTTCAACATACTTATTCCACTTCTCCTCCAGCTGGGGACAACTTTTTGCTTCCATTGCAAGAACTCTTGTTTGGTGGCAGGTTCATGGTGTGGACCCATGTCTCATCACCTGAAACAATTCAAGAGTAGAAGTTTCCTGGATTTGCTGGCTACTTACTTTTTGCTCTTGCGTCAACATTTGTGTCACCCTCTGGGAACTGATCTTTGACATAATCAAAACATCATGAATGATACTGGAAACTGTGCCAACTGAAACGCCAAATTTATGAGCTACAGCACTGACTTGACCTTATGATCTTCTAAAACAATAGACTACCCTTTTCCTCTGAAGATGCTTCAATGAGTTGCCCTTAACAGGCATATCTCCCAACTTTTCAAGATGGAAAAGAGGGACAAAGGGATAGGCGCGCTATGCTATAGGCAGTAGAGTCACTCCCCCTGGTCACACCGATGCCACACCCCTAACCACACTAAGGTTCCCCCCATCGACACCAGCTCCAAAGATATCGATTATAGTCCCACAACTAATCTCAATACTCTCAATACTGTTTAAGATATTTGATCTATTAGCAGAGCAGAGGGAGTGGGAACTGAGAAAGTGAGTCAGACAACTAGCAAAATGCCTTCAGGAAATATACTGCTAGATTCAGCTGGTTCCAACCCAAAGGGGTGGTTGTTTCGCTCTAATATTATATACATTTGAGGTGAGATGTAACACTTACAACAAACTAAAAACTTTGAATAGGCAAATGAATAATTTATTGATGCAGATCTGCATGTTAAACCCCAACCCCCAGATGGTTGGGATGTACGAACAGGGGTCATCTTCAACTGATTCCCTCCACACTTAAGCTTGGCACAAAGCTTTACTTGGTAAAAGGTGAATCATCGCCATATACTGCACAGGAATCACCTTTCATGGATTTCTTTAGGCTTCTTTTTTTCCTTAAGGAATCATGAAACTCTAAATGCCTCACTCTCTTTGTAGACCAACACTGTGCTGTACTTGCCATCCTTACACCTCCAGTGCCTTTATCAGACTCAACTGCAACCGTGTGTATTGCATGTCCAGACATGTCTCAACCTACACAGGCTAGCTTAGCTCTCTAACACTGACAACATACTGGGGTAGATGACTTACTGAATATCCCTTGTGGATTTGAACAAAAGTAAGTAAGTAATACTTAGCTACCTCGTCCTCCAGGAGACAAGATCAAGTTTTACACTGGCCCCTGACAGGACACTCTTTTGATGGGCAGCCTTGCTGGCTCCATGGCTGACTTCGATCTCCAGCTATATGGCTCAACAATTTGTGATCTTAACTCAGCTTAACTTAGTCTGGAGACGGAGGGACTAAAGACCTTGATCTGAAACATGTCACAACAGTGGAGAGATCTGCCCCTCCGTGACTGTTTAGAAGACTGAAGTAAAGGTTACGTTTTACAGATTTGAGGACCTCTATATTTTTTTTTGTTGTAATCGATAAAATATCTTGTCCCCAAATTCCCATGATTCATGGGATCTTGGCAATCTGATGCTCACCACTGTTAATGTTTGTGGTACTGTGCTACACAGAAGGGTTTTTTTAGGTTTTAGGTAAGTTCATGTTTGATTGAAGTCTATTTATTTTATGTCACTTTGTATAATGTTTGATATGGTAGATGATAACGAACTGAATTACAGTTTTTGGTCTATCAATAATTCCTATACTCATTACTTGTGCATGTTCAACTATCTGTAATAAAACATAAATAGCAAATGTGTTTTATGTATGGGAAATGGCAACCTATGTGTAAACATTTCACATATGACCCATATGCTTGAATGAACATGCAATTATGTCTACTAGGTTAATCATACAAGTGTCCCTGCTTACCCATATACAACAACAGAGAAGTGTCTAGGCAAATTGTCATTTTGAATTAAGGAAACGCATTTACACAGCCTAAGTTACAGTTTTAAGACTCTCAAGTTCTGAAGTCTCTGGACCAAAACTCATTCCAGCTTAAGCAGACAAAGTTTTACTCGCAATGGGACCCTAATTTAGCTAATGGTGCCATATAAAACACATAAATAACACCACTTATATTTTAAAACCTCAAAATCTATAGTCTGGAGGTCTCCCTCGCAATTAACAGACCCCCATGTTGATGTGATTCAGTGCCAATCTATTAATAGTGCTAGAGGTGAAACAGAGGCCTCCCATAGCTCATTAAATACTGTTTACATAATCAAGAAGTTCATTGTTTGCTACCAGAGACCTTAAACAGATTCAATTTCATACGTCCAGAAAGGGATAGTAAAATTTGAAATGGAATAGACTTCATATAAAAAACCTCTATGTCACTTTTCAGTGGCAAAGATATGAGAAACGGTAATATATACAACAATGTGTTATATATGGTATATTTATTGAGCAGATCCCTTTTATTCTATTAACTATATGTGGCATATATTTGAGATTTCATAATCAATGTTGTATTCAGAATGCAACTAAATATGTTTAAATGCTCTATGTTTACTTCAGCAATGGAAACTACAGTTACCCATTTTTATTCCCTTCTTAAATTACCAGGTCTTGACCACATTACCCAGATCAATGTCTATTTTAACGGTACAGTTTCCAAATCAAAAAGAAATAATCAATAAACGTTTTATTGAAATTTTAGCTTAGTGATGATATCCAAGAACATCCGTCATACTCTAACCAGTCTTTCCACTTGTCAAGTACAGTCTTGACAGTAATTCCTAGTCTTTTGTATTGTGGCATGTTGTGTATACTACATGTGTGTGCATGTTTATAAACATGTTTGTACCTACTTATTTAATGGCAATGTAGTAACTGCCATTTTGGTTTTGGGGGCAGGTTTCCTCTATCCATGCTTCCTATCTTACCGTTGAATGCAGACAACATTGCCACAAGGTCAGCTCTCAAAAAACAGCTTTGATTTGTATGATTGAGGCTAACAGTTGGTCATAAGCCTTTGCAATACTTCTGATCTGATTCCAACTACAATGGGTCTTTTTGTTGCATGGCACCAGTGTTTAACTTAAGACTTAAAGTAGCAGTAAGTAGTAAGAAGTGAGGAGACCCATATCATAAAAGATTGTGGTAAGACAATTCTTTTCTCACTAGTAATTTGTAGTCCTCAGTAATCTCTCTCCAGACCTGTAACAAATTCTTCACCCCTCAGAATACCTCTCTCCTCCCAAATGCCTCACTGCCCCACTCCTTAACTCATTTCACTAAGCTAAGTGTGCAAGGACTCTCCTCTCTTGTCTCTAAGGCCCACCTAACCATCTGCACTCTTGATCCCATTCCACCACACCTTTTCCCTCAGCTGTCTCCCTCTGTCATTCCAGCCTTAACATCTCTATTCACCCTCTCCAGTGGTAACTTACGTTCCTCCTATAAGCATGCTGTTACAACACAATTTAACAACAAACCTTTTCTGGACCTCTCTGCCTGTCCTGTTGCATCTCTCTGCTCTCTTTTTCATTCAAACCGCTTGAACAGCATATTCACTCAGAACTGGCACACTATTTGTCTACAAACTCCCTTCTAGGTTCCCTCCAGTCTGGCTTCCACTCAAGTCATCCCACTGAACTACTCCATTCTTATTCTTCTCGACCTATCCTCTGCTTTTGACACTGGTGACCATGCTCTGCTTCTCAATATTCTTTTTTATCTTGGAAATCAAGGTCTCACACACTTTTGGCTCTCCTGCTATCTCTCTGACTGATCATTTAGTGTATCCTACTCAAACACAATTTCCTCTTCTCATCTCCTGTCTGCCAGTGTACCAAAAGGCTCTGTCCTAGTGCCCCTACTTTTTTCAACTTACACTTATGGTCTTGGCCTACTTATGACCTCTGGACTTCCTATATCAATTTAATGCAAATGACACTCAGATCTACCTCTCTAGCTCAAATCTCTTCCCTCCCCTTTAGCAAGACTGTAGAACAGCTCTCTGTTACATTATGTCATCTCGCTCCCTTAAACTGAAAAGGGACAAAACAGAACTGGTCATTTTCCTACCATCTCACTCCCCAACCCTCTCTAACACCTCCATCTCTGATTACTAGGCATCATTATAGACTCCTCTCCTCCATTCCTTCTTCTGACCTGATAGCTCTAAAATATCCCGACTTGACTACTGCAACACCCTCCTTTGCAGTTTACCGCAGTTTACCAACAAACAGAATGGCACCCCTCCCCCCTCAAAAGTCTAACCTACAAAGCTCTCTCCAGCCAGTTTCCTTCCTACATTTCTTCTCTAATCCAGCCCAGACACATTGTCCACTCTGCTTATGACATTCTCCTGTCCTCCCCCTTAGTCACCTCCCAGCACTTCTACCTTCAAGACTTCTCCCATGCCGCTCCACTTCTCTGAAATGCACTCTTCCACTCAATCCATCACTCTCCAGCACTCCAAGCCTTTAAAGGTGCCCTCAAACCTCACTGCTACAGACAAGCATGTAAACTGTTTTGAGCAGCTCCGCCAAACTCAAGCTCTACCACTTTTGATCCTGCCCCTTTTGTCTTCACCCCCTATCCTTTAGACTAAAAGCTTGCAAGGGTAGGGCTCTCTTTCCTATTGTCTCCTCTTCTCATCTCTGAAGCCTCTAGTTTGTAATGCCCTCTGTACTCTATGTTTTACCTACCTGTAATTATACATAGATGGTACTATATAAATAAACAATAATAATTATAACTGAATGAACTGTCTTGGGGCAGGTAACCTTCACCATTTTGGGTGTTGCTAAAAACACAGGGGTTCGTACCACCATCTTTTCAGTGGTCAGCTTTTCTCTCTAGTCTATGTATTGTCTGTCCCCATTTTCCTATTCCTGTTTTTTCTATTAAACGTCCTAGTTTGTTTACCTCGTTTGTCTGCAGACCTGATCTTTTTCTTTAACTTGGCTCTGCTTTTGTCTTGGGCTCTAAACCTGCACTGGTACTGAAACATACATTGAACTCCTTCAACACTCATTGGTACTGCACTGCAGAACAGGGCAGCTTTTTTACTTTCAGATATAGTATATGCCCTTGAAAAAAATGTACTTTAAAATGTTCATTTACTAATATATTGAAAAAATTAAATAATGATAAACAAAAAGCAGCTGAGCAAACTCTAAAATATGAGATAAAGAGAGTAAACATGGTATAACGACCAATAATTAGATATATCCTTTTTAAAAAAACAGCAATAAGATCCAAAATGTGATCTCTCCTTGAGCCTCTTTGTAACTGTAGTATACCAGACTAACATATAAATAGTGTAAGCATCCTTAACAAAGACAACACATATTTTTTGATGCACTAAAGTTTTCCAATCTTGTACTGTTTATCAGCCAAATACTTTTGTTACAAAAATCAAGTATAGGCCACATGTCAATTGGGAAACCAAACACGTCAATTTGTGGGTTGAATCATATAGGACATGAGAGGCATCCAGTTTTGGGTTACTGTGTGACAGCTATGTCTGGCAGTAAGGAAGCAGGAAGTCTCTTGCTGTAGGTTAGACAGTTACCCAACAAAATATAGCTAGAGAGAATCTCTAGACCTGCAGTGCCTGTAGAGGTACAAGAAGCCCAGAGGAGTGTAGAAGAATAGGCCCTGTCATATCCTAGGATCCTGTGAAGCTATCTGATAGCCCAGGCGTCCTGGAAAATGGGATCATACTTTAGTGCAACAAAATTCTAGGCAGAGAAGAGAAACAGACTTAAGTCAAGAGTCTACTCCATGTGTGTTGTCTACTCCATGTGTGTTGACCTGGAACTTCTTTAAGAAGTAATACTGCTAGAACAGTTACAGTATACTGGACATTGGTTCTTCTCCTAACTTAAGAGAATGTGCCCCAGGGCAGAGGCGTATCCTCCATTGAACTCCCGGGAGTGGTCCTTACCAGCCCAGCCTCTCATCAAAGAGAGCCCCAGCCATCCTGGGGGCAGTCATACATACGTAAATCAAGCAATAAGCAGGCGGGTGATGCTGTGTCTCAATAAATTATGAATAATATGATCACTGTAGAAATATTCCCAAGGCTGTGCAGAAAATGGCTCTACCAAATTATGAATATAGATACATGCCAATTTGTTCTTCCACTTCATAACATTAACATTAAAGTGCACCAAAACCCAGGATTTTAACTCTCCCAGGTTTTGGTCCTTGCCCTTGGTGTACCCCAATCTGGGATGCCCCACTGTGTGAAACCCCCAAGGTCGCCCAAACTAAGTGCTCTTCCCCGGTCCTCCAGCACATGTACGGCCTCCCGTCCAATCAACGCGCTCAACTGTGCTGATGTGAGCTGGTCTAGTCTCGTCTAAGGAGCCAAGTCCAGCCAAGTGCAGCCATCGGCCACATCCCTGCTATCTTTTAACAGGGATAATGCTTGTGCCAGCAATTCACAAATGCCTGGTGCGGGGACACGCCCTGCTGAAGGGATAGCGGGGATGCAGCGCATGCGCCGTTGGACCAGGACATAAGGTTAGTATGCCGGGCAACCTGGAGGGTTTCACACAGCCGGGCATCACGATTCTGGATGTCCTGGGGGAGGGACTGGGGGGGAATCAAGCGGCCTTGGAATCTTATAGATAGCCGTGGGTTTTGGTCCATTTTAAGATGACCAATAGGTTGTTAACATTGCAGATACATGTTCCAAGGATGAGCTTCAGCCAAAACTTTTGTTTTGCTTTTATTATAGTGGATAAGGGTTAGATCCACCTTGATGCACTTTTTTATGTATGTAACCATACCATAGAGAGATTTGGAGCTACTTCATATTTGCTCACTTGGGGCCTAATTTATGATGTGCATCTGTTAGCAACTATTTTGTAGCTATAGCATCAGCCTTGGAGTGTGGGTGATGTGCTGGTTACTACATTGACACTAGCAGGCGTTATGCCGACCAGTAATACATTACCTTTGATTGTTGCACTGAGGTATTGGCAGGCCTATGTCAGTGTCTGTTGGACCTGCAGTCTAATTAGCCCAGCACCAGCGAGCACTACTTTGTACTGCCATTTTCCCGGTGCTCCCCAGCATAGTTATGAATTTTTTCCTCCTTGAAATCTTTGGCGCTGTATTTTTCTGGCACTGGTCAGCATTTTGTTATCACAGTTACAAGGTTAATCTTATTTGTAGACTTAAAGCACACCTTATTAGTTTCGTATAACAACCAGAATATGTTTTTAGGGTGCAAAGAGATATCCAAGGCACCTCCCCACTCGGTACCTAAAGTCAGGGTACAATACTTAAATAAACGGCGGATATATGCACACCAAACTCAAAGATTTGTTTGCAAATAAAAAGGTATTTATATAGAAATAATGCACATGTTCATATCTTTACATATTTGTAGGCTATACAGTAAAGGATACAATGTAGACATTTGGGTATGTAGCCATATCACACATCTCCAGGATCGTGGACCACCTCAGAAAAAAGAATATATATATTGTAACACTAGCATATAAAGATTAGCAAAGCTATAATACAGGTAAAACATTACCCATGGGTCTAGTGAGGGGTTATTACACAGGTCCTGAAGAGTAGGCTTCTTTGTTTACTGACCAGGAGATAGTGGGTTAAGAAGAACAATCAGCAGTAATAAACATGGTATACAGCAACAGTCTATTCCTGGTCAGTTTGCTCATGTAGTTTTACACATCATACCAAGGACAGCAAAATAAGCGGTACCATACAAATACAATAACAAGCAATGTTAATCATGACGTGCGTCATACATGAAATGTGTCATTACCAGATGATAGAGACAGTGATCGCCCAATAGGTAGCCCACGTTTCGGGACCTCTGGTCCCTTTCTCAAGGCTGCGATAGAGAACTGTGCATCCAGTTATGCTTAAATACCCTTACCTTCTCCCCACCGGCCGGCCAGTGTGGCATTTCCGGGAAGCGCGCGATGCGCGCCCTCCGGAACGTCACCTCCGGGGGTAAGGTCCTGAACTGCGTCACGTCCGGGACTGGATGGCATGCGTATTGTTGCCAGCCAGTCCCCAGGTCGGCGCAGGCGCGCGGGGTCTCACTCGCCAAATGCTGCTTGTTTTTTTATGTACAACCAACTTTAATTACAATGCTCATAATGACATTCTGTCGTTATGTCTGTAGATCGCGGTGGCGTCCACTGTCAATGTTCCCTTAGTGTCATTTTGGAAATGCAACAGCTGGGGGTTATTGATCCTCGGGGAGAAGATCTCTTAAAAATAACAAGTGGATAATGAATAAATTAAAAAAATATTAAAAAACGATCTATCTCTTTTTTTTTACTTTACATTACAGCATGCAAATTTCGGTGCCATCATGCGGCTAATGAAAAGAAAACTATCTATTGTACATACAGGCTGAAATCAGTAAACCTCTGTGAGACTGGAACATGTTGAACCAGAGATACAGAGTGATTGAACATACTATGAAAGTTCAATACTCTGGAAGTTCAATGTATATGTGTGTTCTCCAGATCACTTTCTTTTGCATACAGAAACCTGTCAGAGCTAGGCAGGTACAGTTACGCATTATATGTGTAGTATGTATGCAAGCTCTATTATATGTTGTTCCCATTCTAAACAGGGAGGGGGTACCAATAAATGGACCCCAATGGGTAGATCCTCATGGGTTTGTACATATATTAGGTTCCTCAGGTATATGTATGTTCTTTCACCGGTTCCTCACTTTGTGATCCTATATAGGTTTATGTTGGAAAACAGTATGAATCCCGTCCTGGTTTCCACATTGCAGGTGTCATAGTAGAACCTTATGTTGCATCAATTTCCTGTGGTACAAATGTAGACTCTCATCTCCGGTTCTAGATGTGCCAGTTCAGACCAGTGATATAACCAGGGGAAAATAGACCTCATAAAAAAATGTTTATGGAGTCCTTCTGTTGTAGGGGTCCGCGATGGATATGGGAATCTATAACTAGGTAAAAAAAGAGAGACAGTTATGACCATGTTAGGTTTTATATGAAAGGTGTATAATCAATCTCTTCGTTCAAACCTCTAGGCGATTTGGTTTGTAGCGTGTATATCCAGTAAAGTTCCCTTCGGAGGAGTAGTTCGTTTCTATCACCCCCCCTGGGTAGTGGTCTCACATGTTCAATTGCCTGAAACCGCAGATGTGTTACCTGATGCCCTGCTTCTATGAAATGTCTAGTAATTGAGGAGTCCAGGTCGGCTCTACGTATAGCACTGCGATGTTCGCAGATCCGGGTTCTGACTTCTCTAGTAGTTTTCCCCACATATGAAAGTCTATCACGTAAGTTCTTGGGACGTTTCTTGACAAATAAAGGGGGATTACCAAAAGCTTCAGTTAGGTGATCATCAGTGGCCAAGATGTGCCAATGCTTCCTAATGATTTGCTCCACCCGCGGGGACATCCGAGAATATGTCAGTATAAAAGATGTTCTATTATCAGTCTCTTTAGGCCGATGTTGGAGTAGATTTGAACGTGATTGATTAAATGCCTTTAGTTTGGCATTTTCCAGAAGCTGTCTTGGGTATCCTCTCGCTAGGAATTCCTGGGTGAGTGTATTGGCTCGTTCTAAAAAAACTTCATCGTTGGAGATAATTCTTCTTAGGCGTATATACTGACTATATGAGAGTCCCTGTTTCATCCTAATGGGGTGGAAGCTGTTGTAGTGGAGAAAGGTATTTTTGTCAGTCTCCTTTTTATATAAGTCAGTCGAAATGTGATTCAGTTATCATTAAACCAGCTGATAAGGGGGGAGCCACTGTAGTCATGGACACAACCTATTACCATACCACAATTATGACCCAACTAAGTGACACTACTGTATACACCAGACTAGAGGGGGACCCACTACTTACAATTAAAAAGGAAATTGACTCTCTTCTAGACAGGGCCTACAATAACTCTATCATAGATAAAAAATTACATGACTACATGGTTACACAATTTCCTATCACACCAGTGTTTTACATCCTACCTAAGATACACAAACATCCCACTTGCCCACCAGGTCGCCCGATAGTGGCAGGAACCGAATCAGTGTTCCAAAGCATAGCAACATTTTTGGATAAAATCTTACAACCTATAGTCATGGCCACCAGATCATACCTTCTTGATACAGGAGATTTCCTTACTAAAATAGGTAACGTGGGCCTACTTCCTGACCAGGTGTTCCTCTGTATTATGGACGTCTCCTCCCTATATACATCACCACATGAAGCTGGAATAGCAGCAGTTACACAAGCTTTAGAAAACACTGACAACGCTCCAAAATTTAACCAACTTTGCACTGATCTATTAACAATAGTGTTAACTAAGAATTATTTTCGATATGATAGACACTACTATCTACAACTCCAGGGGACCGCCATGGGATCCAACGTGGCACCGGCCTATGCCAATCTTTACATGAATCAATTTGAAGTAGAGCACGTTACACTGACCCAGATTTCCTGACCAAGGTCTTATACTGGGTCAGGTACATAGATGACATTTTTTTCCTATGACATGGTCCCCTGGAGGATCTACTAGACTTCGTCTCCCGCTTAAATACAGCTGAGCCCACTATAGAATTCACACTGGAACACAGTAATTCAAAGGTCTTAGATGTATTAGTCTTTCTAAACAACAATCACATTTCGACTGACTTATATAAAAAGGAGACTGACAAAAATACCTTTCTCCACTACAACAGCTTCCACCCCATTAGGATGAAACAGGGACTCCCATATAGTCAGTATATACGCCTAAGAAGAATTATCTCCAACGATGAAGTATTTTTAGAACGAGCCAATACACTCACCCAGGAATTCCTAGCGAGAGGATACCCAAGACAGCTTCTGGAAAATGCCAAACTAAAGGCATTTAATCAATCACGTTCAAATCTACTCCAACATCGGCCTAAAGAGACTGATAATAGAACATCTTTTATACTGACATATTCTCGGATGTCCCCGCGGGTGGAGCAAATCATTAGGAAGCATTGGCACATCTTGGCCACTGATGATCGCCTAACTGAAGTTTTTGGTAATCCCCCTTTATTTGTCAAGAAACGTCCCAAGAACTTACGTGATAGACTAATTAAGGCAGAATCTACAACAACTACTAATAACGTAACATCTGGCAACTGGCTTACTTCCCTACCCCCCTTGAAAGGCATGTACCCATGTGGGCACTGTGCCCAATGTGGGTTTGTCTCCAAAGGTAACTACTTTTCACATCCCCTGACGGGTAAACGTTTTCCCATTAGAACTTTTCTAAACTGTAGCTCCAATTTTGTGGTTTATCTGATTAGATGCCCATGTGGTCTTTCATATGTGGGGAAAACTACTGGAGAAGGCAGAACCCGGATCTGCGAACATCGCAGTGCTATACGTAGAGCCGACCTGGACTCCCCAATTACTAGACATTTCATAGAAGCAGGGCATCAGGTGACACAACTGCGGTTTCAGGCAATTGAACATGTGAGACCACTACCCGGGGGGGGGGGGGGGGGGTGATAAAAACCAACTACTCCTCCGAAGGGAACTTTACTGGATATACACGCTACAAACCAAAACGCCTAGAGGTTTGAACGAAGCGATTGACTATACACCTTTCATATAAAACCTAACATGGTCATAACTGTCTCTCTTTTTTTACCTAGTTATAGATTCCCATATCCCTCGCGGACCCCTACCACAGAAGGATTCCATAAACGTTTTTTTATGAGGTCTATTTTCCCCTGGTTATATCACTGGTCTGAACTGGCACATCTAGAACCGGAGATGAGAGTCTACATTTGTGCCACAGGTAATTGATGCAACATATGGTTCTACTATGACACCTGCAATGTGGAAACCAGGACGGGATTCATACTGTTTTCCAACATAAACCTATATAGGATCACAAAGTGAGGAACCGGTGAAAGAACATACACATACCTGAGGAACCTAATATATGTACAAACCGATGAGGATCTACCCATTGGGGTCCATTTATTGGTACCCCCTCCCTGTTTTGAATGGGAACAACATATAATAGAGCTTGCATACACACTACACATATAATGAGTAACTGTACCTGCCTAGCTCTGACAGGTTTCTGTATGCAAAAGAAAGTGATCTGGAGAACACACATATACATTGAACTTCCAGAGTATTGAACTTTCATAGTATGTTCAATCACTCTGTATCTCCAGTTCAACATGTTCCAGTCTCACAGAGGTTTACTGATTTCAGCCTGTATGTACAATAGATAGTTTTCTTTTCATTAGCCGCATGATGGCACCGAAATTTGCATGCTGTAATGTAAAGTAAAGAAAAGAGAGATAGATCGTTTTTTAATATCTTTTTAATTTATTCATTATCCCCTTGTTATTTTTAAGAGATCTTCTCCCCGAGGACCAATAACCCCCAGCTGCTGCATTTCCAAAAGGACACTAAGAGAACATTGACAGCGGACGCCACCGCGATCTACAGAGAAAACGACAGAATGTCGTTATGAGCATTGTAATTAAAGTTGGTTGTACATAAAAAAACAAGCAGCATTTGGCGAGTGAGACCCCGCGCGCCTGCGCTGACCTGGGGACTGGCTGGCAACAATACGCATGCCATCCAGCCCCGGACGTGACGTTCCGGAGGGCACGCATCGTACGCTTCCCGGAAATGCCACACTGGCCGGCCAGGGGGGAGAAGGTAAGGGTATTTAAGCATAACTGGATGCACGGTTCTCTATCGCAGCCTTGAGAAAGGGACCAGAGGTCCCGAAACGTGGGCTACCTATTGGGCGATCACTGTCTCTATCATCTGGTAACGACACATTTCATGTATGACGGACGTCATGATTAACAATGCTTGTTATTGTATTTGTATGGTACCGCTTATTTTGCTATCCTTGGTAACGATGTGTAAAACTGCATGAGCAAACTGACCAGGAATAGACTGTTGCTGTATACCATGTTTATTACTGCTGATTGTTCTTATTAACCCACTATCTCCTGGTCAGTTTTTCTGAGGTGGTCCACGATCCTGGAGATGTGTGATATGGCTACATACCCAAATGTCTACATTGTATCCTTTACTGTATAGCCTACAAATATGTAAAGATATGAACATGTGCATTATTTCTATATAAATACCTTTTTATTTGCAAACAAATCTTTGAGTTTGGTCTGCATATATCCGCCGTTGATTTAAACATTACAGTTACAATAAATCACAGCATGGGACAAACTTAACAGTGCGTTTAGTGTTGGTGTACAAATTACACATTGCTAAACAAAAGAAGGGCTTTTAATCAATTTTAATAACACAAAAAAAACGTATTGTACCATCTAGGTCCTGCATTCCAGTTATTGAGAAGTCCCAATGTAAGTTCTGAACAAATAAACGTGTTTAACTATTTTTGAGGCTATAGTTAAAAAAGACGCTGGCTGGCGGCACACATTGGCATTGTTTTATTTAGTTTTTTTGCTTTTTCAGTTATCAATCTGAAGTGATACTGAGGCCAAAAAAGTGGCGCTGTGTGCTGGCGCTGACACTTCCACTACCAATAAGGCTCCTGGTCACTTGAGACAGGAAGCTCAGTTGGTAGAGAATCTGTTGTTATTAGACTGAAAGAGTGCTGACCAATAAAAGATATAGGGGGTTATTCATCAAGCCATAGGGCCAGGTAGCGACTGGCAGCGTCAGGTAGCGCTGTATGCAATGCCGGCGCTGTACGCAGTGCCACATTTATCAAAGCGATTCCAGTGAGCGACTCCAACAGCGCCATGTAGCGTCTGATTCATCATCACAGACGGCTCAGCGTATACCGCCGGCGCTCTGGCTTCCAGAGCGGCTGGTATTACCTGTTGCTACCTGTCGCTCTTCCATACATTTCAATGGACGTTACTTTTCTTCTCTTTAAACAGGGTTTTCTTTTAATTTTTATTTATCAAATCATTTTGTGACCTCTCTTGGCCAATTAAAAGTCATTTTTGAAAACTTTTTATATTTTTTATATTTTTATGCAGAATTGTTATTACAGGTCTGGTATTAAAGTGTTACTGTCACAATGTAATAACAATGTTATTACAACCGTTTTGTTAATAGTGGATATGTGTTAAAAAACAGACTTTAATCACACAGCATCTGGCACTCTGGGCTACAGCGACACAATTTTGAGCGCCGGCGCTGTGTGAGGCTGTTTTTTTATGGATATGGTTTGAGTCGCTCAGATTGACCGGTCGCTACCGTTCACTTCCATATAGCGCTGTACTGGTGTTATAGCGACTCACACATCAAATTCATCAATGCCGGCCAGCGACTGAGGGGCTTGGTAACAGCGAATCATAGCTGATCACAGCGGCTGCTAGCGGTCGCTCTGAGCGCCTCGCTACAGACGCTCATCTGCCGGTACCTGGCGCTAGTAATGAATCAGCCTCTTAGTGTTCTTACCCTTGATCCTATCGTCATGC
Organism: Gastrophryne carolinensis; assembly: GCA_027917425.1. Classification (NCBI taxonomy): domain Eukaryota; kingdom Metazoa; phylum Chordata; class Amphibia; order Anura; family Microhylidae; genus Gastrophryne; species Gastrophryne carolinensis. Next base: position 442,221,908 of record CM051234.1, read on the forward strand.
AACAACTTCAACAAATTTTGGGTCTCTTACTGTTTGGTCACTGAAGACAGAAAGTTGGGTTATACAGTATATGGGGATACATATAGTACATTAGTATATGGTATTCAGAATAATAAAACCTTCCATAATGTTTTGGCTGCGGTTCAGTTTAGGCACCCAAAAGGGGTTGATTTAGTAAAGGTGTGAACACATCATTCTCATAGAAGAAAACCGGCTTCACTTCAAACAGCCAACCATGTGCTGGAAAATTAAAAAAACAGGAAGTTTCTAGCTCATGATTGGATGTTGGAATTAAATAAAGGTTAACTTTACCAAGAGTGAAAACATTATTCCTTTAGTAAATCAACCCTGTAGTCTCTGAGCAATGAAACACTCATTTTGAAAACATTTGCCGAGTTCATGCAAAACACCAGATGTCCAGAATTGAAACAGGGCACCATTTTTCATGTGTGCACTAACATTGGCAGGGGCAGTGAGCTGAATACAACTCATTTCTACAACTGACTTAACAAAATCAGACTTTACGCTTAATTTAAGTCATATCATTTAAGAAAAAATATTTTTGAGAAATCCATGGTCTGAACAGATCATGGCTCTTTGTCATATAGAGCTGAAATAGCTGGAAATAGCATAGACATGTAAATGGAAATCTTATTGAAAGTATGGGTTCATCTCAGTGCTGTTGGCAGGCTCAAAATACCCCTGATGTTTGCCAATTCCTGCGAGCCTGTTTTATAGAAGCCGTAAGCTCCAGTTTCACAGATATATAGCATTCCATCTGGTCCGGACCGTGCTTATATAAAAAAAGAAAACCTTGCATAAAAATTGCATTTTATGTGAGGTCAGACTGTGCCATTTAGGGGGGTTTCATATAAGAACAAATCAATTTCCCATTTATTCTCTAATTACAAAACATCCCTCTTTATAATGATTTAAACTCAGAAACTGTACCCCAATGGCTTTTAATTTGCAATGAAATTGCAAAAAAGCAGTCGCAAGGAACTTTACATTTAACGTTAATGTGAATTATTTTTTTCCTAAACTCTGTTTATGCAAAATATCAGTGTATATATATATATATATATATATATAGCCTGAACACACAGTGTGCAAGCTGAAGTTAAAGTCAGTTTGTTTTATATATGAAAAGCGATTTATTAAAAAGTTAAGGCTTTCGAAACAGCGTCCTTATATTGTTGATTGTATTTAAAGATATATAAAAAACTTTTTTTCAGACTTTTTATAGCCCTGTTTTCTCCACAGAATTTGATATAGAGGGATGAAGAATTTGCAAAAATGCTAGTAAATATTTCTGCCTGAAGGCAATGTGATACTTTGTTTTTGCTCTGTGAAATCAGTTTATATGGTTAGCATATAACAAAGAATAGGGCTTGGTTCATACCTAGCTTCTGGGCTGCATCTGCAGTCTTAATATTGCACTGTATTGCGCTGAAGTCTATGGCAAAATGCAACGCAAAGCATGCTGCCCTTTACGTGACTTTTGCAGTATCCTGGTCTTGCGCTGCAAACAAATCTTTGCATGTCGTGCTTCCCTACAGAGAAAATAAACCCATGGAAAAGAATTAGAATAATAATTATAATCAATAATTACAATTCAGCTGGCTTGCCTAATATATCCTGCTTAAAATGAACATTTATTTTCAGCAAATGTATCTTTTTAGCCTGGCGATTCATTGTATTTAGTAACAGAATCACGCAGGTTGGCTCACAAGCAATATTTTTGCACATCACAGTCATTTTTTTTAAACAACAGTCATTTTCTTTCTTGCTGACATTGAACAATAATGGGACCTGAATAACCCCAGAAAGGGTTAACATAGCATATGTCCAGCTTAGAAGAACTTTGCACACACATTCTCTGCTAATTATCTATTAGTACAAATAAGCAGCTAAAGTAACATCAAGAGATATCGTAGCAAGTCTGCCTTCCTTATTTTGACTAGACATAAAGAATAGATTGATGCAAATGATCCTGGACATTTCTATACAGTCCAAGCAGCAAACGTTTGGTCTGTATATTTTGAGGGTCAGTTACTAAAGATAAGTTCAAAGTTGCAACACTTTTAATCCCATTTATGTAATTCCTTCAAGTCTCTGCTAAATGTGCTCTTTATTCAGACAGCGTCTCCTCTGACTCGCTTGTTGTGGCTCAGTGATTTGAAAACCCTCATTTGTCACATTTATTAAACCATGTTCTCTCTCTTTGGCGCATTCGGCTGATGTCTTACTTGAAATATATTAATGTCAATTAATTTCTGCACGGAAATAAAAGCAAGATGTTTTTAATGCAAAACAGTTAATGTATAGGGTATGCTTAACACAAAACAACACACTCTGCATATGGTCTTTGGCTATGACAAAAAATACAAATCAGTTTCTTTCTTTTCTTCCACGTTTAATATTAGGTTTTTTATACATTTTTATACAACCCTAATGTAATTTCCATCAAATTTTACTTATTTCACTTATTTAAATGCAATTGTCTCTTATCAGGTTCCGTGGTTGCGTTTCATACTATTTGATCATATTAGAAACAATACAAACACCGATAACATTATTTAAAAGTAGTAAACAAAGCAAAAGATGTTAATATATTTACTATTGAAGTAACGCTTCTTAGCTGATTCAGAGCTTAACATTGCATTTTGGTAAGGAGAAAAGGTAAATAAAGCCTGTAGGAAGTTTATCTGACTATTAATCTGAATCTTGTTAATCAAACAGCCAAAGATGAACCAGAGGTCTTTGGTTCTAGGAAGTAAACATATTTTAAGTAGTAAATAAACAAAATAAGACTTTGTGTATATCACACAGCCTTCGTGCTCCATTGAATATACAAAAATATAAACTTTTTTTATTGATTTATATTCTATTTATACAGAATACGCACAACCTATAGAAGTTTACAATAGGAAGTTCAACAATACTAATGGAACTAAACTGCAGGGGAAAAACATAGCATAGCTTTTATATAACTTAAAAAAAAATAATATGGAAGTAGATATATTGCTGAAGTTCTGTATACAAATTTGAAAAAGTAAAATATTATTTTAATTTGTTAGTAGGTATTTTGAAACTTGAAAATTCACATGTATGTATATATATTTTAGTTTATATGTAAATTTGTATTGAACATTTAATGATTGTGTCATTTGTATTTTCAAAATGATAAAATATATATTAACTGAAAAGCCTTTCTGTGTCTTTTGTGTAATATTTTACACCTCTCTGAACATGCAAAAAAAAACTCACCAGTAAAAGCAACCAAGGGAATTAGCTAAGAAATAAAATTGACACTGTGAATTGCTCTTGGAACAGCCCTTACATCTTGCCACCAATTTTAATTCCACTTTTAATGGTGCTTAAATGTGTAAGTCTTTATTTTTGCTATAAACGTGGGTAGAAGAAAGGCTTTGGTTTATTCAAGCAATGCCAGGTGACCTCATCTCTTTTAAAATACAGAAAAAAAGTGAGGAGTGTCAGAAGATGTGATGTAAAGACAAGCTGTGTTTAACTGTTATATGCTTAGTTGTATGTTTACACGAGAAGGTGGCAGCCAAATAGGCCAATTGCATTAGACCATTCTATGGCAGCAGATTTCCAGTTTATTTAGATATTGTTCAACAGCTTGAATTTAAATAATCTCAGGTTACTTACTGATAAAAGAAGGCGTGCGGGTATAACACCTACCCAATACCCTTTGCCACTTAACTACAATGTGTTGTTGTGACCCCTTGGCAGAAAAGTTGTTAATAAATTGATTTCCTTTACATAATTGAAGCTAAATACATTCACTATGTCGCTCAACAGAACAAATGGCTCTTGTGCTGTTTATTTACCACTTTAAGATGATTTATTTTCACCAGTGCCAAGAAAACTAAAATTTCCTTGACTTGCACAAGCCAGTACTGCCGCCACACCTACCACAAGACATGACGATAATATAAAGTACATTGAATTTACAAGTGACATGTTTGGTGTCACTGTTCCGGAGTTTTAATTGGCCGCAGTCCGAACACGCTGATGTGCGGCATCGCATACAAAGCATGATATGCGTGCAACTCCTCAGCTTCTTTACTGAAGGAATTCCTTATCCTATTGCAATTTCCATGACGGATGTTCTAACCCTTGTAGTTACTCATTTGCCTTTATTTGAAATTTCCTGTGTGTCTTTATGTTAAAGCATTACAAAATAAGCGGAAGAAGAAAAATGATCATGTCTCTTCTACTTATAAATTACAGCTCTCACTATACTTTCCATATTAATATAGTTCATCACAATGTGCAAATTATAGTTAAAAAGCAATATGAAAGATTAGGTTTCTATAAATAAATTAGCTCTTAATTAATCTAATTATTTATAATTTTAGTTATAGTAGAATCCCAATACTAACAAATGATACACAAAGACGTATTCATACAGCTTACATTACACTAATTTTAATTTAACTTGTTTTTTATATTTATATAAAGCTGTTTTATATTACACTGTAAACGGAAAAGTCTGATGCCACCTCCTGAAGCTGCATCCCACCTTCTCCCTCCAACGTGTGTAAAGTGTGTGACTTCAGGCATGGCTGAATGCTGGGAGAGACGAAGACGGAATGTAAGCAGTTGTGTGAGGTGATGGAAGCCAGAGAAACCTCGACATGTCCTTGTTGTCTTGTACAACTGCTGCTAGCTGATGCTGTTGAGGTGCCCCTCTCTGGTGCTCTATGTCTTCTCATGCAGCAAGTGCAGATACCTTATCAGTTAAAGGCATTGGGTCTCCCTATAGCTGTACAACCGGAAACATGGCTAAAAGCCAGATGATATGAAAGCTCTTTGACATCCATAACCACCTACATGACATGTTTTGGTATGTTGAATCATTTCTTAATGGGGTCCAAAGTCAGTGTTAACTGGGGTATCAGAGACCCACAGAGTATAACATAAAATTGCTCCAAAAGCAGAACAAAGTCAAATTAAGCCTCATTGGCCTCGATTCAATAAAGGTAGAAAAAAATTCTCATGGAAGTAAAAAATTAAATTCGTGAGAAAAAAGCCTGAGAATGTCACTGTTACTGAATCACTAGATAGAAATACAATGAACGTCAATGGCAGCTTTTACTACAGTGTAGAAAGGAGTAAAAAGTTCTCTACTTTTCTTAGTAGTAATAAAGTGCCATTGACTTTCATTGTTTTCTTAGCTGGTGATTCAGCAACAGTGAAATTCCCAGGCTTTTTTCTCATGAATTGAATTATTTACTACCATGAGAATTTGTTTCTACCTTTATTGAATCGAGGCCATTACCTGTACATATTGTGCTGTTGGGCCATGAAATAATGATGAGGAAACAATTTCTTGTCAATCATGTTGTTTTAAGACTCTGTCAACTTTGGTTTCTGGTGACCTATTCCAGAATTCTACACACTTCTTCTTTACCCCTCCTCAGAAGATTCCATGTGTAGATGTGTTGCTGGATTGGGCACTCATTGCTGGCCAGATCAGATAGCCTAAACTCTTTCAGTGGGCCTACTCATTAGGATCCCACAGTGCCCATCAGGGCTGCTGCACCCCTAGACATACCATGTCCATTTTTCTGCTAATTATCATTAGAAAGCCTAGCATTTATTTTTACTTTACATTTTTTTTCTTCAAAATTCTTAAAAAAGACAAATGCATCATTTTTGGCCACACAGAAAATAATTAAACAGAAGATATTGCACAGAGGTGCTTCCCCCATACCCTGCTGAACCTGCTGCAGCTGGACTAGAAAAGTTGATGGGGGGACACACACAAAGCCCTAGAACAGACTTAAAGCAATTACTGAAATAAGGTGAGTATAGCATGCATTTCTGCCTAAAAAGCCAGTCAGTTCTGTTATGTTGGTATGTTTAGCTGTACTAATACAATGCTAAAAGCAGCAATTGTTCTGCTCATCATGGGATTAAAGAGGAGCAAACAGCGGCCTAGAGTCTACAAGATTCTAGGGCTGGTGGCCTACTTCTTTGTGGAGCATTCCAATTTCGGATGTCTCATATCCCCAGGATGCTTCACTGCTGCTCACCTCTATCTGTGCATAGAAAAGCCTGGTGTGGGTATGTGCTGAGGAGCAGGGGATGGGGCTAGGGGCCCCATTCTCTATTCAGCTTTGCTTGCTGCCCTGAGCTCAAAAAATGAAAAGGGGTAAACATGTAATGGGGGTCAGAGAATAAGCGTGCATAGGGAAATGACTTCAGTAACAAGAAATCAGTCCATCATCCAAAACAGAAGACTTCAGGAATGTAAGGTTGAAATCAGAGTCAAGTGTCAAGAGTCAAGAACCAAGTCTGAATTACGATCCATGTACTTCATGGGAGCTCACTTGTGGGAGCTGCATAACAGAGCCAATGAACCATTCTCTTACTGTTGAGTTTAGGACCAATGAGCCCAGGTTAAGTTTACAGTTTAATCACCCTTATCGTTTGCTCTCTTCTTATTAGTCCCTGTACATACTGTATAAAGCTGGCTCCATCCCTGTTATTTATGCCAGTGAGAGCAAGTCATGTTGGTTGTGCTACTAGTCCATTATCCAATGATGATTTTAGCCTGTCTGACCAGTGCCTTTCACTTGACCCTCTGGATACAGCAATAATGCTGACCTGAGTTCCAACTTTTCAGACTCCATATCTCTTCCTACCCTATCTCGGGCAGATCAAGAAATACTGAATATCCCTATTACATTGTCTGAGAGGGCGATCGGTGTGATGTTCAGCAGGAAGGTCCCTGGTCCTGATGGACTCCCTGCCAAATGGTACAAACAATATAGTGACTATACTGCCCAGCGGCTGCTTGAAGTCTTTCTGGGGGCCATTGAGGGTGATTCTCTTCCTGACTATGTCTCACAGGCCACTATTGTCTTGATTCACAAAGAGGGAAAACCTCCAGACTCCTGCACCCCCTAAAGGCCGATATCCCTTTTGAATCAGGATGCTAAGATCTTAGGAATCTCATTGATAGGTGCTGACACATGGCAAATCCTGACACACCTGACACATCCAAGTGTACCTTCTTTGAAGGCTTGGAAGGCTCTTAAATGGGAGACTGCTTATGTATTAATTGACATACCAGGCCAGAAGGATTCCACAAAAATGTGATCTGGTTTGGGAGTCCTGGCTGCAGATTTCCAATTCAGCCAATGATAAAGATATGTGATCCATATACAGTACAGCGAGCAAAGATATTACATGTGCGCAAACAAATATACAGGAGGTATTTTGTGTGGGGAGTGTATGTCGTTTGTCTTTTAACTCAATGGTTAAAATTTTGTTTTCTCTGTAACTTCTTTTACAAAATTTTTATTGAAGTTTGCATAAGATACACAGTATACATATAGAAAAAAAAGCATATTGGAAAACATAGATGAGATGCATACTAATAGTTCTGAGGTATACAGCTTCTTCCAAATACACAGTACTGTAGTCTGCTAAATTGTATAATATATCCAGAGCAAATCAATAAAACATTTCTAATGTAACAGATTGTACACTTAACAGAACCTAATAAGGTCTCATGGGATGATAAGCCGTGTGCTTATTAAATATTGTCATGGGAACATGAGGTATACCTACAGAGATTACTTCCTGAAAGTTCCAACGCTCAGGGATTATTTAGAGCATATGGTGGGGGGGGGGGTGGTTAGGGCAGAAGAGTCAAACAGGGAGTGGAGTGGGGTGGACCTAAGAAAAAATGATAAGAGATAATGAGCTTAAAGTTTAGGGGTCAATTACCAAAGAAGGGACGCGTGGATCTATCAAACTGAAAACACGGGGTCAGTCTGGTTATTGATCAGCCTGACATGTTCCAGCCATGGGCTCCAGGTCTCATAGAACATGTCATATTGATCATTCACTGTTGCTGTTATTTTTTCGTTACACATAATATCTGATATCCTGTTCTGGATTTCAGGCCAAGGTATGGTGGGGGACTTCCAGTTTCTGGCTATGGTCGTCTTTACAGCTGAGAGGATGTGCTGAGTTAGCCGCCATCCTAGTTTAGTGTATTGACCTACCTTCAGTGAAAGAATAGCTTCCCTGGGGTCTGCCTCCTGCGGGATATGTAAGATGTCAGAGATCAACTTATAGGTTCTGTTCAAGGTGGCACAAGTGACCAGACAACCCCACCATGTGTGATACATAGTTCTTCTCTCCCCGCAACCTCTGAAACACAGGGGGGAGTCCGAAGAGGAAAATCTATGAATTCTATGAATTCGGACTGAAGTATAGTACCACCGGAACAGGACCTTATATGTGTTTTCCAAGATTAATGGATTTCATGAGGTTTTGCTTATGTTTCTCCAGATACTCTGCCAGGTATCCAGTCCTTTTCTGCCCCCATTTCTAGCTCCCATCTCAACATATAATTATGCTTGACTGAAGAGGGGGGGGGGGGTCACCAGGGAAGCATATAGGCTGGATATCAAGCCAGCAGCGAATTGGTCACTTATGCACCTGTCTTCAAAGTCAGTTTTCTTGAAGGGTGGGGAGGATTTTCTGAGTAAGCCTGTTATAAAATGCTGCACCTGGAGCCACCTAAAAGTTTCAGCAGGGGGGAATTCCCCACCTGGAGATATATCCTGGGGAGTCCTCATCCCAGTCGGAGTACAGAATTTATCTATTGCCATAAGGCCTCTCTGTAACCACCATTTATATCCGGAGGGATGTGAGATTCCTGGGGGAAACGCAGGGTTCTCAATTAAGGGGGAGGCGGGTAGATTAGGAGAAGTGAATTTATCCGCAACTGAGTCCCACACTGATAGAGAAAAGTTTAGAATGGGAGGTATCTGCTTCTGTCTCAGGGGTTTAGGGGTCCACAGCAATGAAGCCGGGGCTACTGGGGAGCAGCTGGCTATGTCGTTGAGCACCCATATAGGCTTGTGTCGTGGAGCATGTAGCAAGACCAAGGGCGCAATCTTTCTGGAGGGATGAGAAGGCTATTCCTCCCTGTTCTTTTTTTACAGTATAGCGTGGTCTTCTTGATCCTAGGTTTAGTTTTGTTACACGTGAATTTTACGCTGTAAGATATCTAGGGTACGTATCGGGATTGGGAAGACTCTAAAAAGATATAATATCTTGGGTAAGTAAGTCATTTTAAGGGCAGCAATACGTCCCAGCCATGACAGTCACACGTACTGCCAGGATTACAGCAGTTTATCTAATGATTTAAACATTTCAGGATAATTAGCTTCATACAACTTATCACGGCTGGGCGTCAGCTTGATTCCCAAGTATGGCAGCTTCTGGGTCCAGGACCATGCAAAATTATGGGCTAAAGTCTGTTTTGCCTTAGTGGAAAGGGAGATGTCAAGAGCCGTGGATTTGGAGGCATTTAATTTAAGGCCCGAGATCTGGCTGAACAACGTGAGTTGCTTCATGGCATTAGGGACTGAGATATGTGGGGAAGTGAGCGTGAGTAGCATATCGTCCGCAAATAGGGAGATTTTATGGTCTCTACCCCCCCCCAAGGAATTCCCTTAATTGAAGGGTTTTGTCTAATCTTTTCAGCCAATGGCTCCAGGACTTAGACGAATAGAATAGGAGACAGCGGGCAACCTTGTCTGGTGCCCCTACGGATCTGAAATTTCGTGGAGTTAAACCCTGCATATTTGACATGAGCTGTTGGTTTAGCATACAGTGCGGAGATCCAAGAGAGGGAGCCAGGTCCAAAACCCCACTTCTCCAAGGCTGCACGGAGGTACTGCCAGGACAGGGAGTCAAATGCTTTTCCACATCAAGTGAAAGAAGCATCGCCTCAAGGCTTTGGGTTTGAGCTCCCTCCACCAACTGTAGGACCCTACGGATTCCGTCTTCGGAATAGAGGTGAGCCGAGACCCCCCCATAGGGGAGTGGGCCCCACATCGTAGGGCCAGAGAGAGCCGGGGAGCAGCAGGACTAGGTCACCCCAATGCCACGTCCCAGGCAAAAGGCCCCGGGCCTGCAGCACCAGACGACCTTTAGATGACTGCATCGCGAATGATCCAAAAGAAAAAGGTTTAATGAAAACCACAACATTATGGGCCGCATACGGGGAGAAAGCATAAATATTAAACCGATAACAAAATAACACTGACCAGGGGAACTGATGGCTAAGGCGTATGTGCCTAAAGCAGAAATTCTCTGGGCGTCCTCCACGGACCATCAGGACTCATAGACCAGGGTCTATCTCAAAGGTGACAGAGGAGCTTGCACATTTATAGCCAACGGGGAAGGCGTATCGCCGGTCCAGGAGGCGTCCAGGGGGCTATAAGCTAAGGAGGGGTGCTCTAGCGTCCCGTCACCCGGTACTACCACCGGGGTCCAGTAGCTCCAGGCAAATCGCCGTCTCCCCCCTGGGGGGGATAGAGCTATTTAGGCAGGGCCACAACGGGAGAGCCAGAGGAGGTCTCAAACCAATAAGAACGAATGAAAATACAAAGAATTCAATAACGGCAATAAAATTATCAACATCAGCCTAGGATAAAGAACAGTGAACATTCAAGTAACATGTTACCGCAAGGTGGCAGCCGAGTCAACGCTGCAGGCGTTCCATACGGAGAGTCCCTGGTCAGCAACAGGTGAGCATGTCCCAGCGTCAAAGCCTGGACATACACATTACCAACGTCACTTTAACAACGTAGGGGTCCGCGGACACCTCCAATTACGGGGATGACGCAACCCCGGCAAAGGGGGAAAGTGCCCGGAGGATCCTCAAGATGACAGGGGACCATCCCACGTGGGGTGCCGGGCCTCACAGGTTTCTCAGAGGGTAATGAAGTGGAGTTAGACTGTGGCGTATGGCTCAGTCCTTTGGAACCGGATGGAACATCTGCGAGAGCAGCCATTTCATGGTTTGGGATTTCTGTGGTTGTCTGTTCACTTTTGGAGAGGGGGTTGCTTGTGGTATGTTTCTCTGGATGGGTTTCAGTGTTCTTGGCGTAGAGGGGAGCGAAGGAGCCGCCATGTCCGTCTCAAGGAGGCGAAAATCCAAGGCTTTGAATCTGTCCATTAATTCTGGGAGAGAGGTGGCTTGAAACTGCTTTCCCTGGTGGGAGAAAGACAGCTTAAAGGGAAATCCCCATCTATACCGTATGCCACGTGCCTGGAGGGCCTGCAGATAGGGCCTAAAGGATCTTCTCCTGAGGATAGTGGTTTGAGACAGGTCCGCGAAGATCTGGTAGCTATGGTTTTGAAACATGAGGGGTGATTTTTCCCTGGAGGCTTTCAGCACCGCTTCTTTAGTTTGGTAATAATGAAACTTGACTATAATGTCATGCGGCGGGCCCTCAGCTGGTCAGTGCCCTGTGTGCCCTATCTAGCTCCAGTCTTTCCACTGGGATTTCTGGGGCTACTTCCTACAGGATGGTGGTGATAGTGCCCACAGAGTCCTCCATTGTTTCGTGTAGCCCCCTAAATCTTAAATTGGACCTGCGGTTCCTGTTTTCCAGCTCCTCATTTAGGCCCCTGAGGGAGATGATTTCCTCCTGCATTTGCTCCAGGACAGTTCCTTGGCTGTCAAGAACCACTGTAACATCGTCCATTCTGGATTCTAAGGCGTCTGTCCTCCCACCTAGGTCCCTGATTTCACGCAGCAGGGTTTCAGTATGTTTGGCTGACACAGCAGTGACCTCCTCATGAACTATGATTCTGAGCTGTGAAAGAATGTCATGGCAAATGGAGGGAGCCTGCACTGTGAGGTGAGAGGGGGGGGGGGGGTCTGCGGCCAGCTATCTGCTGAATCCAGGGACAGATCCTCGGTCAGGCATGGTCTCTCTCCCCCAATTCTGCCAGGGTCCTCCTGAGGGAAGCCTTCCACAGCTCTCCTAGTGGCTGCTGTTACCTCTGTACATTCAGCTGCCTCCTCTGCCGCTGCGATTTTAGGCCCTGCTGCTGTCCTGCGAGCCTCTTTTCTTACTGCTGGCAGGGTGCATTGCGCCTATGACCCGTCCCTGCAGGGTCTCCAACGTTTCCTGGGTCTCTGGGGCCGGTTTCTGAGTGTGCCTCCGTGCTGCTGATTGGTCCAGGCCTCCCTTCACTGCAGAGCCGAGCTCTCAAGCAGCCATACTGCTCGGCCATGCCTCCTGACCCCCACACCATTTTCTCTGTAACGTAAAAGCATAAAAAAGAAAAGATGACATGCTAACTGGGCAATAAATATAGGGAAAAGCAACAAAACAATTCAATTACAATTCAAAATACAACAGAATCAAATATACTAATACGGTATATTTTCTCACATTTATTTCAGGTTTTTAAATTTCAAAGGAAATACACATTCAAATTAGGTCTTCTTAATCCTTTGCACTGAACAGAAACACAGAACTCTTTAAGTTGTTCTGCAGACAAGACAAATGAAAATGCTATAATCATATTTAATCTCCTGCAGACCATTGCTGCTGGTCCAGTGCTCTGACACTTACTAAATTGCTTGATCCAAGTCCCATGCCGGCTTGGATCAGGCAATCCAGTAAGTGTCAAAGCGACAGACTAGTAGCGATGGTCTGCAGAGGATAAAGGCTGAGTATAGAGTTTTTATTTGTGTTGCCTGCACAATGACTTTAAAATCAACAACATTTCTCATTTTGACAATATGTGTTAAAATCACGTGTTAAAAACATCAATTCTTGCCATGTGAATACATATCACTTACTGAATATTTATACAGTAGATTAAAAAGGCTATACACCCCTGTTAATTTGACAGGCGAAGAAGAATCATTCCCAACTCTTTTCCACATTGTCCCCTATTCAATTGAAAACCAAAGTGAAATCGTTTAGGGTGGAAAAATAACAACCACGAAAAAATATAATGTGGTTTATGACAGCATTTAGCATGACACAGCAAGACAATTTTTGCCCACTCTTCCTTGCAAAAACACTCTAAATCTCTCAAATTACGAGGACATCTTCTGTGTACAGCCCTCTTCAGGCCAGCCAACAAGTTTTTTGGTTGTTGTGGTAAAAGGTTTTTAGCGGTAGCCTGAAGGTTTGTACCAACTGCTCAAAACTCCCTCAACCTTGTGTCAGGATCTGGGGCCAAGGGCAATGACTGAAGACAGTTCTTAGTCAAATAATAAGCAATTTATTGAAAATAGTCCAACAGGCAAAATCTCTTAACAGCAATCGGTTACCTCGCCAACTTTAGCAATGTCCAGTGTAGGATAATTACAGCCTATTGCAAGTCCTTGATATAACAGGTCCTCTTTTGGGGGATACAAGTCCAGGCTGTTAATCCATAGGTTCCAAGAACAGATAATACATAAAGTCCTTCGGCTGTATTTCAGCACTGTCAGTATTGGAAGCAGCAAGGCCCGGGCTCCTCATCCCAGGCTGTCCAACACCACCCAGGAAGCCTCTGTGGCTCCTTTAATAAGGCTTCCTTTGCAATTAGCCTCATCACCTGTGTAAGAACTGGGAGTAGGGAAAAAACCTGTAGAGGACTGGGAATGTGGACTGGGGGCCTGTAAACACGGCGTGGATCGTGCCTGATTAAGAAAACCCAGGGAGAAATAAATACGATCCAGCACTTTTCCATACACTTTACCACACTTGACTAATTTCACAGTTCTCTAGCTCCAGGAAAGCAGCACAAAAGGCATTATTCTGCAGACACCATGCTTTACTGCAAGTAAGGTGTTCTTTTGATGATGCATAGTGTTTGTTTGAACCAAGGATACCTTTTTGAATTAATTCTAGAGATGCTAGTTGTGTCACTGTTGTGCTTTATTTTGGGTCTTTTAACAATGCAATCCCTTTGATTCACTGTAAGATGTTTATGGACCATGGTTTTGTGGTAAAATGCAACTATGAAAATGTCAAAACAATCTTACTAGAACAGCTGAACTTTGTATGGGGTTAATCAGAATTTAAGTACTATTTAACAAGATTTTAAACGTAATTGGCTAATTCTGAACACAAACACATAAATATAAGAGGAGAGTCACACTCTATTGGGTTGATTCAAAGAAACATGTAACAGCTTTGATTTGGGTGCCGATCATCCTATTTTTCACGTCCGCTCGTGCGTTCGTATGAACTTGCGAGTGATTCTATAAGCAAATACGTTTCTATCCTAAAATGTACGCCCGTTCGTATGGCAGTTCGGGAATCAGACCTATGTCAGTTTCCATCCTGAATTTTCCGTTTCATTTCTCAGGTTGCAACATTGGTTTTGGCCTTTTTCCTTTTTTGTCTGGACGTAAATCCTTCTGATCTTGCGGCTGCGCACTACAAACTTACCTCATTAAAGTGCATTCTAAATATTTGGTCTTATTTTTCTTTATTTCATTCATTTTGTAGTAACCAACCATTAATGAATGCATTTGCATAAGTAAATCTTACTTTGTTTAATTTTTAGTTAACTTGCATTTTTTACTTGAGGATTTAATTTTAATATTTAGGCTTCAAATGGTACAACTTAAAATTTTGTGTGTGGTTACCCACACCCTCTACATACAGATTGCTCTCAAATATAAAAAAACACCCAGCAACTTCTGCATGTTATGAGCCTAGAAACAGCCAAGATGGCGGCTCAGGTATTATCGGGCAGCCTGCAAACAGAAAGGGCCTTGTGACTGTGTTGCTCTGCATTCTTTGATTTCTGACCTTTCCGTGCCCCCAGCTCTGCTGTGTCTGTGCAAAATACAGCAGTAACCCACATCCTGCACTTTATCCCGCTCTCCTCTCCTCAGTAAGTGTGATGCATCTGACCAAAGATGTGCTTAAATAATTAAACAAAGCAAAGCTAAACAACTACACCAATAAATGCAATCTAAAAATATTATTCTAGTACATCAATTTAAAAATAAATACCAAAGGACATAAGTTTCTTTCATTAACGCAAATAGATTGCAAAATAAAGGTTTACATGCAAAGGACTAATTAAGGTCCACATTAAAATGCTTTTATAAGGCATACATGAATCAGGTATGCATAGCCATACAATTTATGGCCTCGGCCATGCTGATACATGCAGTTCATTGGAGCTCAAGACGCGCAGACTCCTCCACATAGCCAAAAAACCTGTTCAAGAACAGCAATACGACTGCTAAAAGGTGTCGGCAGTGGCTTTCTTTTAAAACGTATTTAGAGGTTTGAAAACTGTTCTCTGAATCACACCTAAACACATCCAATTATCCTAAGTTTTACGTTTTGATCCTAAGTTTTAGGATTTGATCCTAAGTTTTAGGATTTGATCCTAAGTTTTACGTTTTGATCCTAAAATTTACGAACGAACTTGCGACGATCGTAAGAGCATATACGCATTCGAACGTAGGCTCGTGCGAGTCGTAAAAGGCCAAAAAAACTGGAAAAAATGACTAAAAAAATGACTAACACCCACCCAAACTTACGATTCTCGATCCGAAATCAATTAACTTTTGCTCTTTGAATCGAGGGGTATGTGTTTGCACAATAGTATTAAAAAAAAACAAGTATGCTATGCACTTCATCAACCAATCATATTATATATTCAGTCATCAAGGAAATTTATCAGAACAAATGATTAAGTAATGACATTGCAGTAATCTATTCAACAGCTTTACAGGTACATTGGTCTCTGTGCAAAGCTGGAATATTTGATGCCAATGTGGGGTTAGTTGGGGTGGGAGAAATTGGAGCGGGGTTTCAAATACATTATAAACACTGCACCATATAGAATTTTAGTTGTGTAATATTTTAGTGTTTTTTCCCATGTAAAGTCTATTTGAACCCACGCAGAGCATTTCAGTAGTAATTTGATCTGGACTTAAGTTTGCTACAGAACTACATTTCATTTTCATTTAATTGTGAGTTTACTAAATTATAAGCATATTTAGGTTTTGTCATACTGTAAGGTCCATTTTTGACATAAGCTTTAATATTTAGAAAGATGGCCCTAAGTTGTCCTTATGCACACTCAAGATTGGTCATAAACAATAGGTCTTGTGATGAAATATTGGGGTTCTTGAAGATTTTGTTTATCATCTTGTGTTATGCTCATGGGCTGAACCTAGCAATAAGACAGGTCCTGTGTAAGTTGGCAATATAAAATGGCCTATCTGAATAGTTACAGGGACACCAGGGATGTGGCTCCGGCCTCTAAACCCGGCTTAAAGCACCTTTTTTCCTTTACTTTGAATAGAGGGTCTTTTGGACTTTTTAGCCCCCCTATATTAAATGTATACTAAAGGCGAGCGCCCAATTGTTGTCTCATTGTCTCAGGCTACATGTTGCACTGTCTTACACCTCAATCCGTTTTCTTAACCCTTTCGCTGCCAGCCTACCTGGAGTTTTTGTCACACTCTGTTGCCAGACCATTTTGCACTATTTTGCACTCCCCATGTTCAAATGTGATTTTTGAAGGGATTTCCAGGGATTTCCCAGGAAAATGATATATTGTTTTTTTCAGCAGAGTCTGAGTTTTAACATGAAATGTCTTGTCATTTTTAGGTGTATTCTCAATATCTTTTGGCGAAATATGTGCAAAAAAAATAAAAAAATAAATCTATTTTTTACAATTTGTAGTGTTTTTTTGTAATAAAAAATGTAAGTTTGTCAATAAAATCTTATTGTGTGTGAAATCCCAATTTCTCCCGGTTACAGTAGTACCACATATGTATTGGTAGACACCCTTTCCAGCCCAGGAGACTCCCCCAAACTAAAACAGAGCTTTAGGGGATTTTCTATGCGCACCTTGCAGTTTTTCCAGAAAAACAACCCTTTACATTTGAAATACCCCCCACAAACTATATATTCTCTGGAAGTACACACCTCAGGCTTTCTATTTGTACCAGGCTTGTTGATGTGACCACAGTTTTCTGGATGTAATCCCTCAATGTATTCTTTGGTTGCAAAGAGTTTCCCTAAAAAAAGGATAAAAAAGCAGAATCAAAGCCACATTTTCCTAAAAAAAATATATACAAACAAGAAAAGACAAGTATTATCTGAAAAAGCAACATCCCCCGATACCCAACATGCATAGGTTCTGTCAAGGGAAGAGTTGCCAAACACCCCAAAGTAAAGCATGTGCGTAACGGTAATTTTACTTGAAAATTTCAGCTCTGCAGACAAAGTGCGCACCTTGCGATTTTTCAACCAAAACAACCCTTTACATTTGGAATATCCCCCAAAAACCATATATTCCCTGAAAGTACACATGTTAAGCTTTCTAAGCGTACCCAGCTTGTTGTAGTGGGCTCATCATTAATCCCTCAAAGAATTCTTTGGTTGCGCAGGGTTTCCCTAAAAAATGTATAAAAAAGCGCAAGGTCCCCCGAACAGAACAATACCCAACATGCAGAGCTACTATTAACCCTTTTAATTGCCAGCCTACTTGAGATTTTGTCACCCTCTGTTGACAGGTCATTTTTCCCCATTTTGCGCCATGTTTTGCGACATTTTTGCTGGAATTTTCAGGAAAATTATATATATATTTTTTGCAGCAGAGTTTAGGCTTTAACATGAAATGTCTTGTTTGTAAATTTTATTTATTATTAATTTTATTTATTATTAAGTAAAAAAAATAAATAAATAAAAATTTTTTTTAGAAAATTGCCTCCTTTATTTTAAATAAAAAATGTATTTTATTAGGGAAAACCATGTGTAAAAGCATGTGAAAGCCCCATCTCTAACGATTAGAACAGTACCACATATTTATCGGTAGCCCCCTGTTCCTGCCCAGGAGACCCCCCCTAACTGAAACAAGTAATTTTTAACATTTACAAATAAAATACAACTACCATCAACACTGCAAAGGGTTAAATCGAGAAAAAAAAATGACATAGGGTCCCCCCTTACCCAAAGTAACCAGCCCGGGACCAGCTATGCAGGGCTTGTAGGAACAGGGCGCAGGGGCCAGCTTTTGTGGCCCCTGGCCCTGCAGGCTACAAGCCCGCATAGCCCGTGGCCACGGGCTCTTCTGCCCCCCCCTGGCCTTTGGGGAGGCAGGTAATGGGGGTGCCGGGGGTTAATGGCAAGTCACCCGCTGGCGCAGGTGACTTGCCATCCCCCCCAGCCTTGAGAACTGGTATAGGGGTCATGGACCCCTTACCAGTTCACAAGGGGTTAAATGTAAAAAAAAACACACCACACAGAGAAAAAATATTTTATTATTATTTATTTTTTTAATACTTACCTCCCATCCATACTGGAGCACTCTGTCCCTCTGCGATCACTGGCTTCTGCTCACTTGCTAAAAGCCTTTTATAGCTGCTGGATGACAGAACACAAAAGGGTTGATTAAAAAAAAATGACATAGGGTCCCCCCTCCCAGGGGGGGGGGACCCCATTTTTTTTGGAATTTTAAGGGTTAAAAACCCTTAAAAATCCCCCCCAAAAATGACGTAGGGTCCCCCCCTACCCAGCATTACCGACCCGGGCCAGCTATGGGGGCTTGTAAAACAGGGCGCAGGGGCCCCTGGCCCTGCAGGCTACTAGCCCACATAGCCACTAAGTGGCCCGGGCCCTCCTGCCCCCCCCCTGGCTGTTGGGGAGGCAGGTCCCAGAGCCTTGTGAGCTGGTATAAGGGTTAACTGTGAAAAAAAACACCACACAAGTAATAAAAGTATTTTATTAAAAAAAAAAAAAAATTTTACTGTACTTACCTCCGATTGTAAGCTCTTGTCCCTCGCCGCTCTGATGACAGATGCCGGTGATCGGCATCCAGAGAAGGGGGAGGCAGGAGATCAGAGGATCTCCTGCCACCTCCTTCCCCGGGCACCGATCACCGGCATCTGACAGCTGAGAAGGCTGAAGCCGGAGATCGGGGCCGGAATGACGTCATTAGTGGCAAGATGGCGGCCGCCATTGAGGCGGAAAGAGGAGAGAGCCTCCCGGGCTCTCTCCTGAAGATCCGTAAGTCCTGGGGGGGGATTGGAGGCCCCCCAGGTGAAGAGGAGGGACAGCGGGAGCCAGCGCACATGCAGGTAAGTGAATGTCAGTTTTATGTTTTTTTACAGTTAGCAGCTGCTGCTGCAGAAGCGGGGGGGGGCAGCCTATTCCGGGGGCTCTCCTGGAGCCATCCGAGCCCCCACGGGGGATCGGATGGCACCAAATTAAAGAGGAGACCCGGCCGGATCCAACGAGTGGTCAGGTGAGTATTTTTTTTTTTTTTTGCCCGCTAGCAGGGGTAAATGCCAGGCACGTACATTTTACGTGGCTGGCACTTAAGTGACGGAGAGGCAACCACGTAAATTTTACGTGGCTGGCATTTAAAGGGTTAAAGACCCTATAGTTCCTAAGTTATCTTTAAAAATATGAGTGCATTGCAAATTCATATTAAAAATAAAGAGACACAGTGGGTGTGGTAACAGCTATGTGATGTAAGCAAACTGATGAGCCTGAGAGGAGAGAGGAGGGTGGGGTTTCAGAGCTGTGAAGAGAGGCAGACAATTAGGATGTCTGGGCATGCAGTGGGGGTTGTTTCCATTCTTGGTCCACTGAAAGCTGAATGAGGAAATGATTTTCCTAACTAAGGACATAGAATAGGAAGCACAATAGGGTTGATTCAGAGAGACAAAAAAAGACTTTCGTCTTTTGTGTCGATCTGTTTTTTTTTTTGTTTTTTTTTCCAGCTCGCGTATGAGTGATTCTAAGCATGCATCGCAAGCCTTCAGTTAAGTCTTCGTCCGTTCGTATGCCATTGAGAATGTCATTTTCCAGCTTTCGATTTCCGTTTATTTTACTCATGTTACAACGTCGGCTTTGGTTTTTGCCCTTTTTTCCATTGTCTCCTCCCACTAATCATTTACGTTTCCCGTAAGATTCTGTTTTCCTATTACAATATATAATAGTCCAGGCGAAAATACTTACGACCTTACGCCTGCGCACTACAAACTTAACTCATTAATGTGCTCGCCTACATATTTGGTTCACTCACTTCTGCTACAATACTTAACTAAACCACTTAGCGCTCTCATTCTTCTTCCATTTCTCACCCCTAAAACTTACCCAAATCCCTTCGCGGTCATGTTCTTCTTCCATTTCTCAACCCTAAAACATACCCAAATCACTTCGCGGTCATGTTCTTCTTCCATTTCTCAACCCTAAAACTTACCCAAATCACTTTGCGGTCTAATTCTTCTTCTATTTCTCACCCCTAAAACTTACCCAAATCACTTTGTGGTCATGTTCTTCTTCCATTTCTCAACCCTAAAACTTACCCAAATCACTTTGCGGTCTAATTCTTCTTCCATTTCTCAACCCTAAAACTTACCCAAATCACTTCGCGGTCTAATTCTTCTTCCATTTCTCACCCCTAAAACTTACCCAAATCACTTCGCGGTCATGTTCTTCTTCTTCCATTTCTCAACCCTAAAACTTACCCAAATCACTTCGCGTTCTAATTCTTCTTCCATTTCTCAACCCTAAAACGTACCCAAATCACTTCGCAGTCTAATTCTTCTTCCATTTGTCACCCATAAAACTTACCCAAATCACTTTGCGGTCATGTTCTTCTTCCATTTCTCACCCCTAAAACTTACCCAAATCACTTTGCGGTCATGTTCTTCTATCATTTATCAACCCTAAAACTTACCCAAATTACTTCGCAGTCGAATTCTTCTTCCATTTCTCACCCCTAAAACGTACCCAAATCACTTCGCGGTCTAATTCTTCTTCCATTTCTCACCCCTAAAACTTACACAACTCACTTTGCGATCTAATTCTTCTTCCATTTCTCACCCCTAAAACTTACCCAAATCACTTCGTGGTCATGTTCTTCTTCCATTTCTCAACCCTAAAACTTACCCAAATCACTTTGCGGTCTAATACTTTTTCCATTTCTCACCCCTAAAACTTACCCAAATCACTTCGCGGTCATGTTCTTCTTCCATTTCTCAACCCTAAAATTTACCCAAATCACTTCGCGGTCCTGCGAATCTTCATCTCTAAATATTTATTCGCCCATTTGTTTTGTGTTAATGTATTTCGAAAAGGAAATGACACAGAAACATGTTTTTTGTGTTTTTTTTTTTTTAATAACAAATGCCAGTTCTTGTTTGGCTTATTTTTTAAATGTGTTTTTTTTTTTTAATATTTATAACTTTTAAAATGTTTTTTTTTTAAATAACATTTATAAATGTCTAAAAGTTTTTTAAACATTTTTTAAAATCAGAACTATATACATAGCAATGGCAGGACCCAGAACATTAGTCTTCATCTGTGGTCCCCAACGAGTCGCGCAGCTCCTGCATGTCGGCCACCGACGCAAGGACCCTTGCACTCATTTCGGCCACTCTGGCACGTGTGGTCCCTGTATAAAAAAGAAAAAAACATTATTTGTTTGCAAATACATGTTTATCAGCTGGGGATGGAATGTTTTTTAGGTTGCAAGCTATCTCATGACGCCATATGTAATGATGCTAAGGAATTCATCTAATGAAGAGGGAATATGTCATTATGCTAAGGAATTGATCTAAGGAAGAGGGCATATGTCATTATGCTAAGGAATTAATCTAAGGAATAGGGCATATGTCATTATGCTAAGGAATTAATCTAAGGAAGAGGGGCATATGCCATTATACTAAGGAATTTATCTAAGGAAAAGGGCATATGTCCTTATGCTAATGACATTGACTATGGCTTTAGGTATCTTGGTGATCATGTCAATTCCCACATACACAAAATAATGACATTACAACTTACCTCGTTGGTGGACGACGTCTGCTTCGGGGACCACCCTTGGTTCCGGGACCTGCCACTGCTGGGAAGTTGATGCTGTAGAGACATGTCAAATAGGGTCACTTCTAATGTCTGAGTCAACATTAAGCAAATGACAATTTGAATGTGTGTGTGACAACACCCACCTTCTACATGTGCCTCCTAGGCCTGATCTGCTGCCGAATCATCTAGAAAAAGAGATTAAGGGAATCAGCTTTTGTTTAAATAGCATGTATGTGTGGGCGGTTACATTAAGAGTCACATACCAGAGGCTAATGGCTCCGTCGCTTGGTACGACTCCCTGCCTACGCCGTGACGCCCCTCCTCTGTAGAAAGGTCCAGGGGCTGGTCGGAGGCCTCTACAGAGGAGGGGTAGGAACATCGCCCTGGAGATCCACCACCTTCACTTGGTGATGCAGATTCATGCAGCACTGGTCGGCCTGTGCACCTCCGGGTGCGTCATATTCGGTACTCCATTTCCAACACTAGAAAAGCAAAGCATTTATTATTAAAGGCCTACCTTCTGTATTATGTACATCTAGCATGCAATCGCTATGTACTTACTTGGGAAATGGAGCCCGAAAAATCGCCGCACCCGGGGCATGTGGAGCCGTTTTAGGTCCGACCAGTGCTGCATGATCTGCGTATGGGTGAAGGTGGTGTCCGTCTCCTGCTGGATCCAGGAAACGATCTCCAGGGCGATGGTCCTCTTCTCAAACGAGTTGGGCAGGTAGTCGTAGTTGTTGTAGTTGTTAGATCAAACTGCATACAAATATCTGTCACAATTAGATCAGTTGACTAAATGACATTCGTAGACACATTTCTAGCCTCAAACTATCCTTCTAGATGCAAGTGACTTGGTTCGCACATGTGCGCACTTCTGTTTGGCACGGAGTTTAAAATACTTTTAAAGAAAACTGTTTCTTCCTGCGCTTCCTTAAGGCCTAGGCATGCATTTAGATGGCAAATCAAAGTCCTTACAATACACTTATGAGCATAATCAGCTCTTCTTGTTGGCGGGTGAAGATCGTGGGCGCCATCTTTCTTCTTGTCCGCAGCAGATAAGTAATGCCCCAGCGGTTTTCGGGTTCCGCGCGGCTGGACGAACGGCCGTAGGCACGTGTACGTGAACGCGTAAGCGTCATACCCAGGCATTCGTATTTAAAGGGTCCTGGACACACAGCTCATTCTCTTTTAGAGTTTCAACATGCCAGCTAAAAAAGCAGTCGGTAAGGCCACCCAGGCAAGGAGGCCACCAGCAAAAGGCCACAGCGGCCTGAGGAGCCTTCCTCACGTCCGACCACTCGGTCCCAAATACCAACTCCGAAGGTGCCGTAAACGCGCAACCACAGTGGCCAACCCAAGGCGACATTACCTACCAAGTCCGCTAAACCCAAACCAACCAGCAAAGCCAAGGAGGGAGCGGCTAAGAAGAAGCCAACAACAAAGCAGGCAGGTATGCCCGCAAGAAAGGCCACTAAAAAACACCCTCCCCTCCTCCCCGGCCTAGCACATCCCTTCAGAAAGAACGCTCCACTGGCAAGGCCAGTAAGAACCACAGGCCCAGAAGCCCCAGCCCAGCCAGCTCTGAATCTCCTGAGCCACGTGGGAAACACACCCATGGCCATGGAACCACTAGTGGCAAGGCCACCAAGAGCCACAGGCCCAGAAGCCCCAGCATAGCCAGCTCTGCATCTCCTGAGCCACGTGGAAAACACACCCATGGCCATGGAACCACCAAGAGCCACAGGCCCAGAAGCCCCAGCCCAGCCAGCTCTGCATCTTGTGAGCCATGTGGAAAACGCACCCATGGCCATGGAACCACCAAGAGCCACAGGCCCAGAAGCCCCAGCCCAGCCAGCTCTGCATCTCCTGAACCACATGCAAGTACCTCCCAGGGGCATAGAACCACAAGTGGCAAAGGCACAAAGAGGCACAGGGCCAGAAGCAACACACCCTCATGCACACCCTCTCCTCCTCGGCCACATTTGCCACTGGCACAGGTGGCAACCAACTATCCATATGCCACATCCACGCCTGGAAGTTCTGTGGCCACCCAGGCAAGGACCCCCAGTCCATTTGCAAGTCCAGTCCATTCGTTCTCAAGCCACGTGTCCCACATTTCAACACAACAGAGCCAGCCCAGAATGTCCCCCGAATTGCCTACATACAGAGATGAGCCCGAACAGCAAGCAATAGGCCAGACATTGCGGCGAGGACAGTTGAGTGGCAGGTTTGGTGAGGCCCAAACTCTGGCATTGGCAAGTGGGCTCACCCTCCATTATGACAAGCTATATGGGCGAAAATCAAAATCTACAAGCAAAATGAGAAAACCAGAAATCTTGGAGGAGCTCACCAGACAGGTCAATGCAGCGGGGGAGGAGCTTAAAGATGTGGAGCAGATACAGCACAAAATTTCTGACCTGAAGTATGCAGCACGCAATTACAGGTACATATTTGAGTTGTGCATTTGTCTGCTTGTTGTATTGACCACAATTTCCTAAATGTTCAAACCTATATTTTTCAGCTTACGAACTGGCGGAGGCTTCCCCACAAAATGACAGTTTACCCGAGCTGAGGAGATGGTGCTGGCGTTGATACATCCCGTGGCATTAGAGGGCCTCTCTGGCCGATGGGACACGGACATCCCTACCATTCCTGCAGGTTAGTAATGTTAGTGTGTATGTGAAATGTTTTAAACGTGTAAAATGAGGCTCACAGGCATATATGAACACATGCCCCTAGGGAGTGGCTTGTAGGGGAGGTTACAGTTTTAGCTGGGTGTTTAATGTCCCACGGAATGTTCATTTTCTAATTTTGCAGCCCATACTCGACCTTGGACAGTATTTATGGTCACTATTAAAGTCTTTATATTAGCAAAGCACTGCCTGTTATGTGATTCTACTGAATCATATACAACACTTCCTTCTTTGTCTATAGGCCACTTGTGTTTTAGCCGTGCTTTGGTCTCAAATACTTGATCAGGGGTCAGGGAAAGGTCTACATAGGAAGAATACCCACCAGCATATTCTGAAGACAAATGCTATTTGCAAGCTGACTGTGGGTCCCTAATGGCCCTTTAGGGATGTGTGAAGCCTCATAACATGCAGTACACGCATGTTTGTATTATTTAAGGTGACCAATGAGTATGTACAGGGTGAGGCATACATATAACAGATAATGACATTCATAGTGAAGGTCATCTTGGACCGTTGGGGGAGTTGGCATTCCTGCTTGGCCACTTGTTTTTTGGAAGCATATGTAGGAATCCAGATCATCAATGGATTTTTGGGTGTTTACGTGCCTTTTTATTTTAAATACAGCCCAGCCTCAACAAGTGTGGAAGCCTCATCCAGTTTGACCACGCCGTCAACTTCCGTGCTGCCTAGGAGCCAGGACCAGATATATACGGTAAGTGGACTTTGATGAATCTGCTGATGCATGTGAATTAACAGGACTAATTTGCATAACAAATATATTTAGGGCCCAAACTGAACCTTTTTTTGCACATGTCCCAACAGACCCACAGACTGATGGAGGAAATCTAGGAGATGGCGGAGGATGCCAGCTTGATGGGACCTTCAGAACTGACCCCCCTGGAACCTAATCTGCCACTGTCCCAACATGCTACTGCACCAAATCCTCTGCAGCAGAGTGAAGCTGGACGCATGCTGCCAACCCATCGTGGGCAGCATGCAGAGACTGAGCCTACAGTCCCCAGTGGTAGCTCTGCTGCAGAGGATTTGCCAAACACATCTGCGACTCTTGCTCACCCTAGAGGTCCAGCATCTGCAGGCGCTCAAACTCGGGGAATTGGTAGACATAGTCAGCAACGTCGACCAGTTTCCCAGGGGAGGCGCGTGCCGATCCTGGAGTCAGCGTGGCACCATGAAAGGTGTTTATTATGCCAGGTGACTCAAAGAACCACAGAGCAGCTTACTGCACAATTAGATACATTTAAAAATACATTCACCACCATGCTGACAGAATTGAGGATGAGCAACAGCCACATGGCCACCTTAACTAATAATTTCACAGCCATGCTCGAGGAAGTTAGAACTAGCAATAGACTTATGTTGGAACAGTGGCAGATTATGAATGCCACACATGCCCAGGTGATGGGCCACCTCCAAGGCCCATGGGCAACACTCATTTTAACAGTTATTTGCCCTGTATCTGCTCCACATCTTTCCTCTACATCCCCACTGTATTGACCTGTCTGGTGAGCGCTACCAAGATTGCCTTTTTTATGGCTTTGCTTGTATGATTTTGATAGCTCATTAGAGTGCTGAGATACCCCACTAGCCAATGCCTGAGCTAAAGCCTCACCGAACCTGCCGCTCAAGCTGTCACGCTGGAGGCTTGGGCCTAATGAAGTTGTGTCTGGCTCATCCTGTTTGTAGGCATGATTAGGGGACATTTTATTTTATTTGTTATTGAAACTTCGGCCTGGAGTGCGTTACTTTAAAACTCCTGGATGGGGCCAATTGCTAGGTGCCATGATTCTGCACCAATGTATATTTATGTTGTACTATGTATGTACATGAAGTCTGCGAATGCCCTTCAACTCCAATTTTTCATATTTCAATAAAAAATATTGAATGTGACTTTAGCTGTTGTTGACTAAGTTGATGCATTAATGTTTGGGTTCTTTTGAGATTACTGAAGGCTTTTCTAAACAAACATGTCCCAAAAAATGCACGAGGCTCGGATCATGTGTGAATATTTTAGTAATTAATTCATTACAATTTTTTACAAAAAACAATACTAAAGCATTCACAAAGCCAAATTATAGTAAAAATAAAAAATTACATGCAACAAACAAACACAAGAAAAACAAATTAGGCAAAGTGGGTGTTTATCAAATTGGCCCAAACAGCTTGGCCAGAGGCACTAGGTGTGCCATGGTAGTTCTCATCTGGTTGTGGAGAGGGGGGCAGATCCACATACCAGGGGACACGCTGCATTATGGCAAAGTTGTGGAGGACACAGCAGGCCAGTATGATATCGATGACCTTGTTGGGGTCATACTGGAGTGCACCCCCGGTATGGTCCAAACACCTGAAGCAAGTTTTTAACAGGCCAAAGGCCCTCTCCACAGCGGCCCGGGTCTTCCGGTGGGCCCGATTGTAGGCGTCCTGGGCCGCATTCTGTGGCCGAAGGACGGGCGTCATCAGCCAGGTAGTGGATAGCCGGAATCACCTGAAAGAATAAGAAAATACTTACATAAATTACACATGCCAAACAAAAATTTTGGGACAAGTGGTTGTTCACACTGACTAAGAGCCTTATATTTTAGCCACACCCTGTACATACAGATTGCTCAGCTAAAAAACAGCCTAACACCATCTACTGCATGTTCTGAGCCTTTAAACATCAAAGATGGCAGATGAGGGCAAATCAGGCAGCCTGCAAACAGAAATTGGCTTAGGACTGTGCTGCTCAGCATTCTGGGATGTCTTACCTTTTCAGGACCCCAGATCTGCTTTGTCTGAGCCAAGCACAGCTCTAACCTGCCCCTGCACTTTATCCCGCTCTCCTCTACTCAGTAAGTGTCATGCATCTGAGCAAAGATGGCGCAGACCCTATCAAAAAGTCAAGAACAGAATTGCAGCCCAGTGTGGGGAAGAATAATAAGTAATTTACTGGAAGTAGAAATATATTATTTTTAAATGCTGGGAAATCAGTTTTTAAGGGTTTGTGCTTTGCTAAAGATCATGGTTAACCCTTTAAGTGCCAGCCTACCTGCAGCATTTCCCACTCCCTGTTGCCAGAGCATTTTTCACTATTTTGCGCTCCCCATGTTCAACTGTAATTTTTGAAGGGATTTTCTGGGACTTCCCATAAAAATTACATATTGTTTTTTTCAGCAGAATCTGGGCTTTAACATCATATCTCTTGTTTATCAATTTTGTAGTTTTATCATAATTATTTTGGGCAAAATATGTGAAAGAAAATAAAAAATACACACGTTTTTACATTTTGCAGTGTTTTTTTTTAATCGAAAATAAAGGTTTTTCAATAAAAACATATTGAGAGTAAAAGCCCCATTTCTCCCGGTTACAACGGTACCACACATGTATTAGTAGACACCCTTTCCTGCCCAGGAGACCCCAGAAACTGCAAAGAGCGCTAGAGGAGATTTTCAGATAAAATACAAATACTTTGCGCTCCTCGCAGTTTTTCAAAAAATACAACCCTTTACATTTGAAATACCCCCCACAAACTATATATTTTTGGAAAGTGCACAATTCAAGGTTTCTAAGCATACTTGTTGGCGTGGGTCCATTGGTTTGAACTCTATTGATTGGCAGAATCTCTGGTTCCAAAGGATTTCGCTAAAAAAAAAAGCAAAAAGCAGATTCAAAACCATATTTTCCTATAAAAACAATAAGCAAGCAAGAAGTAACGCAGTAAATCTGAAAGCACAACATCTGCTGAACAAAATAATACCCCACATGCATAGGTACGTTGAAGTGTAGAGTTGCCAAACACCCCAAAGTCAAGCATGCGTTTGAGGGTAATTTTACTTGAAAAAATCAGCGGCGCACACAAAGTGCGCACCTTGCAGTTTCTCCAAATTTACAACCCTTTACATTTGAAATACCCCCCACAAACTATATATTTTTGGAAAGTACATACCTCAAGGTTTCTAAGCCTACTGGGCTTGTTGACGTCGCTGACTTCCTTCCGACTCTATTGATTGGCAGAATCTCTGGTATCAAAGGATTTCGCTAAAAAAAAAAGCAAAAAGCAGATTCAAAACCATATTTTCCTATAAAAACAATAAGCAAGCAAGAAGTAACGCAGTAAATCTGAAAGCACAACATCTGCTGAACAAAATAATACCCCACATGCATAGGTACGTTGAAGTGTAGAGTTGCCAAACACCCCAAAGTCAAGCATGCGTTTGAGGGTAATTTTACTTAAAAAAATCAGCGGCGCACACAAAGTGCGCACCTTGCAGTTTCTCCAAATTTACAACCCTTTACATTTGAAATACCCCCCACAAACTATATATTTTTGGAAAGTACATACCTCGAGGTTTCTAAGCCTACTGGGCTTGTTGACGTCGCTGACTTCCTTCCGACTCTATTGATTGGCAGAATCTCTGGTTCCAAAGGATTTCGCTAAAAAAAAAAGCAAAAAGCAGATTCAAAACCATATTTTCCTATAAAAACAATAAGCAAGCAAGAAGTAACGCAGTAAATCTGAAAGCACAACATCTGCTGAACAAAATAATACCCCACATGCATAGGTACTTTGAAGGGTACAGTTACCAATCACCCAAAACTAACACATGCGCTATGGAAAAACAAAACAATTTCTTACCTGTTCTAAGAAGTGCAAGTAGGATACTGTAGCCGTGCCATCAGATTATAGGATACTGTAGCTGTGCCATCAGATTATAGGATACTGTAGCTGTGCCATCAGATTATAGGATACTGTAGCTGTGCCATCAGATTATAGGATACTGTAGCTGTGCCATCAGATTATAGGATACTGTAGCTGTGTCATCAGATTATAGGATACTGTAGCTGTGTCATCAGACTATAAGATCAGTGCAGTGATCAATGACCAATATTAGGAATCAAGAACCTGAAATTGGTCACATTTTATCATCACTTGCCACAAGTAACCAGCTGCTCCTGCTCCACCATTTCCCTTCGGATTAGCAACAGCGAAAAGAAACTAAAAGAAAATAAAATATAACGGCAACACAAAATACCTAAGAAACCTAATCCTAAAAGGGGCCTACCTACCAAAAAAAAAAATGCATTGCTCAATAATTTAGTTGAGTATGGTATACCTCAAAACAATCTTCGAGGCATAACCCGGGTTGGCTGGGACAGGTCGGGCAATAATACCGCACATCTCTTCTAATGCCATGCTTCCTACAAACCCTACAAGCTCTCTGGGGATACCGCTTTTTACCAACTTCGGGAAGCAACTTTATAAAGTGCTTCCCTACTAATCTGGCCTGGTTGTCATTGGTAGGCAGATCTGGTTCTTCCGCAGTATCCCCAAACAACAAAGCAGGGAGTAACTGCTGCTGGTATTTTATGTACGATAAATTGGAACCTGGCACTGCTGCCTTGAAGGCAACAAAGCTGTTGTAGGTTGCCATTTGGACCAAATGGATAGCAACTTTAGTGTACCAGGCTCGAGTTTTTCGGGTGGCGTTGTAATAAGTTAATATTTGGTCCGTTTTATCAACGCCACCCATGAATTTATTATAATCGGTTATGCAACGTGGCTTTTGGGAAGGGGCTCGGGGACCACGTTGCCTTACATTCACAACTGACTCATCGTGGAGTGTTGTCAGAAGGAATACATTTTTTTTGCCCATGTATTTCATGGCCAGGACCTCATCGCTTCTTAGAGCATAAGACTCCCCCCTTTTTAATTTTTTTTCAAGTAGTGGCCTGGGCAATCCTTTGCGTTTAGGGTTGATGGTGCCGCAGGCCGGGGTATCCAACGAATAAAGGGCGCGAAATAAGGGGGTGCTGGTATAGAAGTTGTCCACATATAAGTGGTAACCTCTACCCAACAATGGAGTCATAAGGTCCCAAACGATCTTTCCACTTATTGACAAATCAAGGGGACAACCAGGGGGGTCCAGATAGGTGTCCTTTCCTTCATAGATTCGAAAATATTTGATGTAGCCGGTCACACTATCGCATAATTGGTAAAATTTAATCCCGTAGCGGGCACGCTTGCTAGGGATATATTGCCGAAAAACAATGCGCCCTTTGAAAAGCAGTAGTGACTCGTCAATTGATAATTTTTGGCCGGGGGTGTACACTACTGCGAAGCGATCTGACAGGCTGTTGAGCAGGGGCCGTAATTTATGCAGCCTGTCGTGACCGGGCTCACCACGGGGAATAGCAGTGGAATTGTCGTTAAAATGCAGAAACCGCAGTAAAATTTGGTAGCGGTTTCTGGACATTACGGCCGGAAATAATGGAGTTGCCAATATGGTTTGGGTATCCCAGTAGGAGGAAATACTAAATTTTTTTAGGATACCCATTGCTAGAGTGAGCCCCCAAAATTTCTTTATCTCACTCAAATTTGTGGGATGCCATGCCTGAGCTCGGGCGTGCCTCTGCAGGGGGTTTTTCGCTAAGACCTGCTCGGCATAGAGATTGGTATAGAAGACCATATCCAGTAGGATGGCTTCTGTGAGGAACAATTTGAAAAAGTCAATGACACCAAAATTTGTGGTGTCTACATTGACCCCGGGGACCGAATCAAAAGGGGGAATTTCGGGGGAAATATTATTAGGAGGCCTCCACGCAGACGCTCCTTCACCAGCTGCAGCACTCGATGCCTCATCCTGCACTACACTCGCCTGAAGCGTGGCCTCACTTTGTGCGGTACTATCCCTTCTAGGGTGGCTACTACTGGTAGCACGCGCAGTGCTGTGTTTCCTCAGTAGAGTATACACTGTCTGACTCGCTATCTGATGGGAAGAACTCAGACCCTGACTCACTAAAATCTTCCGAGTCAGACGCCATCAGGTAAGCCGCAGCTTCCTGTGCAGTGTACCGCTTACCAGTCATACCCCAATGCAAACAAAAATCTAAAAAAAAAGGCTAAAACTAAAGGCTAAAACTTAAGGCTAAAACTAAAGGCTAAAACAAAAGACAAATTACAAAAAAATACAATACAATAAAACAAAGCAAAAAAACAGACAAAAAATGAAACAAAAAAATACAATACAATAAAACAAAGCAAAAAAAACAGACAAAAATAGAAATAAAAATAAAAAGGAGGGGCGGGGGCTAGGCTCCCAAAAGGAGGGGCGGGGGCTAGGCTCCCAAAAGGAGGGGCGGGGGCTAGGCTCCCAAAAGGAGGGGCGGGGGCTAGGCTCCCAAAAGGAGGGGCGGGGGCTAGGGTCCTAAAAGGGCAAGCGAAAGGTCCAAACAACGAAACAAAGGCAGTAGAGATCTCAGCGAACAACCTAAGAGAAAAAGTTAAGATTAGGAAGTGTTTAGGACACATGCATGGACAACAGCCGCACTATGCTATACCTAGAGCGGTGGTAAGGTAAGGTAAGTTTTACTGGCAATCGAGGGGATTCACTCTGACCGCCGGCACACGCACGCACCCACCCACCGGCAGATCTCTGACCACCGGCACCCACCCACCGGCAGATCTCTGACCGCCGGCACCCACTCACCGGCAGATCTCTGACCGCCGGCACCCACACACGCGCGACCGCAGATCTGACCGCCGGCACCCACACACGCGCGACCGCAGATCTGACCGCCGGCACCCACCCACCGGCAGATCTCTGACCGCCGGCACCCACCCACCGGCAGATCTCTGACCGCCGGCACCCACACACGCGCGACCGCAGATCTGACCGCCGGCACCCACACACGCGCGACCGCAGATCTGACCGCCGGCACACGCACGCACCCACCCACCGGCAGATCTCTGACCGCCGGCACCCACCCACCGGCAGATCTCTGACCGCCGGCACCCACCCACCGGCAGATCTCTGACCGCCGGCACCCACCCACCGGCAGATCTCTGACCGCCGGCACCCACCCACCGGCAGATCTCTGACCGCCGGCACCCACACACGCGCGACCGCAGATCTGACCGCCGGCACCCACACACGCGCGACCGCAGATCTGACCGCCGGCACCCACCCACCGGCAGATCTCTGACCGCCGGCACCCACCCACCGGCAGATCTCTGACCGCCGGCACCCACACACGCGCGACCGCAGATCTGACCGCCGGCACCCACACACGCGCGACCGCAGATCTGACCGCCAGCACCCACACACGCGCGACCGCAGATCTGACCGCCGGCACCCACACACGCGCGACCGCAGATCTGACCGCCGGCACCCACACACGCGCGACCGCAGATCTGACCGCCGGCACCCACACACGCGCGACCGCAGATCTGACCGCCGGCACCCACACACGCGCGACCGCAGATCTGACCGCCGGCACCCACACACGCGCGACCGCAGATCTGACCGCCGGCACCCACACACGCGTGACCGCAGATCTGACCGCCGGCACCCACACACGCGCGACCGCAGATCTGACCGCCGGCACCCACAGATCTGACCCCAGATCTGACCGCCGGCACCCACAGATCTGACCCCAGATCTGACCGCCGGCACACACAGATCTGACCCCAGATCTGACCGCCGGCACACACAGATCTGACCCCAGATCTGACCGCCGGAACACACAGATCTGACCCCAGATCTGACCGCCGGCACACACAGATCTGACCCCAGATCTGACCGCCGGCACACACAGATCTGACCCCAGATCTGACCGCCGGCACACACAGATCTGACCCCAGATCTGACCGCCGGCACACACAGATCTGACCCCAGATCTGACCGCCGGCACACACAGATCTGACCCCAGATCTGACCGCCGGCACACACAGATCTGACCCCAGATCTGACCGCCGGCACACACAGATCTGACCCCAGATCTGACCGCCGGCACACACAGATCTGACCCCAGATCTGACCGCCGGCACACACAGATCTGACCCCAGATCTGACCGCACAACACCCCCCCCCCACACAGATCACAACCCCCCCCACAGATCACAACCCCCCCCACACAGATCACAACCCCCCCCACAGATCACAACCCCCCCCACACACAGATCGCAACACCCTCCGCCCCCCCCACAGATCACAACACCCTCCACCCCCCCCACAGATCGCAACACCCCCCCCTCGGATGGCGGCGGCGCACTACAAGTGCTAGAATGACCCTACGGCCACCCACCACAACCATGCCCCCCCCCCGGATGGCGGTGGCAGCGATCAAGGGTACCTACGGCCACCCACCCCAGATCACAACACCCCCCCCCCCCCGGATGGCGGCGGCGGCGCACTACAAGTGCTAGAATGACCCTACAGACCTCAGACATGGGTCATAAACTATATTCATAGGCATACATTGAAAAGTGAATGACGTTATTTGCGTCAGCTTACCAAGGAGCCATCCACCTGAGAATTCTCCAGACTCAAACCGACGGTATAATCCAGATCATCGCAAGATGTACGCGACATGGGATGAGCCTGGAAACCCGGTGAAGACACTAAGGAACCGCGTGTCCGGGACCACCACTGCTTGGACATTCAGTGAGTGGCCCATTTTGCAGTTCCTGGGAAAAAAGAAAAATATAAAAAATTAGCAAGGCAAGGTAAACTACTCAAACACTAACTCCTAACACCCTTCAAAAACATGTTGGGCAATACAAATAACACTAAGTAAGTACCCAAGTAGTTTTTTGGCAAAAAAGTATATGTATGTTGGATCAACTAAAGATTAACTTTAAAATGACAAATTAAGGTCCACATGAAAATGTTTGGCTTTGGCCGACAGGAAAAACATTGATGTAGCTAAAGACAGTGAAATGTATCACATGGACAATTTACAAGGAGGGATTAATAGATATACAGTGTAAGCTGTTTCACAGGGACAATTTACAAGGAGGAATTAATAGATATACAGTGTAAGCTGTTTCACAGGGACAATTTACAAGGAGGGATTAATAGATATACAGTGTAAGCTGTTTCACATGGACAATTTACAAGGAGGGATTCATAGATAGTTAAAATACTGTTTGTCTAAACTATATAACAAAATGACCGACTGAACTTACAGGAGGACTTGCAGGAGGGACCAATGCAACGTGGGTGCAATCAATCGACGTTGGGCATGTCGGCAATATTATAATTATAATTATATATATGCCAGCTTAAGCGCGTTTCAGGCTACCATGTCGTCAGGAAAATAAATATATTTCTGACTAATGGTAGCCATGCCTTCCAAAAACTTGGATAGCGCATGGCTCAGCGTATGCTGGGAGATCCACACAGAGAGGGCACCCAGCCTCTGGAACGAGCCGTTTGCCAAAAATTGCAGGCAGCCAAGCATCTTGGTCATACCTGAAATTGCTTGCCCCTTCCTTGTGGTGCGGGCTAACCATGGCCGCAGCTCACTATACAACTTATGGAGAGAAGCGGGATTAAGTCTGGTCAGCTCGAACAGCTCAACGTCATGCATGCGATCGATATGCATGCGTCACCGGTGCCATCTGGCCTCAGCCCTGCTGATACATTCAATGCCCATTAGCTGGAGTTGGTGATATTCCTCCACAAAGGCACAAAACATGGTGAAAGCAAGGTATCTGAGGTCAAAATGGTCCCCTAAGTGGATCGCAAAGGAAACGGTTTTATTGGGTTGTGGTCCCTCGGCAATCAGCTCTCTGAATGAGACGCAAGCCCATACCAATAACGTAAGTTATCTGAACGAACGCAAAATATCAGATTTAGATGTGAAAATGATCCGAACTAACGCAAATGATCCGATTTAGTTTCGTTCATCGAAAGCGTATATACGCATGAGCGCGAACGAACGTACGAATGGAAAATGGAACCAAAAGACAAAAAAAATGACAAACACACACAAAAACGTACACAGACAGCTATGAAAGAATGACAGATAAGTTACTGATTTTTTCATTTTTGACTTGCCAAACACTTACCTGGATCTCTCCATATGGTCGCTTGTGATTCTATATTTTACTGTGCAATTCAATCCCAGCACGCTTCCTTTGCTTTTAAGTGCCAAGCACGTAGAATCTACGTGCCTGACTTCTCCCCCTGCTACAGTAAAAGAAAAGTAAAAAAACACTCACCTGACCTCTCGTTCAATCCTCCTGGGTCTCCTCTTCACTCGGGGGGCTGTTTTGGTAGAAAAAGCGCAAGGTGCGCACTTTGTCTGCAGAGTAAAATTATCCTTGCGCACATGTTTTACTTTGGGGTGTTTGGCAACTCTTCCCTTGACAGTACCTATGCATGTTGGGTATTGTTCTGTTTGGGGGACCTTGATTTTTCACATGTAACTTGTTTTTTCTTGTTTGCATATAGTTTTTTTTAGGAAAATGTGGCTTAGATTTTGCTTTTTTATTCTTTTTTTTAGGAAAACCCTGTGCAACCAAAGAATTCAATGAGGGATTTCTTCCAGAAAACTGTGCCCACATCACCAAGCCTGGCACACCTAGAAAGCTTGAGGTGTGTACTTCAAATGTATTTCAAATGTAAAGGGTTGTTTTTCTTGAAAAACTGCAAGGTGAGCATAGAACAGAACATAGAACAGAAAATCTCCTAAAGCGCTGTTTCAGTTTAGGGGAGTCTCCTGGGCAGGTACCGTTGTAACCAGGAGAAATGGGAATTTCACACGCAATTGATTTTATTAACAAACCTACATTTTTTTATTACAAAAAAACACTACAAATTGTATTTTATTTTTATTTTTCTATTTAGCCCCTCCCCCTCCTGTCTGCAGCGACCACACAGGAAATGCATTTAGCAAACAATTAATGATACATGGACCAGGGGAGTGTCAATGTACAGATCTCTATATTTCCTGCTTTCAGTTCTGACATATTTTTCTGTTGACCAAACAAGAAGTGTGAAGGAGTTGAGCATGCGTCTGCCAGTGCTCAGTTACTACTCCATAGGTATGCCCAGCAGGTAGAAGGAATCCTTTTCCATGGTCCCATTGTGCGTTACTAACCAAAAATGAGACCCATATGACTGCAACTGGGGTGGATGATCTATACTACCTTAGATTATGTCAGCTATGGAACACAGACAGAAATTCTAGCCACCACTGCTGTTGCTAGTTGCTGGAAGCCACCCTAAGGCATTCCGTTGTATTTTGGTGGTGCTGTCTGTTCACAAGCCCCACCAATGTTAGGGTACAGTTGTACAGTTGTACAGGGTACAGTTGTAAATATATATAGATATAAAGATACATGCACACCAATTAAAGAATCCATCTTAGCAAGAGTTGCAAGCTGGAGGTGCCGCCACAATAATGTGTCCTAAAGCACATTACAATACCTAAATAAAAGTAGTGCACAGTCATAATCTGATGAATTGTTAACAGTATATTTTATAATGCACAAGAACAATACATTTCACATGATCATAGTTTCAAGTAGGTACATAGCCACAAAAAAATTAGTGAAAAAATATGTAATATCATGCGTTTAAGGTCCGCTTTAAGGTAAATCATTCAAAGTCCATGATATATCGTACAATGAGAAAATGCCTAGAGCAGTTAGTAATTTACAGTAGAAAATGAAATGAATCTTCTTTTGGCCAAATAAAGTATTCAGGGTCCACTTTAAGGTACATCATTTAGAGTCCTTGATATTTCATACAATGATAAAATGCCTAGAGCAATTGATAATATATACTAGAAAATTGAGTAAAATTCTCCTCTGACCAAATCGTGCAAGAATAATTCAAAGTCATGCATTTAAGGTTTGCTATAAGGTGAAATAGTCAATATACATAATATATCATAAAACAAGACAATACCAAAAACAATAAGTAGTTCACAGTAAAGAAGGAAATAACACAAGCCTGAAAAAATATACTTAAAGTGGACCAACACCCCGCTGTGTGAAACCCCCCCAGATCGCCCGGAAACACTCACCTCACTACGCTCCTACGCGGGCGCTCGTCCAATCAGAGCGCTCAGAGCTGCTGTGGTATGCACGTACAAGCTGCGTCCAACCACAGCGGCTCTGAGCGCTAGAGGCCGCGTCTCGCGCTTCCCTCTAACAGGGAGCGCGCCCGCGCCGGCCATTCACAAACGGCCGGCGCAGGTGCGCGCCCTGCTAGAGGGAAGCGCGAGACGCGGCTGCGGCCCGCGCATGCGCCGTTGGAACGTGGTTAAGGTAAGGTTTGTGGGCTTCCTGGGGGGTTTGACCCCGCGGGACATCCCGATTTCGGATGCCCCGCAGGGAGGGAGCTGATCGGCCTGGGAATCTTATAGATTCCCGGGCCGATCCCCCCTGGGTGTTGGTCCACTTTAATGCATAGCAGCTTGGGTCCGCATGAGAGTATATACAAGTGATTGCAATCAAAGCTCAATAAAGCCTAGGTACCAGCAAAGGCAATGATTTCATGTACTGGACTCACAGGTCCAAACCACAGAACCAAGTGCCCATAATGCAAAATGCATAATGTCCAGAAGAATGCTGCATCAGCAATATACCTATAACTGCCGCCAATGATCGAACCTACGTTTGGGAGTGAACAGTTCCCTTCTTCAGCAAAATAGCGTGCAATACATCGTTGCTGTGTCCTCGGTCTTTTAAAACACTAAACAGGAAGTATTCCCCCCCCCCCCCCGGCCAGGCCGTGTGACATCGCCGACGCGGGTTCCAGCAAGGGTAAACCGCCCCAGTTGTAAACCGTCAATCTTCACAGCCATACATCTTGTGAATGGCCAGTGGTTCAATGCCAATGGTGGCATTGATGTCTTTTGGTACCCATTGAGGGGTACCCATTGATGCCCTCCATTCCCTATTCTGGGATGCCTGTCCATTGAAAAGTGTGGCATATTGACCAAAATCAGGCTAGACTACTCACCAAGGTGTGTACATAACTGATGCTGATAATCCTTGCATGACTTCCTGGAGAATATTACTCATCACTGGCAGTAATGTAGCAGCTATCTATGCGCCAGAAACACAGGGGTTACCCTATGAATTCCCTATTTTATCATTTCAATGCAAAAATAAATATCCTGTTTGCTAGGCTGATTCTCTAAGATATTCTTATGCTCCTCCTGTCTGTTCAGAGTAGTGAAACCCATGTTTCATAGGCCTAATAGATCTTAGTATTGCTATTGATTTATATGCCAGATTGATTATTATGTCTGAAAACTACCCAAAACTCCCATCCCCCTTGATCTCCATAAAACTGTATTGTATAAAATGGCATATGCTGCTACGGGGGGCTCCACAGAAGCTTCTACATATCTAGGATTCACATTTACAATTACCATCTGTAGTAAGCAAATGTTTGGAAACCACAAAATCTCGATATTGTGACTGGGTATGTAAAGTTGTCCTTTTGTATATGTCTTTCAAAACAATTGTATTGAACTTTAAAAAATAACGTGTTCAGAGAGTAACAGTTTCCTAACAAAAATCGCTAAATGATGAGAGGCATAATAAAGCAGAACATGGCACCAGCTTACAGTTTACAGAAGGATGCTAATGAGCGTATTTGAATTAAAGGGTAACTTGAAGCACGTGCCTTTGGTAATGCTATTTACACATGTACCTGGCAACAAACCTGTATTCTGCGCAGAGCCACGTAAATTTAGGATGTCATTACCATTTCACTGCCAAATGTCTCTGTCTGGCAGTCTTCAGTAACAAAACCTGTGTCACAGCTTGTGATTCGCAGCTCCAAATAAGCAAGTCTGAAAAAGTATTTATTTAACACATATGCTCTTTGGAAAGACCTGCACAATATTTGTATTACACTAAAGTAAGTGGAACTTAAAGTGGAACTATGGTCAAAAAAGTACTACATAGCAGTGGGGCAGCAAGACCCAGACTGCCCCACTGCGCATTGCAGCTGGTAAAACAAAAAAAAAAGGTGTCCAGATACTCACCGCTTATGGGTCCCTTCTGTTCCTGCAGCGGCACAGCCTATTAGCCTCCAGGGTCAGAGGGGGCCAGCACTGATAGGCTCACCACTGGCCGCACTGATAGGCTCACCAATGGCCGCACTGATAGGCCGCTCACAATCAAGTGGAAGCGTCCTGGAGGCTGATGTAATGCCACAGCGCCCACAGAAGAGGCCCAGAAGCGGTGAATTGTTTCTTGTTTTAACAGTGGCAATGTGCAGCGGGGCAGTCCGGGTTGCGCTGCCCTGCTGCTATATAGTACAGCAGAACTATGGTAATTTTTTACCGTAGCTCCGCTCAGGGGTGAACCTAGCCTCTCAGCTGCCTGAGATAAAGCATAGAATTACACCCCCAAGGACATGCCTCAGGGCCACAGCCACTGAGCCACAAATGATTGACTGTAAAAACACCAGAGAATATAGCAATGCCCCCCAGTTACCGCTGATCCACTAATAAGATATTAAATAAATAATTAAAAAATCAAAACAAGTCCAGACATTTATGTCCCACCTGCATTGCCTACCCAACTGGATGGGCTCATTAAAGATGCACTCCTGGTTCCGCTTTAAACAAAACAGAAATTCAAAACTCTTATCTGGCGAGTGATGCTGCATGCAACTCGCAAGTGCTGCTAAGTTTTTCTAGCCGCAGCATGGGCTCGAGGAGAGGTAAGTGACCTCAGGGACTGGCGGGGTTTCACACAGGGACAAGGACCAAAACCGGGTATAGTGAAAATTCCGGGTTTTGGTCCACTTTAACATTTTACTTTTGGGGTGAAAATTGTCAGCTATGAAAAATATGCATAAACATGCTAGATTACAGGAGGAGTGGCTCCATATACACACAAAACTTTTTTCCTTCTTTTTCCCACTTGTTTGTATATGTCAGGTGCACAAATGAGGAGTGTTTCCTCCTTGTGTAGTGCTCTAGAGGGGGTAGGAGGCATGCAACCTTCAGTTGAGTGACTACAAAGTTACTCATTGTAATGGATGTTCTCCAAAAGGACCCCAAAATAGGAGTAGTGACACCAACTACAGAGGCAGCTTAAAAGGACATTCCAGGCAAAGGGATAAATTTTCCAGCTTTCTGCTTTTTCCGTGCCCAGTGAGCTCTAGCTGTTCTGTTGTGCTGTACAGTGCCTGCTAAACTGCCTATTGGTAATCCATATGTACAAGAGTTTAAGATGCAGTAGAGACAGGCACAGCAAAGCCCTACTTGTCTGCTGCCTTGCTTGAAAGTCCCCAGCAGTTACCCAGTGACTTCCATTTTGCTTGCAAGGTTCTGGTCTATGGTATCCTCTGATGTTTTTACTTCAGGGGAACACATTCCCCCATCCTTCATCTCTGGCTGGCAACTAGAGGAATAATGTTACTACCTCAGTGAGAGGCATTTATACTTCATCCCTGGAAGCTTTACCTCCAAGGTATAAAAGCCTCCCCCCAAGGTGCTATCATCAATCCTTTGGCTGGGATCCAGTGATTAAATGGGGGGAAGCCTGTACCAAAGAATAAATGCCAGAAGCTGCTAGAGGACGCAATATACAAGTGCCCTGCAAACGACAGAAAAGACATCGGGAAGCTACTGACCTACAGGCATGCTGCTGGATGGGTGGAGGACTTCAAGTAACAGGCTGGACTGGGTGGAAAAAGCCGGTGGTAAATGGAAGAAGTCACAGGGGGTGATTAAAGGAGCAGTATCGCAAATTTTTCTTGGGGACATATTTAAATGGTACTTTGAATGTAGGTAAGTGTTGGAGTAAGAATTACAAATTTAGAAAAAAATGATGTCTGTGTTGAGCAGCTGGAGACTAATAGCTCATGTTTATGTCTTCTGAGTGTCGGAACCCGACACTCTGGCCTGTTCCATGCTGAGGAGAGGGGTGAAACAATGTATCAAAGTATCAGCTGTTCGGTGCTGGCAGCCGTCCAGCATAAGATAACAACAATGCAACATTGCCTGGCCAGAACGTATATATCTAAAACAGAGAGAAAAGCTCTAGAAGTCATTTAGCGGATTTTGACAGTTTTCCCTTCATGTTGGCTCTGCTGCAGAATCTTTCAGTTTTCCATTTTCTCTCTCTTTTCTCAACACATTTTTCCAAATGATCTTTCTTTCAACTTTGTGTGTTTTGAGCAAAGCCCAACCCAGGATTTTCACTATCTGGAGTTTTGTTTTGTGCCCCTAGGGGCATCCCGACTTGGGATGCCCTGATATGTGAAATCCCCAAGTTTGCCTGTGAAAACGTACCTTTCCCTGTCCCACAGCGCATGCGCGGGCTCTCATCCAATCAGCTCTGTTTGCACGCAGATGGGGAACCTGAGCAGTAACCTTACTGGCCGCCCGGCCTGTCTAAATGACTATCTGCGTGAGCGCGCCAGAAAAACTGGGGGATCTGTGGTTATCCAGGGGTCGTTTCACACAGTGGGCATCCCGATTTATGATGGCCAAGGGGGAAGGTCAATGGCCGGGTCTTATAGACTTCAGGGTTGCCCACTCAGTGTTTTGTTCCACTTTAATACCTTTAGATTTTCCTGCACAGTTATTCAAAGAAGAATTTCAGTCGTTTTCAGTCAGTTTAGTTTAATTTGTATAGATTTTACACATTTGAGTCACCTGGTCTCATAACAAAAGCAGCACCTCACACACACACAGCCGTTACCACTGATTACAGTGTCAGCCTCTGAGGTAAAGTGTTGCTAGGAGACCAGTGGGCTAAATGAAGCAGCTCACTAGATACAACCCAGCAGATCCCCCTATTCAGCAAATGGACTGAGCCATTGTCATTATACAATTTAAAAGAAAGGCAGGTATTTTTTCCTTTTTCTATCGCCAGATTATTTATTTAGAAGCTATTGTTTATCTTTTTTAATGCAAATTTCGCGATACTGCTCCTTTAAGTTAAATTTAATTTTATATTTTCAGACATTTTCATTGTATTTCCTGAACCCTTAGAGCAAAGAAGAATATGTAACTGCCAGCTACAATGTTTTAATTCCTCTTGAATATTTTTGCATTCGTAAATGTTAGAGCCACAAACTTAAATGTATTTTAGCAACACAAAGTAGCAAGTATTTGTAAAGTGTATGGCATGCATATGTATTTAGCCCATTGTACTTTAAAACCCCTAAATAAAATCCACTGCGACCAAACATTATCAGAAGTCACCTAATAAGTTAATAAAGTCCACCTTTATGTAATTTATTCTCAGTATAACTACAGCTGTTCTGTGATAGCTTCTGCCATTTGTTAGAGAACTAAAGTGAACAAATAGCAAAGGAAAACACCAGACAGCTTAGGGTTAAAGTTGTGATTGTGAAGTTTAATGCATGGGTTAGGTTATAAAAAATAGCCAGATCCCATCATCATCTCAAGGAACAGTGTCCACTCCATCATCCGCAAGGAGAGCACTAATTAAAAAAGCCAGCCAAGAGGCCAGGTTCACTCTGAAGGAACTGTATAGATCCACAGCTCAGTTAGAATATGCCCACAGAATAACAATGAGTCAGGTACTTCACAAATCTGGCCTTTATGGAGAAGTGGCCATTTTTTGAAAGCAAGTATAAGGAGTCCTTCTTGCAGTTTGTCTAAACTGACCATTTTTTCTGGGTCTTAAATTGGGACAGCTTAATCCAGTTTGTGATTTGGTGTGTGGCTTAGGGGTGTTCTTAATAAGCTTTTGAGGAACAAATATCGACAGCTACATGCTACTCATGTGTAAGTAGGTGTAGCTGCTCACATGCTCCAAGGATCTTTGGGCCATAAAAGATGTTGGTAATTTAGCCAATGCTAAGACAATCCAAGCATTCCACTAATGCAATTCAGCCAAAGAGTCAGTGTGGTTGTAAACTGACCAGACATTCATATTAACATAGTGGTTGGAAAAAGTTCCAGCCTCCTGTTTTCGATGAGACAGTCTTCCACATATTAGGGTTGATTCAGACAGACATAAAAAGATTTTCGTTTTTGTGTCGATCTGTTTTTTTTTTTTTCCCGCTTGCGTATGAGTGTACGAGTGATTCTAAGCATGCATCACAAGCCTTGTGTAAAGTGTTCATCCGTTCATATGCAACGAAAATGTCATTTTTCAGCTTTCGTTTTTCGTTTAGCTTACTTATGAAACAACGTAGGCTTCCATTTTTTGCCTTTTTCCAACGTCGCCTCGAATGAATGATTTACGTTTCCCGTTGGATTCTGAATTCCTTTTTCTATAAATAAACGTCCAGACTGAAATCTTTACGCCCTTACGCCTGCGCACAACCAAATTAACCCATTCATGTGCTCGTCTCCATCTTTTGATCACAATGCTTACCTCAATTAAATCGCGGTCTGGATAATCTTCATGTTGCGCACCTAATTCTTACCTCAATCGCATCGCGGTTTCATTCTTCTTCCCTTTGCACACCTAATGCTTACCTCAATCACATCACGGTTTCATTCTTCTTCATTTTGCGGCCTTAATTCTTACCTCAATCACATCGCGGTTTCATTCTTTTTCATTTTGCGCCCTTAATGCTTACCTCAATCACATCGCGGTTTCACTCTTCTCCATTTTGCGCCCTTAGCTTACCTCAATCACATCGCGGTTTCATTCCTCTTCATTTTGCGCCCTTAATGCTTACCTCAATCACATCGCGGTTTCATTTTTCATCATTTTGCGGCCTTAATGCTTACCTCAATCACATTGCGGTTTCATTCTTCATCATTTTGCGCCCTTTATGCTTACCTCAATCACATCGCGGTTTCATTCTTCTTAATTTTGCGGCCTTAATTCTTACCTCAATCACATCGCGGTTTCATTCTTTTTCATTTTGCGCCCTCAATGCTTACCTCAATCACATCGCGGTTTCACTCTTCTTCATTTTGCGCCCTTAGCTTACCTCAATCACATCGCGGTTTCATTCCTCTTCATTTTGCGGCCTTAATGCTTACCTCAATCACATCGCAGTTTCATTTTTCATCATTTTGCGGCCTTAATGCTTACCTCAATCACATCGTGGTTTCATTCTTCTTCATTTTGCGCCCTTAATGCTTACCTCAATCACATCGCGGTTTCACTCTTCTTCATTTTGCGCCCTTAATGCTTACCTCAATCACATCGCGGTTTCAATCTTCTTCATTTTGCGCCCTTAGCTTACCTCAATCAAATCGCGGTTTCATTCGTCTTCATTTTGCGCCCTTAATGCTTACCTCAATCACATCGCGGTTTCATTCTTCTTCATTTTGCGCACCTAATGCTTACCTCAATCACATCGCGGTCTGGATATTCTTTGTTTTTTGGTTCTTCCTACGTTTTGCTGTAACCAACCCTTAATGAAAGTTTTTTAACAGAAAATGACACAGAAACACGTTTTTTTTTCACTAACAATTGGCAAATTATTTTGCCATTTTTTTTAATTATTAAAATTTTGGGCAGTACAAAGATGTATTTTTTTTTTTAAGTTTAAAACTGTACAAAATTAAAAAAATTGTTAACAACAGTTTAAAACCAAAAACTGTATACAAAGCCATGGCATGGCACTGGTGATGCATGTGAATGCACATGACTAATTTTGTTTTTAAAGATAT
Source organism: Gastrophryne carolinensis (assembly GCA_027917425.1). Lineage (NCBI taxonomy): Eukaryota > Metazoa > Chordata > Amphibia > Anura > Microhylidae > Gastrophryne > Gastrophryne carolinensis. The sequence goes on from CM051234.1 coordinate 442,266,627, forward strand.
TTAGGCCCCAATCTGACACACTTTTGTTGTTTGTTGCAGAGGTTTTGCCAAGCACATCTGGTACTGTTGCTCGCCCTAGAACTCCAGCTTCTGCAGGCGCTCAAACCTGGGGAAGTGGAAGATGCAGTCACCAACGTCGACCAGTTTCCCAGGGGAAGCACGTGCCGGTCCTGGAGTCAGCATGGCGCCCTGCCCGTTACTTTAGGCAGGTGACTCAACGAACAACAGAGCAGATTACTGCACAATTAGAGAACTTCAAAACTACATTCACCACCATGCTGACTGATTTTAGGACGAGCAACAGCCAGATGGCTGAGCAAATGGCCACCTTAAACAGACAGATGGTAGAACAAACGGCCACCTTAAATGCAAACTTTACTGCCATGCTAGATGAATTTTGAACTAGCAACAGACAGATGCTGGAGCAGTGGCAGATTGAATGCCACACATGCCCAGGTGTTGGGCCACCTCCAAGGCCCGCCACAACCTTATTATGGGCCACCTCAATATTAAGATCTATTTGACCTGGATCTGCTCCACATCTTTCCTCTACATCCCAACTCTATTTACCTCTGGGGTGAGTGCAACCAAGATTGGGTTGTTTATGGCTTTGCTGGTTTGTTTTGGAATTCGCCCATATAGCTCATTAGAGTGCTCACATACCCCACCAGCCAATGGCTGAGCTTAAGCCTCACTAAAGCGGCCGCTCCAGCTCCCACGCAGAAGGCTTGGGCCTAAGGAAATGCTGGCTGCCTCATCCTGTTTGTTGGCAATATTGGGGGACATTCTTGGCTTGAAAAAAAAAACATTTGCCCATGGCAAAGATTGAACTGGACTGGCGTGGGGTCTGGCTGTCATAGCCAGGGAAATTTAGAAGCAGGAGAGGGTGTGTATGTGGCCCTATGTATTCCTGACAATTCCCCTTGAAATTCGTGCTCCCTATGGATCTTGATGTTGGTGGGCTGGGAAACTTCAGCCTGGAGTCAGTTACCTTGGAACTTCTGGATGTGGCCAATTGCTAGGGGCCAGGAGTCTGCCTCAATTTATAGTTATGTTTTAAAATGTATGTACATGGAGTCTGTGAGTGCCCTTCAAATATACATTGACATATTTCCAGAAAATAGATTGAATGTGACTTTAGCTGTTCTTGCCTAAGTTGATGCATTAATGTTTGTGTTGTTTTGATATTAATGAAGGTTTTTAATGACAAACATGAGAAAATAAACGGCATGAGGCTCAAATCAGGTGTAACATTTTTAGTAATTAAATCATTACTAAATAGTTTTTACAAAAGAAAAAGGCCTTCACAGAGGCAAATAATATTCCAAACACACAAAAACATAAACAAACAAACAAACCAAATGTTATGAAAAATAGGAGGAAATCACATGTGCACGCACAGATTGGCCAGAGGCACTAGGGGTGCCATCATAAATGTCATCTGCCTCCTGGCTGGGTGGAGAGGGGGGCAGATCGACATAACGGGGGACACGCTGCATCAGGGCAAAATTATGCATCACGCAGCATACAAGGATTATTTGGATGACCTTGTTGGGGTCATATTGCAGTGCCCCCCCTGTATGGTCCAAACATCTAAATCTTGACTCCAGGAGTCCAAAAGCCCTCTCCACTACGGCCCCGGTCTTCCGGTGGGCCCAATTATAAGACTCCTGGGCCTCATTCTGTGGGCGAAGAACGGGTGTCAGGAGCCAGGGCATAAGCGGGTATCCAGAATCTCCTGAAAGTATCACAAAATACCTATATAAATTACACAATCTAAGCAACATTATTGTTTAACATGTCATCAAGGGAAATAAACATCCATAGGTTAAGACATGGGTCATCAACTATATTCATAGGCATACAGTGAAAAGGAATGGAATTTGAGCAAATTTACCCAGGAGCCATCCACCAGATAATTCTCCAGACTCAAACCGATGAAATAATCCGGAGCTCCGCAAGATATAAGCATCATGGGATGAGCCTGGATACCCGGCAAGTACACTAAGAAATCACATGTCCGGGCCAACCACTGCTTGGATATTCAGTGAGTGGCCCATCTTGCGGTTCCTGAAACAAAAAATAAAAAAAATACAGCAAGCCAAGGTAAACAACTCAAACACTAACTCCTACCGCCCTAAAAAAAACCTGTTCTACAATCCAAATAACATTAACAAAGTACATAAGTAGTTTAAATAACAAATATTATATGTATGTGGTAGAAAATAAAGATTAACATGCTAATGACTAATTAAGGTCAGCATAAAAATGGTTGGATAAGGCCTACATGCAAATAATTAATGAAGGTATGCATTGTAAAGTGGTTCACAGGGACACTTTAGAAGGAGGGATTAAGGTATACATTGTAAAGTGGCTCACAGGGACACTTTAGAAGGAGGTATTAAGGTATACATTGTAAAGTGTCTCACAGGGACACTTTAGAAGGAGGGATTAAGGTATACATTGTAAAGTGGTTCACAGGGACACTTTAGAAGGAGGGATTAAGGTATACATTGTAAAGTGGCTCACAGGGACACTTTAGAAGGAGGGATTAAGGTATACATTGTAAAGTGGCTCACAGGAACACTTTAGAAGGAGGGATTAAGGTATACATTGTAAAGTGGTTCAAAGAGACACTTTAGAAGGAGGGATTTATAGATAGTTACAATAAAGTTTGCCTAAACAATATAACAAAATGACATAATTAACTTACCTATAGATGTACTCATCGGCTGCGGGAGGGACCAATGCAACGTGGGTGCAATCAATCGCACCCATGACGTTGGGCATGTCGGGTGATATTAAAAAAACCCAACTTAAGCACGTTCCAGGCTACAATGTCGTCTGGAAAGGAAATATATTTGGGACTAATGGTAGCCATGCCATCCAGAAACTTGGATAGCGTGTGGCTCAGCGTAGGCTGGGACATCCCCACGGAGAGGGCACCCAGCCTCTGGAATGAGCCGTTCGCCAAAAAAAGCAATTCTGTGAGTACTCACCTGTAGAATTGTTTTTGTTCTTGCATGGCACGGCACGCTTCTGTATTCATAACAGTTGGGTTATTCTGCCACAAGGTGGCGCAGTGGTACACAGAAAAGCTGTGGCTCATCCCGGCTCCCTATAAAACCGGGCTTAACCATAGAGTTCCCCAGCGTAAACAAGCAGTGAGACAAGAAGCCGGGAGAGAATAAGTAAAAAATGTGAAAAAGGTGAAAAAAAAACCAATTGACTTGGAACAATCACCATAAAGAGGCAACCAAGAATAACGATAACAAGGGTGGGGCGAAGCGGTCCGTGCCATGCAAGAACAAAAACAATTCTACAGGTGTGTACTCACAGAATTGCTTTTTTCTTTATTGCATGGCACGGCCCGCTTTGGTATTCATGACAGTTGGGACATCCAAAAGCAGTGTCCAGAGTAGGGTGGGATCCCCAAGGAGTAACGGCCAGTAGTTCAAGTCACTACCGCCTGAAGCATCTTGCGGCCAAAAGCAGCATCTGCTGAGGCCTTAACATCAACCTTGTAAAACTTTGAAAAAGTATGAACAGAAGACCAAGTAGCGGCCTTGCAAACTTGTTCAACAGAAGCTTGGTGCTGAAAAGCCCAAGAGGCACCAATAGCATGAGTGGAATGAGCAGTAATCCTAAAGGGAGGTTCCTTTCCCTTAGCAGAATAGGCTTGAACCACCGCCTGACGGATCCACTTACTGACAGTGGATTTAGCCGGAGGCAAACCCTTTCTAGGTCCAGAAGTGAGAACAAAAAGAGCATCAGACTTCCTGAAAAGCTCAGTGGCGACCATATAAAACTTCAGAGCACTGACCACATCCAGGGAATGCAGAGTCTGCTCCTTAGCGGAATTAGCGAATTAGCAGGATTAGGACACTATGAAAGCAAGACAAAGTCCTGATTAAGATGAAAGGCAGACACAACCTTTGGCAGGAAGTCCGGCTTAAGCCGGAACACCACCTTATCCTGATGTCTCTCAAAATAAGGAGGTTTAATGGAAAGTGCCGCTAGCTCAGAAACTCGCCTTACAGAAGTGATAGCCACCAGAAAGGCTACCTTAAGAGTCAGAATAAACAAGGTAGCTTCACGGATAGGCTCAAAGGGAGGCCCTTGCAGAGCAGACAACACCAGATTCAAATCCCAGACTAGTAGCAAAGGCTTACGGGGTGGACGCACATGAGAAACACCCTGAAAAAAGGTTTTAACCAACCGGTGATTGGCAAAAGATCTTTGGAAAAAATAAAATAAAATTGCCAGAGCTGAAACATGGCCTTTTAGGGTAAGTTGAAGGCCCTGATCCAAACCATGTTGCAAGAATTCCAGAATCCTGGGAATAGAAAACACCCGACAGGGAAGAGACTTGGACTCACACAAAGCAATGTAAGCATGCCAGACCCTGTAATAGATAAAGGATGAGGACTTCTTCCTAGCCCGAATCATGGTATCAACAACAGAAGCAGGCAACCCCTTTTCCATCAATATGGAGGTTTCAGCAACCAAGCCATTAAAGCGAGAGTTTGTAAATTGGGATGGCGTAGCTGCCCCTGGGTGAGAAGATCTGGATCCTTGGGCAAGATGTGCCGGTCTACTGCCAACCGCACGACGTCTGCGAACCAAACTCTTCTTGGCCAACAAGGGGCCAGCAGTATGGCTGGTACCCGCTCCTGGGCTATCTTGCGCATGACCCTGCCCAGGAGAGGATACGGAGGGAACACATAGAGAAGCTGAAAATCCGTCCAAGGTATTGCCAAGGCAGCCGTGGCGAAGGCCCGAAGATCCTGAGACAGAGAGACAAATCTGGGAAGTTTGTGATTGTGACGGGAACGCAAACAGGTCCACGTCCGGCTGACCCCAGCGGTGACAGAGGGAGAGAAACACCTGGTTGTTGAGAGACCACTCCCCCAGACGAGACATCCCCCTGCTCAGGGAGTCCGCCACCTGGTTCTCCACCCCTGGGATGTAGACCGCTGAGATGCAGGGAACATGCTGTTCCGCCCAAGACAGAATCAGGGACACTTCCTTGAAGGCTTGCTTGCTCCGAGACCCTTCCTGATGGTTGATGTAGGCAACCGCCGCCTGGTTGTCTGAGCGAATCTGAACAGCCCGACCCCGGAGGTGAGTGGATAGGCGAGAAAGAACCAACCTGATCGCCCTCAGTTCCAGGACGTTGATGGAAGCATGGGCCTCTTGTGGGCCCCACCGACCCTGGAACCTCAGGGACTTCCAGAAGCCTCCCCAGCCGGTCAGACTGGCATCCGTGGTGACCTTTTCCCAGCACGGGGGCAGGAAGGACCTGCCCCCCAGAAGATTCCTTGAGTCCAGCCACCACGAGAGAGACTGTCTGGCCAGGAGAGACAGAGCAAATTTCTGATCCAGGGACACAGGATCCCGATCCCAAACTGACAAGAGGTGCAACTGAAGAGGTCTCATTTGAAACTGAGCAAAGGGGACTGCCTCGAAGCAGGACACCATCAGGCCCACCAACTGCATCCCCTGATGGATGGAGGGATGAGGTGTCAGTCTCCTCGCCTTTCCTGCCCTTTAAGGCATCGTGAGCGCGCCATACCACGGACTGCATGCAGCAGCAGACATGCTCGGCTGCATGGTTTTAACAGAGCAGGCTCTTCTTCTGTCGCATGCTCCACAGTAACACCTGCTGTTCAGCCCATTGGAAGTGCACAAGGCCTAGAGTGTAAGCTCTTGGACTTGATTTCACTTCCTGGTGTCCTGAGTTTGAATGGACAGGAAGTGACTTCACCAGACTCTGGCACATCCCTCCCTGTGCTGATTGATATCTATTTAAGAGGACAGCTGGCCTACAGCCAATGCTGTGTTATCAGCTTACTTCCTGGATTTCCCTGATTCCTGAATACCTGATTTAATACCTGGATTTATACACTGACGGATAACCTGATTTTTTACGCGGATTGCTTATGAACTTTGCCTGTTTTCTGCCTGCCTCTGACCCCGGATTCACCCTTGGACTCTGCTCAGACTTTTATTTGCTCTTGGAGTTTTTTCTGCTTCACTTCGCCCCATACCTGGGGCTCAGCTCAGCTCTCCCCATGATTGTAGCCAGGAGGCTTGACAGTATAACACAGCCATAACATGAGCTCCGGTGGGGAACCTCGTCCCTTTGATATTTTGATGCAGCAAGTCTTTTCCCTCTGTGCAGCCGTCCAGGGCTTACAGGGAGGCTTTACTCAGCTTGTGGATCAGCTAAATCAACTCATGCCCCCGACAGTATCTTCGGCTACAGCTGTTCCTACTACACAGGGGGCAGATTCCGGGGTCACCCCTGAACCCCAAGTTCCTTTCCCGGAATTTTTCTCAGGAAATCGCCAGAAGTTTCGTGCTTTTAGGAACAGTTGTCAGTTATTATTTTCTCTGCAACCACGAACCTATGCTGCTGAGGAAGTCCGGGTCACAATTGTTATTTCCCTTCTTCAAGGGCCTCCCCAAACATGGGCCCATTGTCTTCTGGAGCAAAATCATCCTTGTCTGGCCTCTGTTGATCTTTTCTTTTCTGCTATGGCAGCCATCTATGATGATCCGGGACATGTTGCATCTGCAGAGACAGCTCTCCGTAATTTGCGACAGGGTAGCCGCCCAGTTGAGGAGTATGTTGCCGATTTTCATTGCTGGAGTTTTGACACCCAGTGGAATGAGCCAGCTTTAAAACATCAGTTTCGTTAAGGTCTTTCTGAACTGATTAAGGATGAACTGGCCCACTTCGACACTCCTGAAACTTTAAATGAACTTAATCTTGCAGCCATTCTGGTGGATCGCCGGCTGCGGGAACGCCGTGAAGAGCGTTCAGCCCTAGCCCAATGGTTTGCTCCACAGTCCTCGCCTGCATCACCTGACTCTCCGCAGACCGATTCGGGGGTTATCAAGCCCATGCAACTGGGAACCATCCGGGCTGCTTTGTCCCAAGAGGAAAGACTGCGCCGGAGGCGGCTAAACCTTTGCATGTACTGCGGGAACCCCGGACACTTTCGGGTTAATTGTCCCACCAGACCCGCAGCTATGAGGAGATCAACACCTCTTGTTAAGAGCACACCACTTCCTGTGCCTGGTTCTCACCTCTCTGTGCTTCTTAGTTTACAACTTCCCGGACGAAGGGTTGAGACCAGGGCCATGATTGACTCCGGGGCCTGCAGCTGTTTCATGGACTTAGAATTCGCACAGACTCACAATATTCCATGTGAAGTTCGGCCTACCCCTCGGCTTCTCACTTTGGCCGACGGATCTACCGTCAAGTCCGGACCGGTGTCCCATAGAACTAAATCGCTTGGCTGCTCTACTCCTGATGGACACGGACATGGAATTAATACACTTTGATTTAATGCACTCTCCTTTGTACCCTATTATTTTGGGTTTCCCGTGGCTCTCTATACATAACCCTGTCATCGACTGGTCTTCCGGTTCAGTTTCTTTGTTCTCTCCCTATTGCAACCAATTTTGCAGACAGCAGGAGAGTAACCTCTCTGTAGTAACCCTTAATCCACCGGATTCCCTTCCGCCTGCGTATCTAGAGTTCCAGGATGTGTTTGACAAAAAAGGTGCAGACCAGCTACCTCCTCACCGCTCTTATGACTGTCCAATAGACCTTCTACCTGGGTCGGCCATCCCTTTTGGACGTATTTATCCGTTGTCTGAAGCCGAGTTACAGACTCTCCGTGAATATATTGATGAAAACCTGGCTAAGGGTTTTATTAGACATTCCACTTCGCCTGCAGGAGCAGGGATATTCTTCGTGGAGAAGAAGGATGGGTCTCTGAGACCCTGTATAGATTACCGGGCCCTCAATCAAATTACAGTCAAGAACCGATACCCTTTGCCCTTGATTTCTGAACTCTTCCAGCATTTGGGGTCCGCTCGGTTCTTTACAAAGTTGGACTTGAGGGGAGCCTACAACTTAATTCGGATCCGTCAGGGTGACGAATGGAAGACGGCCTTCCGCACACGATATGGTCACTTTGAATACCTGGTCATGCCGTTCGGACTCTGTAATGCCCCTGCAACATTCCAGCACTTTGTAAATGACGTGTTCCGGGATTGTCTTGATATTTTCGTCATCATCTACCTGGACGATATACTAATCTTCTCTTCCTCCCTCTCGGAACATCGGGAACATGTCCGTCGTGTCCTTCTGCGTCTTCGAGAGCATCAATTATACGCCAAACTGGAGAAATGTCAGTTTGAACAACCTTCTATTCAGTTCCTGGGGTTACTTATCACCAGTACCGGCATTGTGATGGATCCTGAGAAGGTGGCTGCTGTCTTGGACTGGCCACAACCTATGAATCGCAAGGAAGTACAGCGTTTCATTGGCTTCGCCAACTTTTACAGACGTTTTATTAAAGATTTCTCACAGATAGTCCGCCCTATCACCAATCTCACCCGTAAGAATACTCCATTTGTCTGGTCTGAAGCTGCTGAGGAGGCCTTCTCTCATCTCAAGGAGCGTTTCACTTCTGCCCCTATCTTGAGACATGCCGACCCTGAGCTCCCTTTTGTACTTGAAGTAGATGCCTCCGTCAATGCTGTAGGAGTAGTACTCTCTCAACGAGAATCTGAGCAAGGAGAACTCCATCCCGTAGCCTTCTTTTCCAGAAAACTGTCTTCAGCAGAGCAAAACTATGATGTTTGTGACATCCAATTTTGATCCTCACAGACCACAAGAACCTGGAGTACCTTCGGTCTGCAAAAAGACTCCGGCCACGTCAGGCAAGGTGGTCACTATTCTTTTCCAGATTCTCTTTTCATATTTCTTACCGTCCAGGAAACAAAAATACCAAACCTGATGCACTCTCCCGTCTTCATCCTTCTGACCAAGGTCCTGAACCTGTGGAACCCACTATTTTGCAACCGAACCATTTTTTGTTACTTGAATCTGAACTCATTGCTGAAATTCGACGAGCATCCGATTCTATCCCAGAGAACCTACAATCTGAACTATCACGAGTAGATGGAATTCTTGTCCATCAAGAAAAGATTTTTGTTCCTGAATCTTTACGTTCCAGGGTTCTGGCCGAATTCCATGATCACCCCTTGGCAAGCCATTTCGGGCTCAAGAAGACGCTACATCTGATTCAACGTCATTTCTGGTGGCCCACCTTAAGAGCAGACTGTATATCACATGTTTCTTCTTGTGGGACGTGTGCCCGGAATAAACACATAACCACCAAACCTGCAGGTCTTCTCATGCCTCTCCCAGTGCCAGAACGTCCCTGGGAACATATTTCTATGGACTTTATTGTAGAACTTCCACCTTTGGACAACAACAACACTATCTTGGTGGTTGTGGACTATTTAACCAAGTTTGCTCATTTTATAGCTCTCCCCAGCCTTCCTTCGGCCTCGAAGTTAGCACAAATTTTTGTGAAAGAGATTGTTCGTTTACATGGCCTGCCGTCTAAGATTGTGTCTGACCGCGGTTCCCAATTTACTGCCCGGTTCTGGACAGCGCTCTGTAGGAGTTTAAGGATCACTTTGGCCCACTCATCGGCCTATCATCCCCAGACCAACGGACAAACTGATGGGTGAATCAATCACTGGAGCAGTACTTACGATGCTACTCCTCGGCCCTGCAGGACAATTGGACACAGTTACTCCCATTAGCTGAACTGGCTTATAATAACTCTGTCCATTCTTCGACCCGCCTCACTCCGTTTGCTGCAAATTATGGATTTGATGCCAAGACCTTGCCTGATACCTGCATCCCAGTGAATGTACCGGCAGCTGCAGATTTAGGAGCTCATCTAACTGCCACTCATCAGATGCTCCGAACAACCCTTCGAGCTGCCCAAGAACGTTACAAAAGGACAGCAGACACTCATCGGTCTTCAGCTTCCAATTTTGCAGTAGGAGATCAAGTCCTGCTCTCTACCACTCATCTAAGACTTCATCTTCCTTCTAAGAAGTTGGGTCCTAAGTTTATCGGGCCTTTTAAGATTAAGAGAGCTATTAATGAAGTTGCCTTTGAATTGGAATTACCTAATCGCCTGAAGATACACCCAGTTTTTCACGTGTCCCTTTTAAAGAAAGGAACTTTTAGAGATTCCCAAGATAAACCTCCTGATCCAATTATTGTGGATGGTGAAGAGGAATATGAGGTTGAACAGATCCTGGATTCACGGAAGAGAGGTTCCTCCATTCAGTATCTTGTTCGTTGGAAAGGTTACGGCCCAGAGGAAGATTCCTGGGAGCCATCTAGTAATCTCAATGCTCCACAATTAATCAGAGCTTTTCAGCAAAGACTCTCTAGATCGGCCGCCCAGAGGCATCCTTTAAGGGGGGGGCAATGTCAGTCTCCTCGCCTTTCCTGTCCTTTAAGGCATCGTGAGCGCGCTATAGCACGGACTGCATGCAGCAGCAGACATGCTCGGCTGCATGGTTTTAACAGAGCAGGCTCTTCTTCTGTCGCATGCTCCACAGTGACACCTGCTGTTCAGCCCATTGGAAGTGCACAAGACCTAGAGTGTAAGCTCTTGGACTTGATTTCACTTCCTGGTGTCCTGAGTTTGAATGGACAGGAAGTGACTTCACCAGACCACATCCCTCCCTGTGCTGATTGATAGCCCTATTTAAGAGAAGAGGACAGCTGGCCTATAGCCAATGCTGTGTTATCAGCTTACTTCCTGGATTTCCCTGATTCCTGAATACCTGATTTAATACCTGGATTTATACACTGACGGATAACCTGATTTTTGACGCGGATTGCTTATGGACTTTGCCTGTTTTCTGCCTGCCTCTGACCCCGGATTCACCCTTGGACTCTGCTCAGAATTTTTATTTGCTCTTGGAGTTTTTTCTGCTTCACTTCGCCCCATACCTGGAGCTCAGCTCAGCTCTCCCCATGATTGTAGCCAGGAGGCTTGACATGAGGACACGACAGCCGAGCCTGAGCATGCAGCTGAAAACCCTCCACCTTCTGCTGAGGAAGGAACACCTTGACCTGAGAGGTATCCAGAGTCATGCCCAGAATGGTCCTCACCAATGACGGGGACAGAGAAGACTTGGGATAGTTGATCACCCAGCCGAAAGACTCCAGAGTGGATGTCACCATTTGAGTTTCCCGCTCGGCCTGAGGAAAAGACTTGGCCATAATCAGGATGTCGTCCAGGTAAGGAATGATGCGGATGCCCTGGTTCCTTAGCAGAGCCATCACTCCCGCCAGCACCTTGGTGAACACCCGAGGTGCCGAGGTGATACCGAAGGGTAGAGCCACAAACTGGTAATGCTGATCCTGCAGCTCGAACCTTAGAAATCTATGATGACCTGGGAAGATAGGCACATGAAGACAAGCATCCTTGATGTCCACAGTGGTCATGAAATCTCTGATGACCTGGGAAGATAGGCACATGATGATAAGCATCCTTGATGTCCACAGTGGTCATGAAGTCGCCCGGGCGAAGGGTACTGACAGCAGAGCGCAGCGTCTCCATGCGAAAATGCTTGAATCTGACAAATTTGTTGAGGCCCTTCAGATCCAGAATGGGCCTCAGAGAGCCATCCTTTTTGGGAACCTCCTACACTGAGGCAGCCTCCCATCCTTGGCTAGAACATCAAGACATTCCCCAAACAGCAGTCCCACGAAGGGGAGGACAGTGAGAGCTTTCTTAGCTGCAGCGTCAGACAGAGACCAGACAGAGCGGCGCATAGCCACCAAGAGCGCAGAGGTCCTTCCACACAGCCGCACAGCATCATCCATAGCAGTAAGGATAAACAAAATCAGTGCAAACTAAGAGAGTCCTATATTCCTCCCCCACACTACCAGCTGTTGTGCCATCAATGAGACGCTTAAGCAGTTTCTTAAGGGCAATAGCAGTAATGGCGGCAGCACATACAGGGCGCAAGCCAGCCCCCACACAGGTAAAAGCATGGCAGGCCACTTGATCCATGCGCCGGTCCTCACCGTCCCTCAGAGTGGTAGTGTCAGGGGAAGGCATGACAGAAGTATTGGACAAGCCTAGCACGGGAGCATTCACTTCAGGGGAAAATGACCACCTCTTAACAAGATCAACGGGAAAGGGATGCCTTTTATCCAAACCCCTGGGCACCGCAGGCAACTTGTTAGGACGTTCCCATTCTTTAAGCACCAAGGTGGTAAAATGTTCCTGCTCAGGGAACTCTAGACGCTGTTTACCAGGGCGAAAAAGCTCCCCCTGCTTTCTTTTAGCTGCCTCGGGGCAGCAATGTGCAAAATTTCAAAAATATGTGACAGCAGATTATCAGTGTCCTCAGGGTACCATGATTCCTCTCCGGACGCAGACCCAGGGTCACTATCGCAACCCTCCTGCTGGTTCCCAGAGGAGTCAGAATCCTGGGAGAGCTCCCCCATCTCAAGGGGGTGACAGTCACCAAGATCATCAATCACCACATACATCTGAGTAAGGGGAGCAGGCCTGGGGTCCAGGTGTCTCTTCTTGCCAGAGGCCTTCCTAGGAGCATTCCTGGCAAGCTGCTTTTCAATGTTAGCCACCCGCAGAGCCAAATCAGAATGTGACTCCCTGCCAACATTCCCCTCACTGGGGCCCAATTGCAGGAGCGGGGGAATAGGTGAAGCAGAGTGAGGCGCAGAGCTGGAAAAGAAGCAGGCAACCCAGTTTGAAGTTCAAGAACACTTTCAGCGCATGGCACGCACACCGTGACACTGTTACTCACAGGGGATACCCCACACATGGAACACAGCCGTGCTTGCCCCGAAGGGCCCCCAAGCGCGCTATCCCCAGAAGCCTCCATATGGTGATTAGCACAGGTGCAATAGGCCAGCAGTGGGTACAGGCTTAAGACAGAAGCCACCCGGGATGCCCTTCCACGGGATGCCCCCAGAAGTTATTAAAGGGGGGATGAGGGGGAGAAAAGGAGTGGAGCCGGGATAAACCCCAACCCAATGGTATCCCCCCTGAAAGACATAAGTAAAATCACACATAAGCATCCCGCAGCAAAATACCCCAATTCAATTAAAAACCCCCCAAGGGGGACTCACGGACCAAAGACACAGAGGGGTAACACAGGCACCGACCGCTGAATAAGGCGACCTGCCAAGAAGCAGCGCTGCAGCCAGGAAAGAGAAATCCAGACGCGCAGCTCGTCCAAAATGGCGCCGGTAGAGGTACCTCGAGGGACAGGCCGCGAGGGGAACGACGCGATACGCATCATCACCCAGCCCCGTCCCCCCAAAGAGCGTGAAAAACTGCACTCACGTGACCCGGCCGGCGCCATGACAAAGCAAAATCACCTCAGGTTATAGCGGCCACAGCCACGGAACGCAGTACAAAGCGGCGCGGCAGCTAAAAAAAACAGAAAAAACACCAAAACACGTAAAAACACCACAGATATGACTACTCGCCACGAAAAAACAAAAATACGGAAAAACACCACAGATATGACTACTCGCCGCTACCACCCACCCCCTTTTCCCCCCCAACCAAGTTAGAGGGGGAGAGAGAGAGAAGAGAAAGCAGCGGCGAGCAGCCATGGTCAGGGAGGGAGGGGGGGCGCGGGGGGGACCCAAAGGAAAATGAGGCGACACAGTCCCCAAACTACTCAGAAGCTAGGACAGAAACTCTGCATCCCTAATAGGCTCACCATAAAGCCTATGACCGGCTACCCTTAGTGTTACAGGGTCTGCGGCTTGGAGCTGCGCTCCAGGAGCACTTGACCCTAGTGCTCTTCTACCTTCACCCGATCTGTCAGCCAAGGCTGGGAGGCAGTGAGGGTCCAGAAACGGATGGAAATAGACTTGCAGGGCGGCAGGCTTGGTTGCCCCGCTCACCTGCGCAAGAGAGAGAGCCATCTTCTAACTTTGCAGTCCACTGCAGAGGAAACACTGGGGAACTCTATGGTTAAGCCCGTTTTTATAGGGAGCTGGGACGAGCCACAGTTTTTCTGCAGTACCACTGCGCCACCTTGTGGCGGAATAACCCAACTGTTATGAATACCGAAGCGGGCCGTGCCATGCAATAAAGAAAGTTGCAGGCAGCCAAGCATCTTGGTCATACCTGAAATTGCTTGCCCCTTCCTCATGGTGCGGGCTAACCATGGCCGCAGCTCACTATACAGTTTATATAGGGAAGCGCGATTAAGTTGGGTCAGCTCGAACAGCTCAACGTCATGCATGCGATAGATATACATGCATCTCCGGTGCAATCTGGCCTCGGCCATGCTGATACATGCAATGCCTTGGAGCTGAACGCGCTCATACTCCTCCACATAGCCGCAATACATGATCAACAATAGCAATCCGAGTAAAAAATGGTCCCGTAAGTAGAGCGGAAATTAAACCGTTTTATAGGGCGGTGGTCCATCGGCAATCAGGTCTCAGAATCAGACGCAAGCCCATCCCAATAACATAACTTATCTGAACTAACGCAAATTATCATATTTAGATCCGAAAATGATCCGAACTAACGCAAATGACTTCGATCCATCCATCGAAAGCACATATACGCGTTAGCGGGAGCAACTATACGCATGGAAAAAGTAACATAAAAACCAAAAAACAAGGCAAACAGGAAAAAAAAATACACAGACACATGCGAAAGTCTGTGTGTATCTGTTTCTGAATCAACCCTATTGTCAGTAAAGTGGTGAGTTTTCGGAGGGACAGTGGGTTTCAAAGTGGGACTGTCCAACCAAAAGTGGGAGCAGTCAAAACTACAATGGAATGGTTTAAATCAAAGCATATGCATGTGTTGGAATGGCTCAACCAAAGTCCAACATTTTGTTGAGAATCTGTGGCATAACATGAAAATTGCTGTTTACAATTGCTCTCCATCCAATCTAAGCTATAACTAGTTTGCAAAGACATACTTTCAGCTGTAATTTCATCTTAAATTAGTGCTACAATGTATAGACTCAGGAGGGCACCACCACCACCAAACAAGTGAAATCCAGGAGAAAACCTAGAGTCCGGGACAGCGTGAGAGGGCGGGGCACATTTGGGCCCAGATATTGGGAGAAAACCAAATGGCTTCACTTACGCCACAATGCAATTATAAATACATTACAGGAGCACAATTGGGAATTTCTGAGCATAAAATAGATTTAAATGATACTTGTAATGTGTGTAAATGGCGTAATGAAAAGCAAATGTGTCGGCGCAACTGATATCGGCGCAACTGAAAAGCAAATGTGTGGAGTGAGATCTCAATTCAGGGCGTCTGCAGGTGGATCAGAAATGCTGCAAGATATTGGCGCAACTAGAGAGGGCAAAGGGGGAGGATGGCAGGGCAGCTAAGTTTCCCTGGCGTCTGTCACAGAAGCCTAAGACAAGAAGTAGGATGTAGGATGAGGGTGATCTGAAAGACACTGTCATCCAAATAGTATGCAGCATTGCGGTGGGGGCTAACAGAACCTAGTAGTTTAGAGTAGTTTTAGAGGTCCCGAAGTTCCTCTTTAAGTGGGAAGCACTCTCACATTAGTTTTCTAGATTCAAAGCACACTCGCTTGACATCTGAAGCTCCAATGGTGCAGCTGACTATTCCTCCTTTTACTTCCCACTGTACTTTGAAGAATATTTGTTCACCATATTGTTTTGTCAAAATGTAATATTCTAAAGTGTATTCTAAAGAAAAGTTTATTTTAGCCTTTCTTTTTAAAACATAATACCATATTTTTTTTTATAAAATTAGTATTATATTTGTAAATTATAGCAATTTTCATTTTTTTCACTTTTTTGTTTTAATAATTAAAAATAATCCCTATTTACTATAAATAATATTACATTAATTTAAAGGTAAAAACATTGGCAAAATCAGGAAAATTCAATTCCCACTACAATCACCTCGGAATAAGAATAGTCAAGATTCATCAATATTTCATCAAGATATTCAGCAAATGGCTCCATTTCTCTAAAAATAGTACTGAAACACACCAAAGGCACCTTTCTCACCAACAAAACTATGGAGGGAGTTCTCGCATCAATTTCTTGCCTTAATAGGTTAATTAGGTTAATTGTGATACCTGAACCATGCAAGCCTGATTTGCGAGAATTTTCTCTCTCAGAAGAATTTAAAATGGCAATACTAGCTTGTATGCAAATTTATGCTTAAAATACTTGGACCTGCCGCTGTATAGAGCCCTGGTAAGGCCACAGCTAGAATACTGTGTGCAGTTCTGGAGACCTTACCTGCAAAAAGACATTATTCAAATAGAACGTGTCCAAAGGCGGGCAACGAAAATGGTGGAAGGACTTAAACTTAAAACTTATCAGGAGAGACTTAAAGAACTTAATTTGTATAGTCTGGAGGAAAGAAGGGAGAGGGGGGGCATGATTGAGACCTTTAAATATGTGAAAGGATTGAATAAGATTCAGGAGGGAAGTGTTTTTAAGAAGAAGCTTAATGATAGAACAAGGGGGCACAACCTGAAGCTAGTCGGGGGGAAATCAGGAGCAATGTTAGAAAATATTATTTTACAGAAAGAGTAGTAGATGCTTGGAACAAACTTCCAGCAGAAGTAGTTGAAAAATCAACAGTCACTGAATTTAAACATACCTGGGATAAGCACACATCTATCCTAAGATAAAGAGTACATACAGTATACACATAAGGGCAGACTAGATGGACCGTATGGTCTCCTTCTGCCATCAACCTTCTATGTTTCTATGTTTGGCATGAGAAGGTGCCTGTGGAATCATGCGAGACACAAAAGTAAGGTTCTCACACAGGGTGCTCACAGAGTGCTAAATCAACCCTAATGTACAACTGAACCACACTTGGCCTATTTTGTAAAATGAGTCTCTACCCATTTTACATTCTCCAGAGAAATAAAAAATGTCTTCACAAAGAAAACCCAGAAGTGAAGTGCAGAGGGTGCCATTATCCTAGGAACACCAATCTGATTTGGCAAGGTTTTTTATGTAAAGCAGAACAAAACCCCCAAAAACGACTTAATCTATTTTGCTCCCCCACCCCAGGTACATTACCGTTTGGATATTTTCTGCTCTCATTGCTGCTTTGTATTTCTGTTACAGTGATTTAATTTTCGTTTCACCAGGTATGCCATTTGTTTCTGACAGGATACCATTGTTCTAAACTAGCTGTTTAAGCCCCCATTTGTGAGTTCAACCATTACCAGGACACTAGGGAGTTTGATATGTGGGTTTTTATTCCTTGAAATGTAACCTTCCATAGGAGGTGGTTGATCTACTTTAAATTGACCAGCACTGTTCATCTGGATGGAGACAAGGGGGGTCGTAGGGCATGCCACCTGTTCAGTTTCTGACAGTTACTGGGAGTAAGTAGGGTACATTAAAAGGGCTGTCAGTGTGTTCTGTACCAGGTAGGTGTGAGGCTACTCATCCCTGGTTTGTTCTTTAGCTTTAGGGGGTGCATTGGAGTGAACACAGCCTGTTTTGTCCCCGGGGAGGGGGCACAAACCAGCAGTCTTCCACAGGGCTTATGCCAACATTAAAACAGCATGTGGAAGCAAGCCACAAACGGTGACTACAAGTGACACATTACTCCTCATATTCCTTGGTTTGCATAAATAATTCTGCTGTACTCTGCTTTGTACCTATGATTTAATGCAACTCTGATCAGCTGTACCATTCTTCTATCAGTAGGTAAGTTGCCTAAATTAAGAAAGCATTTCACTTGATAAGAAAAAAGATGACTACCAGCAGCTGGTGTTTCTGGTGATTCGAACCTCCCTATATCACTGTAGATAGGGCTGTCCCAGCTGGCCTGTGCATTCTGGGATCACATTGGGCTGAGTACACAGGATAAGCATCTTAGCATGGACAATCACATGATGCATCCTTCTCTCCAACCAAAAGGATCTAGATGGGGACTGTGATGTCAGCATTGTGGCTGATGGTGAATGATGGTGATTCAGCATGCAGGACTGCAACACCTTTTAAATTACTTTTTCTTTATAGTCTTCATGTAATCATGTCACCAAACCACCATTGCTCTACAAATACATAATGGAATTGACACTTTGGAATATTTCTTTAGATATCCTTAAACTGCAGTACTCCTCCTTGTGGACCATATTTATCTATTTAATGGTACTGATTACTATAATTAAACTAATTTAAGGACACTGACCATGGTTTCTGCAAGTAATTCACAAAGGGTCACAAGGTGAGCACATAAAACCCCCAGGTTGCTCACTGTCTAGTGCGCTACTGATGTAACCATAGATTTGTAATGGTCACCACAACCTCCTTGCAGCAATTTCAAGTTGCCCACTCTTCCATACATTTAACAGAAAATATATTAAAAGAATACAATCACATAAGGGTAAAGAGTTACCTTTATTTTGGGTCCCCTCCACCAGCAGTTTCACTATGGAACTACAATAGATGTCAGGTTATTGATTCTTACTGACTAGATGTCCTGAAGCAGGGGGGTGCAACGGTAATTACCTCATTGGAGCCCATGAGGTCATGAGATCATGAGGTCAAAGGGACCCAATGATGGTTGCTTCTCTATCTGATTTATTCAAGTTTTGTCACATGGCCTCTTGTACAGAAAGAAAACCATATATTTGTTGTTTCAGTGTTTATTGGCCTAATTGTAAAGTTAAGCAAAATGCTAAATGTGTCTCTAACATGAAATCATTTTTAAACCTCCTGCAACAGTTTTGCAGGGTTGAGATTTTTAGGTGGGATACAGAATTATTTGAGTTGATTAGAAATTGCAACATATGAAGTATTCATTAAAAGGTCTCCATTCAGTCTGGACTAAAAAGTAGTCCTATCTGATTAAATAAAAAGATGGGCACCTAGCTTGTGACTGTCTTCTCACGGCACTTATTCAAAGTTATACTCTTATTTTAGAGGAGGCTTTTATTTGACAATTTGGGTCACCAAAACTTTTTCATAGAACACCCTTTTTCATAGTAATAGAAGTACTGGCAAGTATGCCTTGAAAGTTCATGTAAATAGTTGTATTACCAAATCACACTAAACATTATTCTGGCAATATTGCACTAAAGTGGTCAATATGATTGCAACAATGGAAGACAGAATACCATTATCAGTTTGGGGCTTACTTTTATATTTTACTTTTAGAGAAATCCAAGGTGTCAGTGATTGTGGTTTTCACATTAAACAAAAGGCACTTGGAAACTGGACGCTTTAAGAGGAACAGGTCTGGCTCACCCCTAGCCTTAATTAAATCAGAAGGCAAAGAAGATCAACAGATTATGTGATATTGTTAAAACTTCTCATATTGATCTCCCATTGCTGAGCTTGGCTAGTCAAGACCTATGAAGTAAAAGAGTAACACAGCTATACCAGTGATATACTTGCAAAGGACCTGTTGCTCAGCAAAGCGTCTCTCACCTCAGAAATCTTGCAATATAGAAGTTAAGCCAGCATATAGCTAAAATATTAGTCTATTCCATATCATTAAATCGATAACATCAGAAAATAATCCACATGCTGCTACGTGTTTCAGAGCTTCTGGCTCCTTAATCATGCATGTGTGTGTGTGAAGCAAAGCAATTACTTGTATCCGTTTGTATAAGCCGCACCTCACTTCCTGCCCACCTGACCGCGGTGTATCAATGCCTGCCTGCCCCGAAAATGGGTGTGTCAAATAACCAGCATGCTGGGCCGTGGCAGTGTACCAACAGGACCAGCATGCAGATGCTTCTCCCTGAAATCGTGAAGCAGATCAACAGTCTGAAAGAAACAGCCTGCCCACCCATGGCCAGGAACTCTCCAGGGGCGGGTAGTGGAGGCCCACTGGTCAACCACTGTGAGTCTCCTCCTCCACCCACCCCACACACTCCACCCCTGAAAGCATGGTCAGATGACAGCGGCCAATTCCACAGAGGGAGAGGAAGGGGAAGAGGAAGGGGAAGCACGTGCCACGCACAGATGCACCACCACCACCAAACAAGTGAAATCCAGGAGAAAGCCTAGAGTTCGGGATAGCGTGAGCGGGCGGGGCACAATTGGGCCCAGATATTGGGAGAAGACCAAATGGCTTCACTTACGCCTCAATGCAATTATAAATGCCCATTACAGGAGCACAATTGGGAATTTCTGAGCATAAAATAGATTTAAATGATACTTGTAATGTGTGTAAATGGCGTGATGAAAAGCAAATGTGTCGGTCCAAAAAATGTATAGAAGCAACTGTTTGAAAAGTAGCCTGGGTGACGGGTCCCATCACCCAGGATTAAACCAAGTGGTCTGCGAGGGAGAACACCCCTCCCTGCTTCTGCATAGTGAGGTGTGCACAGCAGTGTATTGGATGGAAGGGTGGATGAAATGTGATGTACAGCGCCTGCCTGTTAACAAATGCCTGGCACGGGCCCACGCCTTGCTAAAGGGATAGCAGAGATGGGGCCGCTGCTCTCGCATGCGCCGCTGGACCGGGAAAGAAGGTGAGTTTCCAGGGTTCACACAGTGGGACATCCCAATTCTGGATGCCCCAGGGGGAGGGAATCTAGCGACCCTGGAATCTTATAGATTTCACGGCCATCGGGGCATGAGTTTTGGTCCACTTTAAAGGGCAGTATTATATGCCATTTCAACATTCCACTGAACTATAAAAAAATTACTATGTTAATATCAATACCATACAATGATCAAAACAGGGCATTATTATATAGCAACTGTCAGAAAAAAATATGTGAATACTGTGATCCCCATGTGGACCCGAACACATTTAAGCAATATTATGAATAAATCATTACTGGATAACATATATTTATATTGATATGTATATACTACACTATCCAATTCTAAAAAGAGATTAGTGGTATATATTTTAAATGTAATGTCCCATTGTCAGGGAACCACGGGGTCACTCGATCCAACTATAAACCAGGGACCTCCTGACACACAGACCGTGTTCTCCAAAACCCTTGTCCGAGTTCTCCTATCAGAACCACCAGGCCCAAAGCCTGCAGACACACAGATTCTTGGTTTAAGGCAAACAGATCGCTCAAGTTAAAATTTAAGTTTTAATGCTATAAGCACACTAGGCAGTGATAACAAACATTTGGCTATGATGGAATATGAAATGATACAGATGATACAAAATGCTGTTCTGAGACGGTTATAGGATAGAGTGAGTTACACAGAGAAACAATATTCAGTTACCTTAGTATGCAGTTTGCAGAGTAGTGGTGATGATGGGCTCTCACAAGAGGTAAGTGAAGAGCTTACAGATGATTTGGGCCACCTCCAGCACGCTGCCGCGAGACCCCTCCAGAGAATGACAAATGCCTGGCTCAGGGTTACCCTATTTATGCGGCGAGAGCCCTCCACCCCCTCCCCTCTGTGGGACGGGTTGTCACCTTCCAATGTTCTGGGGCTTGCTTCAGCCCCTAAAACCCTTTCGGGGTTATAACTTTAAGCAGGGGGGTCGTATGGCTTTGGAAGCGCTACCAAATGATTGTGCTGGACGCGGGGCGTCCGATGAGTCCAGAAATGGGGTCCCTAAGTGGGTCAGAACCTTAGATCTCCGTTTACCTGGTTTTCCTTTACTGCTGAGCCCGCAGTAACCTATCCCCGTGTGCGGTTTTGTGAGCCGGTTCTGATTCTGTACCTGGTTTGGTGCTGGGACACATGGGGGCGCAGCTATGGTCCGATTTGTGTTGGTGCTGGATGTCTGCAGCTCTTCTCTTTCATGTGACATATTCACAGCCAGGGGTCCAGCGAGCTGCAGACCAACTGGAGCCTTACCAGGCTAGAGGTGTGACAGTCAGCAGGGGGGGGGGGCCTGTGATCTGCGCTGTTCAATACATAAATGCTAATTTCCCTTCCTGAAGATAAGGACCTGTGCATTTATAACAGGGGGAAATAAAGGGGAACTCCAGACTTGGATATGTGAGCTTTCTGCGCTTAAGCTGGATCGTTCCTTCACACCCATCTTTCATTCAGGCCCCATGGGATTCTAGTATGCATCTTAAAGTTCCAGTACGCCTCACTGGATAACAATTTCTATATTTTTTTATAATTATTTTAATTTATTTCTCAAGGAGGGAATGCAAGATCTCTCCCGTGAGGCCGCAGCGGGTACCGTTCTGACCTGGGAGAGTTCAACCCTGACACGCAAGGATGCTAGTTGAGAGCCACTGAGCTCGCTCCACCCCCCAGGCCCACCCGCGCCCAAACTACACGTTCGGTGCCACATCTCCAGACCTAAGAAGACCAAGAGAGAAGAAGGGGAAAAGAAATGGGAAAGAAAGGGGGGGAGGGATGAGGGAGGGAGGGTGCGAGGGCAGCAGACCCCGAGCCCCCCAGGGAGATCCGGGCCGACTTTCACAGCTCTGAGACTACATTACCTGCCCATTACCCTCTGCCCATACCCCCCGTCCCCCTGAGCTCCCAATGATTCAAGTTGCTTGTAGCGTAGGGTATGCCTGAACAGATAGCAGGGTGTTCAGCTGAGGAGGAATTGCGGTGTTTTGTCATGCACGGCGGCCGTGAGCTCCTCCATTTCCATGATGCAATGGACCTCCTTGACCCAATCTACCAGGGAGGGGGCAGTCTCCGATTTTCATAGCCTCGGTATGACCAATTTGGCAGCATTAACCAGGTGTCTTAACAGCGATCTCTTATACTTCTTTACAGGCATGTCAGCTAGGTGGAGCAGGAAAAGCGCCAGGTCTCTTTTAACGGGCTCCTGAACTATGTTGGTGGTTACAATTGAGGACACAGAAGGGGGCGAGTTTTGGACACTCCCAGAAGATGTGGAAAAAAGTTTCCACCCCCCCCCCCCCCCTCTGACACCTCCAACAGACTAGGAAATGCGCTGGCTGGAGCGAAACTGTGCAGTCTCGCAGTATCAAAGATCCCCAGCGATCCCCTGCAATTTCAATCTGGGTTTATGCCCCTGCCCGAACTTAGTGAAGAGAGAGTTCAGGGATTTAAAATACGCACTTGGTATGTGGATTGGTAGGGTTTGAAATAGGTAAAGCAATTTCGGCAGGATTGTCATCTTTATGATGTTGATCCTCCCCAGCCAAAAGAATGTAGGGAGATCCCAGTTCACCAAGTCCATCTTGATTTGTTAAGTAGGGGAATAAAATTAAGAGAGTAAGATTTATCCAACGTGTCCGTGATCTTAGTGCCTAGGTAAGTAATAGCCGATTTTGGCCACTTAAAGGGGAATGAAGATTTCAACCCGTCCTCCGAGGCTTTCGGGAGGTTAATACCTAGAGCTTCCGACTTATCATAGTTTATCCTAAGAGAGGAAAGTCTACCATATCTCTCAAATTCCTTCATGAGCACGGGGATGCCCACTAGCGGATTAGATATAAAGAAGAGAAGATCATCGGCAATTTTATGCGAAGTAGATTCCAACTCAATCCCCTGGATATCAGCCTCCCTCCTCACTCTGCATAGAAAGAATTCCATTGTTAAGGTGAACATCAGGGGGGAGAGTGGGCAGCCCTGCCTGGTGCCGTTTCTAATGAAAACCTGTCCAGAGAGAGATCTATTTGCGCTGAGTCTTGCCATTGGGTTGGTGTACGGGGAGATGATACATTTTAGTGCAAGGGTGCCAAGACCTATGTGTTCCAAAACTGCTCTGATGTACAACCAGTTTACCCGGTCGAGGGCCTTCTTGGCGTCAGTGGGCAGGAGGACCGCCGACCTCCCCATCACCTTCGTTTTGTGGATTAGATTGAGGGTAGGGATAAAACTGCTTCTCGGGTAGGGATAAAACCTGACTGATCAATGTCCACCAAACCAGGGAGGAAGCCTTGTCTGCCAAAATCTTGAAGAACAAGATTTCAAATGCTTGGATAACAATTTCTTAAATATATAACCCCCCCCCCCCCCCCGGGGACTCAAAGTGACTCAAGTGTTCGAGGACTATTACTTTCATTTTACTCCCCCTACCTTGGTTCTCTCTAAAATGTTTTGAAAGATTTCATATGTTTCTGCCTGTCACTTCTAATTTTGCCCCAAAGGCAATTCTGGTCCTCAAAGATCTGTAAGTATATCCTACATACTGGCATCTATATGTGCCAACTGTAGACAACCAGCATGCTGGATGTTTTTTTTCTGTGTTTTGTACCAAACCTAAACTGACTGTTTTTCTACTGCCTACCTTAACCCCATCCCTTAGTATTTCTCTCAATATGGGGCCCCAATATAAAATGGGCAAATTCTTCTGCCATATTTTCTTTATGCCTTCAAAGTCAGAGGAGAATTCAGTCACAAATCTCAAAGATTTGAATTTAGTTTTTTGTTGATTTTTCTCCAAACTCTCTCGTGTGATCTGTACCATACTCTCGTTTTAGCTCTATTCAAAACCCATTCTGGATATCCCGGCTGTCTAAGGCATTGGCCAATATTCTGTACTTCTTTATGATAGGTGACATCCTCTCTGTGTTTCTCTGTGTCTGAACCATCTCCCCGACGGCCACACCTCTGATGGTGTGACCAGGGTGACAGCTCCGGGCATGGAGAAAGGTATAGCCTGAGATCTCTTTATGATAGGTGCTTGCGGCCATCCTTCCCTACCTTCAACTCCAAATCCAAATTACTAACTCTATCATAATGGCTTTCATTGGTAAATCTTAAATTCAAATCATTGGTGTTCAGATGTTCAGTGAAAAGGAGCAATAATTCAGGGCCACCTGCCCATATGAACACCAAGTGATCGCCATGTCATGATCGCCAACAAAAAGTAATTATGTTCTAGGAGATAGTTAGTAACCATTATCATTATTAAGTCTTTATCATACTTTGAGTAACTATCTAGATGGAAATGGATGGCCTCAAGGGCCAGACCATGAGATATGGATGAGTACAAGGACAACACGTGCGATGTGCAACACATCCCACCATCTGGCAAAGACACTTCTTCTTCTAACTGGGAGATTACATCAGTTTCTGATGAACCCAGGCGGGTGCTGGATCTGGTCTGAAGATGGTGATCCAGACTCTGGCCAAGCCATTCATTCAGGGACCCAACACAGACAAAGGGGGAATCCGCCTTGTGTATCCTGGGCAGGTGATGAAAG
Organism: Gastrophryne carolinensis; assembly: GCA_027917425.1. Taxonomy (NCBI): domain Eukaryota; kingdom Metazoa; phylum Chordata; class Amphibia; order Anura; family Microhylidae; genus Gastrophryne; species Gastrophryne carolinensis. Next base: position 442,291,593 of record CM051234.1, read on the forward strand.
TTGGGGCATACCTGTGCGCTGACCTCCAAATACTCAGCTGTCCTCACAGTCAAGGCCCCCAAGAACCACAGCCTCACCCAACAATGAATGGAGTTCCTCTTTAAACATGTCAGCGGATCACCAGCAAAATTGTGATAAGTATCATTTTCTTTCAACTGGACATGTGCTTCTAGGAGATAATCTTCTTTATTTAAGATTACAATACTTCCTTCCTAATCTGGGTTCTGGATTGTGATGGCATCATTCTGTTTCAGATCTTGTTTTTGTTGTTCTGTAAACAACAAAACAACAAAAATCCTCTTCCATTTCATCCTGAAATTGGTCAAATTGGTCAAATGATCTAATAAATGTATTTGTATCAATTATTGTATTGAATATATCCATTACACAAATGTGCAAAACTCAGTCTCTTAGATAGAACTCTTTCTTGTTTCAATGTTAGTATATTATAGGAAACTATTTCACTATAGCTTTGTCCTGAGTTTCCTCCCTCTCAGCAAGTAGCTTTAGTTTTTGCTCAAGTCCTGATCTTCTTTGGCGCCTCCTGCCGCCTTTTCCACCTGCCTCTTGCGCCAGACCCATTTGGGATCTGTACCCCTCTCTCCCCTCAAAATCACTTGGGGTATCATCACTGTCAGAGAACGCAGATGTGGAAAATGTAACATGTTTGGTCTTAAGAATGGATCTTGGATTGCCCATATGTCTACTCTCAGATTTAGACTGGGTCCCAGAATTAACTCTGTTCCTGTCGTAATCCTCCCTATCATGAGCAAATGTTCTCTGTTTCAATACATTTTTATTTATTTAAGTTTCCAGAATAGCAGGTTACAGTATAGTTCTTAAAGATAAACATACTAACCAGATCTTGCCACTGTACAACACTCGTGACACATACAAAAGTTGACATTACCACTCTGAAAAAAAAGTTATTCTAATGCATGGGCAGTATTTACTGCATCCGGATCTTCAGTAATTGTTCACAGCTAGAGCCCCCAGCCATAAAAAAAGAGAAATGCATGACCACTTTCGATCATGTTAAGTCTATGACACTGCCCATGTTGGTTACATGCAGAGATCAATTATATAGTAAAAAGTGGCTCTAAGAGGAAACAAGCTGGGACTAGTTGTCCACAGATGCCTGTGTGTCTTAACCCTTTCGCTGCCAGCCTACCTGGCGTTTTTGTCACCCTTTGTTGCCAGACCATTTTGCACTATTTTGCGCTCCCCATGTTCAAATGTGATTTTTGAAGGGATTTCCAGGGATTTCCCAGGAAAATGATATATTGTTTTTTTCAGCAGAGTCTGGGCTTTAACATGAAATGTCTTGTTTGTCATTTTTTAGGTGTATTCTCAATATTTTTGGGTGAAATATGTGCAAAAAAAAAAAAAAAATTTTTACATATTGTCGTTTTTTTTGTAATAAAAAATGTAAGTTTGTCAATGAAATCTTATTGCGTGTGAAATCCCAATTTCTCCCGGTTACAGCGGTACCACATATGTATAGGTAGACAACCTTTCCTGCCCAGGAGACTCCCCCAAACTGAAACAGCGCTTTAGGGGATTTTCAGATAAAATACAACTGTGCTATGCAATATGCGCACCTTGCACTTTTTCCAGAAAAACAACCCTTTACATTTGAAATACCCCCAACAAACTATATATTCTCTGGAAGTACACACCTCAAGCTTTCTAGGCGTACCAGGCTTGTTGATGTGGCCATAGTTTTCTGGAAGTAATCCCTCAATGGATTCTTTGGTTGCAAAGAGTTTCCCTAAAAAAAGGATAAAAAAGCAGAATCAAAGCCACATTTTCCTAAAAAAACTATATACAAACAAGAAAAAACAAGTTTAATCTGAAAACGCAACCATCCCCCGAACAGAACAATACCCAACATGCATAGCTACTGTCAAGGGAAGAGTTGCCAAACACACCAAAGTAAAGCATGTGCGTAACGGTAATTTTACTTGAAAATTTCAGCTCTGCAGACAAAGTGCGCACCTTGCGATTTTTCAACCAAAACAACCCTTGACATTTGGAATATCCCCCATAAACCATATATTCCCTGAAAGTACACACGTTAAGCTTTCTAAGGGTACCCAGCTTGTTGTAGTGGGCTCATCTTTCTGGAAGTATCCCTCAAAGAATTCTTTGTTTGCGCAGGGTTTCCCTAAAAAATTTATAAAAAAGCTGAATAAAAACACCTTTTCCTAAAATATAAATATGCAAACCAGAAAAAACAAGTCTGAAAGCGCAAGGTCCCCCGAACAGAACAATACCCAACATGCATAGGTACTATTAACCCTTTTAATTGCCAGCCAACTTGAGATTTTGTCACCCTCTGTTGACAGGCCATTTTTCCCCATTTTGCGTCATGTTTTGCGCCATGTTTTGCACCATTTTTGCTGGAACTTTCAGGAAAATTATATATATATATTTTTTTGCAGCAGAGTTTAGGCTTTAACATGAAATGTCTTGTTTGTAAATTTTTTTTTTTTTACAATATTATTAAGTAAAAATAATAAATAAATAAATAAAAAAAATTTTTTTAAAATTGACTCCTTTATTTTAAATAAAAAATGTATTTTATTAAGGAAAATCATATTGCATGTGAAAGCCCCATTTCTACCGATTAGAACGGTACCACATATTTATCGGTAGCCCCCTGTTCCTGCCCAGGAGACCCCCCTAACTGAAACAAGTATTTTATAACATTCACAAAAAAAATACAACTACCATCCACACTACAAACGGTTAAATCGAGAAAAAAAATGACATAGGGTCCCCCCTCCCAGGGGAGGGAGACCCCATTTTTTTTTTTATTTTTAAGGGTTAAAAACCCTTAAAAATCAAAAAAAAAATTGACGTGGGGTCCCCCTTACCCAAAGTAACCAGCCCGGGACCTATGGGGGCTTGTAGGCACAGAGTGGGGGGGCCAGCTTATGTGGCCCCCCCACCCTGCAGCCTACGAGCCCACATAGCCCATGTGGGCCCGGGCTCTTCTGCCCCCCCCTGGCCTTTGGGGAGGCAGGTAATGGGGGTGCCGGGGGTTAATGGCAAGCCACCCGCTAGCGCAGGTGGCTTGCCATCCCCCCAGCCTTGTGAACTGGTATAGGGGTCATGGACCCCTTACCAGTTCACAAGGGGTTAAATGTAAATAATCACACAGACACAAGCAGAGAAAAAATATTTTATTAATTTTTATTTTTTTTTACACTGTACTCACCTCCCATCCATCCTGGAGCCCTCTGGCCCTCGGCGATCACTGGCTTCTGCTCACTTGCTAGAAGCCTTTTATAGCTGCTGGATGACAGAACACAAAGGGTTAATCAAAAAAAAAAATGACATAGGGTCCCCCCTCCCAGGGGGGGGGGACCCCATTTTTTTTTTTTTTTTTTAAGGGTTAAAAACCCTTAAAAATCAAAAAAAAAATTGACGTGGGGTCCCCCTTACCCAAAGTAACCAGCCCGGGACCAGCTATGGGGGCTTGTAGGCACAGAGTGGGGGGGCCAGCCTTTGTGGCCCCCCCACCCTGCAGCCTACGAGCCCACATAGCCCATGTGGGCCCGGGCTCTTCTGCCCCCCCCTGGCCTTTGGGGAGGCAGGTAATGGGGGTGCCGGGGGTTAATGGCAAGCCACCCGCTAGCGCAGGTGGCTTGCCATCCCCCCAGCCTTGTGAACTGGTATAGGTGTCATGGACCCCTTACCAGTTAACAAGGGGTTAATAGTAAAAAAAATCACACAGACACAGAGAAAAAAAATCTTTATTTTTCTTATTTTACACTGTACTCACCTCCGATCCGACGTCCCTCGCCGCTGTCCCGCGCCGATCATCTCACTGACAGATGCAGGTGGTGATCGGCGCAGGGCGGGTGACAGGTGAGGGGGCTCCGATCGGAGCCTCCTCACCTGACATCCGCTCTGCTCCGATCTGATAGATGCCGGAGCTCGGAGGGGGTATAGGAGGAGCGGGATGACGTCATCCCACTCCTCCCACAATGGGCGGAGCTAAGCGGCGGCGGCCATCGCCGCCATTACAAGAGGTGAGGACCCGGAAGAGGGTCCTCACCTGAAGACTGCGCAGCCCAGGGGGGGGATCGGACCCCCCCCCTGGTGAAGAGGAGACCCGGACAGAAGGCTCGGGCGCGGAGGTGAGTAAATGACAGTTTTTTGTTTGTTTTTTTTACAGCGCCGATGTCAGCGCTGGAAACGGGGGGGGGGCGGCTGGTTTCGGCCCCCCCCCTGAAGACGGAGGACGACGGGGGGGCGATCGGATGCCCCCCCCCAGGAAGAGGGGACCCCAAGCTTCACGGGGATACCGGAGGTAAGTGGTTTTTTTTTTCTATTCTTTAACTGTTTGGGGGAAATGCCAGGCACGTAGTTTCTACGTGCTTGGCACTTAACGGTAGGAGAAGCAACCACGTAGAAACTACGTGCTTGGCATTTAAAGGGTTAACAATATACAGAACCCGCTCCTCCACCATGGAACATTTTCAAGGCCAAAGACCAAGGGCCAAGGACCTGAAAAGGTTCCATGATGGGAACAAAACGTGTTTGTGGAGGACCGGTTTCTGTATATTGGAGTTAAGACACAATGGCCTATGTGGACTACTAGCCCCAGCTTGAGGGCCGCAGGTAAGAGGATAGAAGGTGGACCCAGTTGTTTCTGTCTATACGTGAATTTCAAGCGGAACTATTTAGAGTGCAATATTATTGGCTTTTAGTTTGATATTAAAATTTTAAACCGTATCATGCTATGTTGTGCATTTTTATCTTTCAATGCCCTGTATGGGACATTTGGAGATTATTGTGGAAAAACACCCAAGTAGGAGCAATTATAGTGTATGATTGGAATTCTGAGGATACACATTAAAGAGGAACTAGAGTGGATGATAACTGGACAATTTGTAATACACTAATGTGGATTTATTGCTGTCATTTTTTTTCCATAGCTATTGAATTATGCACTTTCCATGCTTTTTTTTCCATAGCTATTGAATTATGCACTTTCCATGCTTTGACTATCTCCTGTTTGCCGGCAGTAAAAAATATAGTGCAACAACTTCTTTTGTACCAAAGTGGAGCCTGTCAATGGTCTATTCAGTAATGCCATTCAAGGGACTGGGCTTACTAGATACCCCAGCATTTAAGAAATTACACTTTATACTTTCACCACAACATCTGGGCTTAACAACAATCCCACCAAACATGTTTAAAGGACCCTAAAAAGAGGCACCCGGAAGCAAAACTCAGGGTATGAAGTCACTCTGTTAGCAATGTTCTGCAGAACTGAATACCAGCTGGTGAGCAGCTTAATGTAATATTTTCTCAGTTTTACTAATAGAATCTCTATGTAAATTATTGACCCTATTTTTCACTTGCTCCATTAATGCATCAAAGTCCTGCATATTTTTGTGTTGTCCGATTCCAGTTATTCATATTCTCCTTTATCTTCAGTAATTTTTTATTTTCAAAATCCACTATGAGAGGATTTTTTGTCACCCTTTGTTGCCAGACCATTCATCACTATTTTGCGCTACCCAAATTCAAATGTGATTTTTGAAGGGATTTCCAGGGATTTCCCAGAAAAAATTATACATTGTTTTCTTCAGCAGAGTCTGTGCTTTAACATGAAATGTGTTTGTCATTTTTAAGTGTATTCTTAATATTTTGGGGTGAAATATGTGCAAAAAAATAAAAAAAATCTATTTTTTACAATTTGTAGTGTTTTTGTAATAAAAAATGTAAGTACATCAATAAAATCTTAATGCGTGTAAAATCCCAATTTCTCCCGGTTACAGCGATACCACATATGTATTGGTAGACATCCTTTCCTGCTCAGGAGACTCCCCCAAACTGAAACAGCGCTTTAGGAGATTTTCAGATAAAATACAACTATGCTATGTGCACCTTGCAGTTTTTCAATAAAAACAACCCTTTACATTTGAAATGCCCCCAACAAAATATATATACTCTGGAGGTAAACACCTCAAGCTTTCTAGGCGTAACAGGCTTGTTCATGTGGCCACAGTTTTCTAGAAGTAATCCCTTAATGTATTCTGTGGTTGCACAGAGTTTCCCTAAAAAAGGATAAAAAAGCAGAATAAAAGCCACATTTTCCTAAAAAAAAACTATATGCAAACAAGAAAAAACAAGTTAAATCTGAAAAAGCTATACCCCCCGAACAGAACAATACCCAACATGCATAGGTACTGTCAAGGAAATAGTTGCCAAACACCCCAAAGTAAGGCATGCGCATAAGGATACGTTTACTTGAAAATTTCAGCTCTGCAGACAAAGTGCGCACCTTGCATTTTTCAACCAAAACAGCCTTTACATTTGGAATACCCCCCCACAAACCATATATTCCCTAAGTACACATGTTAAGTTTTATAATCGTACCCAGCTTGTTGTAGTGGGATCATCTGTCTGGAAGTAATCCCTTTGGTTGCACAGGGTTTCCCTAAAAAATGTATAAAAAAGCAGAATAAAAAACACCTTTTCCTAAAATATCAATATGCAAACAAGAAAAAACAAATCTGAAAGGACAAGGTCCCCCAAACAGAACAATACCCAACATGCATAGGTACTTTTAACCCTTTTAACTGCCAGCCTACTTGAGATTTTGTCACCCTCTGTTGACAGGTCAATTTACACCATTTTGCTCCATGTTTAACTGTGATTTTTGCAGGAATTTCCAGAAAAATTATATATATTTTTTGCCGCAGAGTTTAGGTTTTAACGTGAACTGTCTTGTTTGTAATTTTTCTGCTGTTTCTTAAAATAAACAAAAGTTAACAAAAATAACAAAATATTTTTTAGAAAATTGTCTCCTTTATTTTAAATAAAACATTTATTTAATTAAAGAAAACCATATTGCATGTGATATCCCCATTTCTCCCGATTACAACGGTACCACATATGCATTGGTAGCCCCCGTTCCTGCCCAGGAGACACCCCAAATTGAAACCAATAATTTATAACATTTACAAATAAAATACAACTACTATCCACAATATAAAGAGTTAAATCTAGAAAAAAATTGGCGTGGGGTCCCCCTTCCTGGGGGAACCCCATTTTTGGTGGGGAATTTTAAGGGTTAAAAACCCTTAAAAATCCCCCAAAAAATGACATGGGGCCCCCCCTACCCAGCATAACCACCCCGGGATCAGCTATGCAGGGCTTGTAGAAAATGGTGCAGGGGCCAGCTTTGGTGGCCCCTGCCTGCTGGCTACAAGCCTGCACCGCCTAAGTTGGCCTGGGCCCCTCCCCACATGTGCTTTGTGGAGGCCAGTAAAAGGGGGGCTGGGGGTTAATGGCAAGTCACCCGCTAGCCGCAGGTGGCTTGCCAGCCCCCGAGCCTTGTGAACTGGTATAGTGGTCTCATGGACCCCTTACCAGTTCACAATGGGTTAAACGTAAAAAGAAAACACACACAGAAAAAAAATATTTTATTAGTTTTTTTTTTTAGTATATTAAAATATTTAATACTTACCTCCCATCCATCTTGCACTGTGTCCCTCGCCAATCACTGGCTTCTGCTCTCCTGCTGGAAGCCTTTAATAGCTGCTGGGTGACAGAACATAAGGGGTTAATTTAAAAAAAATGACCTAGAGTACTCCCTCCTAGGGGGGACCCAATTTTCTGTGGAGTTTTAAGGGTTAAAACCCCTTCAAAATCCCCAAAATATCACATGGGGCCCCCCTACGCGGAATAACCAGCCCGGGACCAGCTATGCAGGGCTTGTAGGATCAGGGCACAGGGGCCAGCTTTGGTGCCCCCCCGCCCGTCAGGCTACAAGCCCACATAGCTTTGTGGGCCCGGGCTCTTCTGCCCCCCCCCTGGGCTTTGGGGAGGCAGGTAATTGGGGCTGCCGGGGGTTAATGACAAATCTGGTATAGGAGTCTCATGGACCTCTTACCAGTTCACAAGGGGTTAAATGTAAAAATAAACACACTGACACAATGAACACAAAAAATGTCATTTATTTATTTACACTACTCACCTCTGATCCTATGTCCCTGCGGCAATGACAGCTGCCGGTGACAGATGCCGGTAGTGATCGGAGCAGGGCAGTGAGGGGCAGGAGATCGGAGCCTTCTCGTCTCTCACTACGAGAAACTACGAGGAGCGGGATGACGTCATCCCGCTCCTCCCACAAAAAAACATGGCTAGGGGCGGCGGACAGCCCCGTCAGAAGCGCTGGGGAGGACCCTCTTCCATGCCCTCACCTGAAGCCTGCGGAGCCCAGGGGGGGGTCGGAACCCCCCCCCCCCCCCTGGTGAAGAGAAGACCCGCCCGGAGGAATCAGGCGAGGAGTGAATGTAATTTTTTTTTTCTTTTACAGCCGCAAGTGTCAGCGGCGGAAGCAGGGGGGGCAATTTCGAGGAAGAGGAGACCCCCAGCTTTCCATCCATACCGGAGGTGCGTTTTTTTTTTCACAGTAGCAGGGGGAAATGGCAAGCACGTAGATTCTACCTGCTTGGCACTTAACGGTCGGAGAAGCAACCACGTAGAAACTACATGCTTGCCATTTAAAGGGTTAAATGAAGTTTGGGATAAGATCTCATTCCTCTGCAGTAAGAATTTGTCTGTGAATTAACTAGTAGGTGTCTTTTATATTCGCAGTCCTACTGGGATCATTTTGTCTTCAAGGGTTTTGCATCTTGTATCCAAAAGTCTTGCAATCTATTAAAATATTTATGCATATCCATAACTTTCGTTAAAGGCTGTGTCCCAGAAAAAGCTATTTGTATTTGTTGTGCTCTATCTCATGCAATTACCCAGTCCATTTTCACATTCATTATTTGTGATGAGGGTATAGTTTTTCTTCACATTCACTGATTAAATAGCTAAATGGCAGATAATTTCACATATATATATAGGTGAGATTCAAATGTTTTATAACCGGTTCCCTATGCATAAAGTTGTCAAGTGCTGCAAACATTTATATTTTCTAAATTATCTAATATTAAGAAATTGCATAACATATTTGTGCCAGTTCTTCCTCAGTTCTGAGAACTGCTACAATTTTTGACAGCCATGGAGCATTAGATCAGTTGTTCACTATGTTTTAAGTACTTCTTTAGCAAGGACAAGTCATTACAACTGATGGCTTTCTACTTCTGGCTAGTGAGAAGGAATTATTTCACACAGAATTAGGGCAATTTGACTGTGGAACTTTCAGGTTCAGAATCTGCATGCGATTCCACAATGTCGGCATAGGGTTAAGCCCTCTCAAATAGCTGACGTCAATGATTGCCGAGGTGGGGGGGTTGGCGTAATAATTAGATTTTTTGACTGGAGGTCTGCTTTACGTCCTGGATGGCAATAAAGTGCTATTGGACTTGTGCTCTCTAGAATAGGCGAAAATGTGATTCTTTAATGTGGATGTGAACATGGGGAAAATTCTGGGGCTCTTTTTCAGAATTTAAAGTCAATGTACCATAAGGCTTACCATAGAATTTCTGACCCTATGCAATACCCTTTGATCTATTCCCAGTTGGGGTTTTATCCTACAGCAAGATAATGGATAACCTAAAACATATCTTCAGGTTATTTCAGAACTATATTTTCAGTTAATACCATATTTTATTAACAATAGTTAGATTGTTGCTGTTAGGATTGTGTGTATCGTCTTCATGATGCAGTAATCATGTATAACTTCATAGTTAACTCAGGAATCCATTGTGTATTGGCAGTCACAAAAAATAAATCAGCAACACAGAGATAACTAAACTGGAGATCATTATTGGTCCAAATGTCTGGTGTGCAGGCACTTCAACCATTTTTGTTCTAATTTTTTATCAGCTTAATACTAATGCTCGAAGCAAGTCATCAGCTACCTTATTTGTGTTATGAGACACAGTAGTTACCTTAGGTCAAGAAATAATTGTTCAACACTTTTGACTCCACTGCATTAAAAGATCTTGCCATAAATATCTCTGACGGCCAACTTGGTAATTGTATCTTGCATTTATTTGCTTTAACACCTCAATACATTCATCTGAGAGACAAGTTTGCTAAATATAAAGCTAGAGCCACTTGGTCATTCATTATACTGGGCCTACTGTATATGAATTCACTCACACTTGACAACATTGGTGTGGCAAGCCCAATAGGTTCACAGCAGCCCACCAATTACCTTGATTTTACAATGATGGGGCTACACGTTTTAACTAAATGTATGTGATCATGGGACCATGCATAAAGCAGGGCTGGAAACTGTCTGTAAGGGTTTTCACTGTGCTATGTTGCTGCATGCTCTTAAATTGTTTACCTGTTCATTAAAAGACATGTTTTATGGTTAGTATAATGTGCTTATGAGCAATAACAGGAGATATGGGGTCACCCATGGTATGGAGTCTACAGACACTCCTGGTTTTCAAACTTTGGGCCCCTGAAGGTGGGCATGGTTTTGGCTGTAGGCTGCCTCTGGATTTCAGTGCTCAGGGTTGCCCTCCCAAGCTTTAAAATGGAATACAGATTGTAATGGAGAGTCTCCAGTAGAAACAAGGTCTTAACGAAAAAAAAAAAAGACGAATTCAGTATATTAAATGACAGATAAGGCCATGGTCATTGCAGGTAGCTCAGTAGATAAGGCTGGGGAAAGTGCAAAGACCTGGGTCTATAGCCGGTAGGGAAAATCAGGTCATTCATGAAGAAGCATTCAAGCAAAGTCAATAAGCCAGAAAAAGACACAAACAAGCAAGATCCTTTAGTGTCTGATTGAAGCTTGTATTACATATTCTGCATGTGAGCGAGAAATGGGTTATTACCTGAGCATTTGGGCCATTAGGACTTGGATACAAATTGACAATGGCAATCAATGACAGTTTGCAATGCTTTGAGTCACTTGACTGTATTTGTTATGCTGTGTGCATATGTAAGTTGCAAAAAACAAATGCATTTGTAGTCTTTTCCCGGTATGGTTTTCACAACATTGCATCTTATGACCTACTCCAAGATGAGACAGTCTCATCTGTAACCTGAGAAAGAGTAGCAGCAATAGAAAGAACAGTAGCTGCTGTGACTTCAATGGAGATTTTTTTTACCCTTTGTATCTGCACCCCATTGATAGTTTGGGGCTTTTTTTTGAACACCACTCATCAAGTTCAAAGACACAATCTCAGTATGTCTTCTTCCATTCCTACCTTGTCCTATGACTGTGGTGTCATCTGTGAACATTAGGATCTTGACTGAGTGCAATTTGGAGACACAGTGGAATGGAAAAAGGACGCAGCCCTGGGGTGCCCCCACGTTCATGACTGGAGATGAATGGGCCGAGTTTGACCTGTTGCAATCGGCCTGTCAGGAAGCTGCTTGTCCACGCACACATGTTGGTTGCCACCTTCTCTACGAGCAGGTTCGGACTGATGGTGTTAAAGGCCAAACGAATGTCTACAAATAGGATTCTGGCATAGGAGTCCTTGGTATCCAGATGTTTGTGAACGTAGTGTAAGGCCATGTTGAAGGTGTCCTCTGAGGATCATGGTTGCATGTGATCATGAGATCGCGTAAGTGCACATGAATTCCGATGTGTCTGCATGTAGTTTTTAGATTCTTCTTGCCAACCAACTATGACTTTTTGTGATCAGGCCAAATGTTCCTACGAGTTATCTTTTATCAAAGCATGAATCAATGATTTGCCACAAAAATTGCCTTGAGGTATGCATGGCTGAGCCCTGCTATTCTACTTAATAGTACTGAGCAAATTAACATCATGGCACCAAGCTATAAAATATACATATAAATAATGAGCAAATAAAATCTTCCCAGTGGGTCAATGAGGGTGGAGTCAGTAAAAGAACAAAACGCATCTCTGCAGTTAAAGCATATGGATTATAATCTGAAACACAAAGGATGACTTTGTATCTCAGTTTTCTTTTGGTCCAATTAATTCCCTTACAATATATAGAGGAAAACCAGATTTTAATCAAAATGTTCCTACCTACCTACAATAAACATAATACGATTAACTCTTTATATCACAGCCAAATTAAATGGCGAGCAGAGCATGCAGTCCCAGCCGCAATAAAGCTGGAGCATGTAATGGAGTGTGCCGCGTGCCTGACACAAAACACTTGTGATAGCCTTTTCTTTCTCAAATGGGATCCTTAAAATCCATTGCTGTGTCTGGTTTTAAGGTTTGCCGCACTTCATATATCATAAGAAAGATAAACAGGGGCTTTCTTTTTTTTATTATTTGAAATGATTTCATTACATGAGGAGAAGGGGGATTTCATAATTTGTAACAGGTGTTTTGGCCTTGCAGTGCACAGAAATGAACCAAACGACTGGCAATTTGTTTTTGGGGTCGTATTCAATTGCTGATACCAGGCCACAACGTGACATTTCAAGGAACACAGACAGTGGTCTGTGCAAAATATTGCTGGCATATGGTGACCCAGCTACCTTACGAGTGGGTTGTTATGTAATCTGCACCACATTTATATAGATGCTTTTCTCCTCCTGAAAAAAAATACATGCAGTTTGTTTGGTCTATGTGAACACACACTAACAGAGGACATTGTTTTTTTATTGAATAAAGGGGGTGGGAGCAGCTCAATCACTATTATTTATACAAAATTATTTAAAATTATTGTTTTTTTATTATGTATTTGTGTTTCTTGGACTAGCACAGCATTGTCAGGGAGGAACCTGCCCCTTGGATGCCTTACATACCCCCATTCCACCACCCCAGAATTAAGGTATACTTATCTTTCCAACGGGGGACATACTGTACATACATGCAGCAGCAGTCCCACTTCTATCAAGAGGAGTCTTGCTATTTTTATCATGCAAGCTCAACTCCAGCTTCAATGTTCTAGTTTAGAAAAGCATGCACTGTTAGCTTAAAAAAATTAGGGTTAATAAAACATCACCTGCCATTTGTATACCCGCAAAAATTCAGGTGCTCTGCTGAATCATCTGAACAAATAAGGGCGGACTGGCCAGAGGAAGAATAGGGAAAATGCCCGGTGGGCCGCACAGCTTTAGGGCCCCTTGGGCCTCCGGCATGCAGCCCAGCTCACCTGCAGCTTGTACGCTGCTCCTTCTAACACCCTTCTAACTTTTGACTTGTCAATCACTTTAAGCTATGCACACATTGCAAACTACTTACCCAAACAGGTGCATACATGCAAACCCACATCAGCAGCCACCTTTTTTGTGTGCATTTATAGTTTGAATTATTCCTATATTGTATTTATATTGTACATAAGGGGGTTGATTCAGCACCAGGAGAAAAACACGTTTTACCTGGTGCAGACTAAACCCTATTGCCAGGGAAGTGTGGATGGGGCATATGTTAGCCGGGCCCATTCCAGGAGTAATGTTGGATAATTTTTGGCGGGCTCATGGGTGACTACAGGAGGAACAGGGGTGAGTATTGATAAATGTAACTCACACAACCATTTTAAAAGAGATCTAGAGATCTGCTTAGAATTAGACATTTGTGTAAATAAAATACATGGTTTCTATTCTAAGCAGATCTAATAGCATGTCCACACTACTGAATAGCATCTGCATTCAGATTTAAGCCGCATAAGAATATTTATTTGCATGGTGTTGAATCGGCCCTTAAGACTCATGTGTGCACTCTTCTATGTTCAGCTGCAGGACCACAGTGTCGTTGACGTTGAGACCTGCAAGAGATAGCTGTTAGACCAATTTTCTTTAGACCCTGGAGTAATTGAATTAAAAGGAGGGCAAACAAGAAATGGAGGGGAGACACATGGGCAGGCATCAGGTGAGCTGCTTGCTGCTGTTTTATTGTTGTTAGGTTTATGGTCCCTTTAAGAATGCGGTGGACGGGTTGTGTCTAGAAAAAAAATGTTCACATATGTTCTTTAATACATACATTCAATAAATAAGCTTCATCAGCAAGCATCTGTTTCATTCTCCTCATTTGAAAATAAAGTCCATGTGCTCTTCGTTCGTGTTCACATATGCGGTTCATGATAAGTAGCTAAAGACTGACTTTCAAATGCTCAAAACCACAGTCTACTGCAGTAAAAGGAAAAAGACAATTGGCATCCACCATGACTCATTTCTGAACATCAATTGTTGGCCAAGATGAACAACCACATCTAGCCCGCTCTGAGAAAGTAATAATGTAGAAAATACTGTAGAAAGTGTTACGATTTCAGCTCTTAATAAAACAGTGAGTGAGATGAGTAGAAAAATTAAAATATGACCTCCATATATAAATCGCCCTCTTTGAACAGACATCATGAACAAGTAGGTTTTATAGCCACAGGGATAAAAGGCTCCCTGGGAACAGAAGAATCTTTCTAAGTTTATCATTTTTGGGGTTTGGTGCTGTATACTTTCGCTACAATTATCACCACATTGTCCACTGTTTGTGTCTTTTTGGCTGTTCTACCAGTTCAGACACTGACCCTGGAGGGGTTGTACCATTCTAGGGAAGCATAGAACAGGAAGTCACAGTGATCCATCTTAGTATACAGCCATATTTTTAAAAACATTATAGCATATACGCCTTACACCTTACCTTAAAGTACCAATATTGAGTCATGCTGCCAAACCAGATAAAGTAGGATTGGGGCTGCTAAAATAATACCAGGGCATTTCAAATCAGAATAGTGATTTCTGGGTGCTTTCTCGCTCCTGCAAATAAAACTGTCTGTGATGGCCACCTTACTCCAGTAGCAACCAAATTTAATATGACAGACTTTGGGGTCCTACTAGCCTCTCTTTTGGATAAAAAAAAAATTGCTTTAAAGCAATTGGACCAACCCCAACCCTGTAACAAGTGTTCAAATTACTAATAGGACCATGTACAATATAATGACAAAATATTACATACATCTGATAACATGCATTAAACATTGATTTATATAGGTGAGATAATAAAGCTGTAATTTATTTTATCATTTGTGAACCTAATTCTCTAAGGGGCATGGTCCTCTCTCAGATGCTGCAAATACTGTCAATGGGAATAATTCTGCAGGCTCTAGATCTTTCACTTAGCAGCAGGGGCAGTTGAAAGAAGAAATGTTTAACGCAAGGATTATTCTGTGGATGTACCCCTTTTCTCCTAGTGTTTGCATTGTTTCCCTTCTGCTTACTCTTATTTTGGCTGAGGAGACCTACATGACCAGAAGGTGTAGATGACAGCTAGAATAAGACCAGCAATGGGGCTGTTGGAAAGGAATGGGGAATGGTTGAATAAACAGACAAGCTTTCATTCCACCTACTGTTACTGATCCAATTCAGGTAGTTTAATTTGATCGGATAGAAACTTCAGGGAAATTCAGATGTCTATTTTTTCATAAAAACCCTTCCAGCAATTCATCTGAAGAAGATGTCCCATTCAGCCAACATATGTGTTTTTTTACAGTAAAAAAGGGCAGAAGAAGCATTCTTCTCTACTAAAAACAGTACTAAAATATTTCTACTCAATACTTAAGTTCTCCATTAAAATTATGTATACTAAAAGTGAAAGAATTCCCCCTTTGACTATAGCAAAATAGCTGTATGTTAAGACAGGTTCCCCTTTTAGCCTAATAATGTATTTTTTGGGTATAAAAAGAATTACCCTTTAAAGTTCCTCGCTCTGCCATGCATATACAGATATTTTAAAGGTGTCAAATAGACTAATATTTCACTCTACAAATACATTATTTTGGATAAAGGGAGCCAATGTTGGAAAAAGAGTGCCTAGTTAAAATAGAAAGTTTCTTTTCATGGTGAATACAGACCAAGAATAATCAGGTAACCTGTCAATCTTACTTAGTAGGCGGAGCCATGCCATCTCTTTTTGTCTCTTATAGCTACCTCAAGCACATGTTAAGTATGCAACAAGTGTATAAGTGAGAAAAGATGACTGTGGACATATTAAAAGCTATACCCAAGCACTGCACAAATATCAGTTATAAGTGCTTTGATTAGTAATGAGAGTGACAATGCAATGAGAAGCAGAATTTGCATTCGGCAGATGACAAATCACATGACTGTTCAGCAGCCAGTCATGGTGCTTGTTTTTGCTATGTTTTTAGAACATGGAGATGCAAAAACATAGGAATGTAAAGAATTAATAGATAAACTCTGCACCTCTATATTGGCACACTAGATTGAAAACTAGATTGGAAAATGCCATCAAAAGTGGAATTACCCTTTAAGCCTAACATGGATCTCCTGCTGTGGTAGCTTGCTACTGTTATACAATCTTGGGGGACTGCTTTTGTTGCTTTCCAAAGACCAGAAAATGCAATCTGATGCCTGCCACCCATGGACTTAAAATTGGTGCTTGGATTTGGATCCTTCCAAGTTCTGAATTTTTGGAACAAATTGTCCAAAATGAACCCAAAAGAGGCATTTTAAGCAACACTTAGGCGTAGCTAATTGCTCTATGTGCTCTGTAAATCACTTTAAAATATAACATTATATTCAGGCTCCCACAAAGTGACTTTTAAAAGTTGATTCAACCCAAAAATTAATATGCAGAGAACTAGGACATCGTAGACCAACAAATAGGGTGAAAAACCCCAGTCATTAAAAAGAAGCAACCACCATCCAGTGGTCTCCCTCTAAGCTGGACATCCCAATTTGGGATGTCCTGATGTGTAAAATGCCTGGGGATGCTTGCCATTCAGAGTTATATGCCATGCATTATTATGCACAGCATAGAATGCTGATTGGGACTGGTAATAAAACCCAGCAGAGAGACAATTCCAGGGTTTGTTTAAAGCTGTCCAAAAATCAAAACATACTTTTAGTCCAGTTAAATGTGTCCTTGGGGCATCCCAGTTAGGGATGTCCCACAGTGTAAAACTTTAAGGACCCCTCACAGGCTGAACCACATTGCTTACTTCCAGGATTCCATAGAGATTAAATGGTGTACTGAGGAGAGCGTCTTTGCTCTGCAGCTTTATCCCTGGTCCTTCCGCTCTGTGCTCCCCATCATGTCTGTCAGGCACAGCATGCAGAGCGCTGAAGCCATTGCAGAGAGAAGATGCACTATACAATACAAGGCACTTGAGTGTGTGGGGAGGATTCCTTAGGGATTTACACAGTGGAGCATTTCTTTACTTTTGGTCTGCTTTAAAGTGTTCCAACAGTTATATTTGACTCTTGGTAAACAAGAGTGCAGTCATAATTAGCTATAGATTGCTCAGGGATATGTATCAGCCAGAATAAAAAAACATAAAAGGAACTGACATGCCAATATTACGAATGTTAAAAAATGCTACTGTGCGAAAAAGTATACTAATGGTAAATCCCTAGAGGCATGTATCTCCAGGTCCAAATATTTGCCATCTATTTTGAAGATCTGGACAGCTGGGCCTTCTAGGTGACCAATAGCTTAGGCTCATTAATGTGTCCCTGATAAAGATTCTAAAGATCAAGTTTTTTATTTGACCTTTTGAACATTACTGTAATAAGGGATAAGGTGTTGTCTTAGCAGCCCATGCCATGTGTATGTTGGAATGTTGTTTTTCCAGCCCCTCTCTAAAGCATGATGGACAGCACGTATGCAGTAGCTTTCTAGACCTGTCTTCTAATAAAGCAAGTAGAAGGTTAAAGCAGAGTTCCAATGACAATATGAAGCCCTCCTGCCCTGCCACCCTACCCTGGCACTGAGGCAGGACGGGGGGTTACAAAAAAAACCTTAGCTGATCCTCGGGCCTGCGCTGCTCCTCTGGTGCTCCAGATCCTGGGCACTGCCATCTTGGCCGACAGACCCAGGGGAAGGCACTTTGTGTCTTTTCCTTTCTCCACCGTACGTGCTCAGAAGGGGCAGTGCTGGCCTTTGGATAAGGTAAGGGTTTTTTTCTTTGTAATGCCCCCATTCTGCCTCAGCGTCAGGGTAGGATGGTGGTACTGTATTGTGACTGGAATTCCACTTTAATATACATGAGTTAGTACAAGATAACTGTGTGCAGCCATAGGGGTTAAAGCGGACCTTCAGCATGATTTAATGAAAAGCCTAAACCCTTAAAAAATTATTCCCCAGCATCTAAAATTAATATATTTAATGTTTTATTCACTTACTTTTTATTCTTTCCCTCATTGGCCTGCAACTCTGTTCAGGACTCGAGGATATGGGCGCCGCCATCTTGGCTCAGTAGCATCACATACTGAGAAGTTGAGAGGGGTCAAAAGTGCAAATGAGCGGAGATATTTCTGTGCTTTGCACAAACAGAGCAGAGCTGGGGTAAGTAAAAATTCAGCAATCCCAGAATGCAGAGCGGCACAGTCAGACGACACTTCCTGTTTGCAGGCAGCCTGCACGTCCATGAGCCACCATCTTGGATGTCTAAAGTCTCAGAAAATGCAATAGATGCAGGTAGGATGATTCTTAATGTGGGCAATCTGTATGTACAGGGTGGGGGAAACATATAAGATAGGCTCTTATTCAGGGTGAAGGTCCGGTTTAAGTCTGTTCTTTACACAAGCACTTGGCAATTGATGCTAAGCCATTTGTGCCTTTTCAATGTGAGTGTGTTTGAGGCTCCTTCACACCAAATCCTTTGCATTACAATATTAATAATTAATACCATCATCTTCTATATTGTGGTTATCGGGGCATTGCGATGCATGCATCTTGGGGTGCACATCAATGTTAAATTCAGGACATTTGCATATTAAAAAAGGATAATTAATCAGGCCATGATGCATGCTTCGGCAATAAATGTTATAAAAATAAGAGCTAGGGGTCCTTTCAAACTTACCCCACTGTGGAAGTAGTAACTCTGTCCATTCCTTTCTCCTCTAGCAGGGAAGCAGCTACAGTATACTGAATCCATGTTATCCTGCCAGTGTATTATCTGGTAGAGCAGCTGATAAGATGCAGAGAATGAATAGCCTGGTGATAATGGTACAGAAATTAGACTAAGAGCTACAGTAGACAAGCTTTAAAATGTACTGTGTCATTTTGGCATTTAGAACAGATGAGCTTACAATCCTCTTTGGAAAATGTTGATGTAGTGTAGACAAGCTTTAGTGTTTGGGGGAACACTGCACTTCAACCATTATGGACTCTGCAAAAGTCCTCCGGTTAAAGAGGAGCATGACTCTTGTGGGGCACTCAGCTATATGTAACCCCCCGGGATTACCTGGCATTCATACATAGCCAGCGATCCCATGGCGCATGTGCCAGCTGCTGCATCCCCAGAGGTCGTGTACCTGCGGCAGGAATTTCTAAATATCTGTTGTGGGTATGCGAGTGCAGCTTTTATTTACTGCTTTAAGCTCAGTGCAGCTTGGAATGCAAGCCACTGATTGCCTGCTAGCTCATGCATGTGCCGTGGGATCGCCAGAAAAGGTGAGTTCACAAGCTATCTATAGGGCTTCAAATGGGGGAGGAGGAACAAAACCTAGGATAGTTAAAATTACATTGATATTTATTCACTATAGCCATAGAGTGCTGTACATGAACAGGCATGGACTGGAATAATATGTTATAGGGTTGGACTGGGACCAAAAATCACCCCAGGATTTTACTGGCCCTTAGTCAGCCTCTCTGAGCACCCATCTTCAATGTGTTTTCCAAATCACCCCGGGATTTTACTGGCCCCTAGTCATCCTCTCTGAGCACCCATCTTCAATGTGTTTTCCAAATCACCCCAAGATTTTACTGGCCCTTAGTCAGCCTCCCTGAGCGCCTGCCTTCAATGTGTTTTCCAAATCACCCTGGGGTTTTACTGGCCCCTAGTCATCCTCTCTGAGCCCACGCCTTCAATGTGTTTTCCAAATCACCCCGGGATTTTACTGGCCCCTAGTCATCCTCTCTGAGCACCCATCTTCAATGCGTTTTCCAGTCAGTCCACCTTTTGCAATGCCATAGCTGAGACTATAGCATTGCAAAATATATGGGCAGGGGAGGCATGGAATTACTAAAGCTTTATTTTTGCTGAAATGTTATTTAGGGTGGCACCAACTAAATTGAGTAACCAATTCTATTGCTGGTGCACTGCTCTGTGGGTCCCAACATGCAATCTAGAACAATACAGGAGAGATTATGTGACAGGGACGATGGCTTCCCAAACATAATACTGAGGCTAGCAATTCAAGGACTGGGGTTACAGTAGGCCAGCGGGCGCGCTGTGTTAGAAGAAGCAGTGCCTATAGAAAGAGAGGAGATACATAGAAACATAGAAACATAGAAGGTTTACGGCAGAAGGAGACCATACGGTCCATCTAGTCTGCCCTTATGTGTATACTGTATGTACTCTTTATCTTAGGATAGATGTGTGCTTATCCCAGGCATGTTTAAATTCAGTGACTGTTGATTTTTCAACTACCTCTGCTGGAAGTTTGTTCCAAGCATCTACTACTCTTTCTGTAAAATAATATTTTCTAACATTGCTCCTGATCTTCCCCCCGACTAGCTTCAGGTTGTGCCCCCTTGTTCTATCATTAAGCTTCTTCTTAAAAACGCTTCCCTCCTGAACCTTATTCAATCCTTTCACATATTTAAAGGTCTCAATCATGTCCCCCCTCTCCCTTCTTTCCTCCAGACTGTAGTCTCTCCTGATAAGTTTTAAGTTTAAATCCTTCCACCATTTTCGTTGCCCGCCTTTGGACACGTTCTATTTGAATAATGTCTTTTTGCAGGTAAGGTCTCCAGAACTGCACACATTCTAGCTGTGGCCTCACCAGGGCTCTATACAGCGGCATCACAACCTCCCTCTTCCTACTGGTGATGCCTCGAGCTATGCAGCCGAGCATCCTGCTTGCTTTTCCCACTGCCTGGCTACACTGTACATACTGCCCAGCTCATCACAAAGCAGTACACCATATTGTTGGCTTCATCCATCCATTTCCAATGCACATGTGGCAGATATATACCATTTCCCCTAAAATTAAACCTTCCCCGAAAATAAGCCCTAGATTTTTCAGCATATTTTGCTAATGCGTGAAATATAAGCCCTTCCCCAAAAATATGCCCTAGTTACAATTCATAATCCAGCTGCTGGGCTTCAGCAGAGGGACAGGAGTGGCTGTAAAGGAGGGTGAGGACACATCACAGCTGTAAAGGAGGGTGAGGACACATCACAGCTGTAAAGGAGGGTGAGGACACATCACAGCTGTAAAGGAGGGTGAGGACACATCACAGCTGTAAAGGAGGGTAAGGACACATCACAGCTGTAAAGGAGGGTGAGGACACATCACAGCTGTAAAGGAGGGTAAGGACACATCACAGCTGTAAAGGAGGGTGAGGACACATCACAGCTGTAAAGGAGGGTGAGGACACATCACAGCTGTAAAGGAGGGTGAGGACACATCACAGCTGTAAAGGAGGGTAAGGACACATCACAGCTGTAAAGGAGGGTGAGGACACATCACAGCTGTAAAGGAGGGTAAGGACACATCACAGCTGTAAAGGAGGGTGAGGACACATCACAGCTGTAAAGGAGGGTGAGGACACATCACAGCTGTAAAGGAGGGTAAGGACACATCACAGCTGTAAAGGAGGGTGAGGACACATCACAGCTGTAAAGGAGGGCAAGGACACATCACAGCTGTAAAGGAGGGTGAGGACACATCACAGCTGTAAAGGAGGGTGAGGACACATCACAGCTGTAAAGAAGGGTGAGGACCCATCACAGCTGTAAAGAAGGGTGAGGACACATCACAGCTGTAAAGGAGGGTGAGGACACATCACAGCTGTAAAGGAGGGTAAGGACACATCACAGCTGTAAAGGAGGGTAAGGACACATCACAGCTGTAAAGGAGGGTAAGGACACATCACAGCTGTAAAGGAGGGTGAGGACACATCACAGCTGTAAAGGAGGGTGAGGACACATCACAGCTGTAAAGGAGGGTGAGGACACATCACAGCTGTAAAGGAGGGTGAGGACACATCACAGCCGTAAAGAAGGGTGAGGACACATCACAGCTGTAAAGGAGGGTAAGGACACATCACAGCTGTAAAGGAGGGTGAGGACACATCACAGCTGTAAAGGAGGGTAAGGACACATCGCAGCTGTAAAGGAGGGTAAGGACACATCACAGCTGTAAAGGAGGGCAAGGACACATCACAGCTGTAAAGGAGGGTAAGGACACATCACAGCTGTAAAGGAGGGTAAGGACACATCACAGCTGTAAAGGAGGGTGAGGACACATCACAGCTGTAAAGGAGGGTAAGGACACATCGCAGCTGTAAAGGAGGGTAAGGACACATCACAGCTGTAAAGGAGGGTGAGGACACATCACAGCTGTAAAGGAGGGTAAGGACACATCACAGCTGTAAAGGAGGGTGAGGACACATCACAGCTGTAAAGAAGGGTGAGGACACATCACAGCTGTAAAGGAGGGTGAGGACACATCACAGCTGTAAAGGAGGGCAAGGACACATCACAGCTGTAAAGGAGGGTAAGGACACATCACAGCTGTAAAGGAGGGTAAGGACACATCACAGCTGTAAAGGAGGGTGAGGACACATCAAGTCACACAGGTAAGCTTGTCTGTCGGGAGCAAAATTTCTGATCTTACCCCAGCCTGCTGCCATGCCGGGCACATGGCCAAATTGCCCTGCATCCCCCCGCTGCCAGCCGGCTCTGTGCACTTACTGTTCCCTGGCACTTATTTTTGGAGCAAACATTAATATAAGACCTGTCTTATTTTCAGGGAAACACGGTACAAATGGGAGGCAGCATTCCATGGCAGGAATTTTTAATACGTTTGAATTGTGGTCACAATAGATTTGATTCAGCACCAGGTGTAAAAAGTGCATTGTGAGGGTAACACTGAGCTCGAGGTAGAACCTGCAAAATGTAAAGGCCTCAGCAAATATTTGCGAGTAGACATTTCTAAATATCCTTACCTGACTGGAAACATTGTGCGCTTCTGCACCTGGTCCTGCCATAATGTACTAAATACCCGGCCTCGGCTCTGTAGTGGCCTAAAATGTCTGAATGTCCACTTCTGTGCCCTTTACCTCAGGGGAGGACATGTCATAACGCGGGCCCTGACGTATTGAATTGCATAGTGATATGGACACTGGGGGACAGACATTTATATATTTATGTAAGTGTGGCCCGGGCTCTTATATGACCCGAGCTATGAGGAGCTGTGTACACGCCAGAGGTTTGCATAGAAAATAAACAGAGCTGTGCACGTGCGGCAGGAAGGGTGCAGGCTATGTACTATAGAGGCGCACACCTCCACCTTGCAAGATGAGCAGCAAGTCCTAGGGATACTAAAGAGAACGGGCTCTCCATCCGCCATCCGCCATCCTCCGTCCCGGGGAAAAAGCCCTGCTGCCCGCCTACACACAGCACTGAGCAGCCCGCCTACACTTCCCGCCGCCACCGGCCTCTGCTGCGTCATACAGGTACCAGCTCCCCTCACACACACCCGCGCCGCTGCCATACACACACATAGAGGACCCGCCACCAATGGCGGCGACCTCTCAGCCCAACATAACCACACACACGTATACAAGATATAGCGCGGTATGTGAGACCATCAAATATATATATATATGTTTATAGCAGATAAATCAGCCATATGTATAAACAGTACTGTCAAGTCTAAATTTCCCTTTAAACTAAACTATACTAAGATGTAAATGTGTATTATTACTTTTGCTACGTTACATTTCGTTACATTTTTCCGTCAGACTAAGACAAAAATAGCAAATATACTAATTATAATTTCTTCTTGTGTGTGTGTGTAACTATAATTTTCTTATCTTTAAAGTACTACATATATGTATAATATTACTTAATATTAGTTACTTATAGTAATAATTAAATATAACTTATAATATATATATTATACATAGTATATGTACCGTATGTTTCTACCCTGTCTGTAATTACTACTTTGTAAAGCGCCACGGAAGATGATGGCGCTATATAAATAAACAATAATGATAATATATATATATAGATATATATATATATATATATATATATATAAAGGTGTTTCATTTTTTTTTTAGTTTTTGTAAATGAAAAGTCAAAAACAAACATGAAGATAGTTGTTACAACTACAAAACACATGTAGTTAGTACTAATCTATAATATATAATTAGTACTAATCTATGCTAAGTAGTGTAAGTAGTTTTATATATATTTAACCGTGCTTATAATTGTGATTTGCACTTATGTAAAAATATATATGTATATATATATATATGTGTGTGTATATATATATATATATACATACATATGCATACAGATATATATATATATATATATATATATATATATATTTGTACATACAAACATACAACATAATAGGTAATACTACAACTAAGAAAAAAAAGTTTTCTAGTAAATTGTAGCGATAGCTGAAACCCTTTTTCGAGCTGACAGGTGAGAAGGAAGGATGAAGAGTTACGAGCTGAGAGTCTGATGGTATTGCCTCTTTCTTTCCATCATACATTTACAAATAAAGCGCAAATGTACATTACATAATAATAAGAATAACCTGTACCCCAGGCACCGTCATCCTAGCCATCATCTGGCTCTCCATGCCTGGAATAGTTCAGCTAATTATCTGTTCAAGTGAAAGGGAAAAGCTATATGTATATATATATATATATATATATCGTATAAAACTAATATATTTGCTAAGCATCTCTGGCTACATGGCTATTCCTGGACACGTGAAAGTATAGCACATATATATATATATATATATATATATATATATATATATTACAATTATAAAACGAATATATATATATATATATATATTCTACATGAATGATTGATGCCAAGCTTCTCTGGCTACATGGCTTTTCCTGGACACATGGGAGTGTACACACTATTACTAAGTGGTTATTATGATCAGTGTATTTTTTTAATTCGTCCCTCATTTTCCTGAGCCCCAGTTTAATGTTTCCTATAGGCTGAGCTTTGCCATTAAATTTTATAGCGATCTCAAGTCATAAATTGGTGCTCAAAAGGGGTGGGTGTACTCCATCAGTAAACTTCCCCCTCCTGCCCTGCAGATGTCTATGTATGACCCATTTTTAGCTGCCAACCTCTATCTCTAAAAAAGAAAAAGACCTTTTAGGGTGTATAACAGTGTCGGCTAGGTTTTCAAGGCCTTCCTAAAATGATTTATGCCGGTTTGATGAGATATGTGCCGGTGCTTTACATTCGCAATTAAAACTCTATTTCATAAAGTTAATGCCCCCCCCCCCCCCCCCCCCACACCAGCAGTAAAGGCAGGGCAACATGTTCTCTATAGATGGGACTCATAATCACTTACGTAATATTTTCTTTGGTCCGGGCAGCCGCTTTGCCTGGATTACACACTGATAGGGGGCTCTTCCAAGCAGCCCCCTCTATCTGATGCGGCCCTCTTGCCAGACACCTCTCATCTGAAAGCGTTTTGTTTCTGCATGATATAAAGGGCATTAATGACGCCTTTAAGCACCTTACTTCTGACAGTATAAATATTTATGACAGCCTTGTGGCAGGGAGAGCCTTAGATAGCACCCATATGTAACATGCAACTTCTGTCTGCTAAGAGCAACAGCACAAGCCACATCTCTTTGATGCCTGTGGGACGTGCCTCTGGCTTTGTTTCACTCATACTGGCCATCAGCTTTGCATGTTTTCTAATTAATTCAATAATAACAATTTTTAAGTCTATTTATATGATTTGAGAGAAACATTACTGTTATAGTATTGAGCCTTATTTATGAAGCGCCAGTGCCACATAGTGGCACATTTTTGGCCTCAGCGGAACTCAGCGTGGGATTTAATAAATAAAAAAGTCAGCGTCGATGCGGCCGCCTGCTAGTGTCTTATTTAACACTAGTGTAGAAAATGATGCCGCACCAGGCGCCCCGATTTAGGCAGTGCTAGATGAAACTTGGCGCTGTAGCTCAAGATCCCATAGAGCACAATGGGCAGAACTGCATTGAAGTGTTTAATGCTTCGAATTAATATTAAACACATCTATTTGTACAGAACTTGCATTGGGATTTTAATGGCTTCTATTGCTTAAAGCGGACCAAAACCCACATATTTAACTAGTATCCCCTTAATTGCTTCCCCCACGAATAGTAACTTATGCCTATTTTTACTGCTTTTGTTTCATTCTAATCCCAGATAATGCCACCCATTTTAGCTGTAAAGCTCCGCCTCCTCCATTCATTTCCACTGCTGTGTGTGGCAATGACATCACACTTATGCAATGACTGATCAATTGCCATCTTACAGAGAGGGAGAGCAAAAAAAGAACAGTGTTTTAGGGTGATTTGATAAGTGAAAATATCCATTTCTAGTTCTCCACCCTAAGAAGAGAGTATCAGCATTGGTCAAATGTATTTCATAAGCTTAGTGGGTTTTGGTCTGTTTCATCAATGCGTAATTAGGACACCAACAATTTAAACGCAACCTAAATGCGCTATAAAGTTTGTCCCCAGCAGTGATTTCTTGTAACTAATGAAAGAATGCTGACCAGTGCCGGAAAAATACAACGCCAGAGATTCCAAGGAGGAAAAAATTCATAAATATGCTGGGGAACGCCAGAAAAGTGAATACCTCAGTGCAACAATCAAAGTTAATTAGTAGCGTTCTGCACAGCGACGGCGAATATAGTACGCAGCACAGCACCAGATAAGATGGTAATGTTGATGCTCCGAAGCTGGCTCTATAGCCACAAAAAAAGATGCTAAATGGCGTAAGTCAAAATTAAGGCCCTTAATTTATACCAACAAAAATCAAACATGGTTCAAACAAGATTTGTTTTGCTTTTTATGTTTTTCTCTTCATCATTCTCTTCCATTCTTGAGTGATTTCAAATCTGACATGAAATATGACATCTTTGTCATCAACAGACATATTTGCTCAATTTTGCATGAAACCTGTGTCTGTTATTCTGTAAGTTTTGGGGTCTGGCCTTCACCAGTACTGGGAAAAGGTTATCTGGTACTCCAGAAACTGATCATAGGGCCCTTTCACACCGTCCTGGTCAAAATGCTCCATCGCAGTGAAAGCAGGGTTGTGTCAGTTAAAGTCCTTATCCAGGCATACAATAACTTCATCCCACCGTATCCACCAGGTGTAAAATGAGTCATTTCAAAGCATCACAAAACCTCTGATTACATGAAAATAACCTAAGCAAAGTTGCTTTCTTTGCTTCAATTTCTGGGTCGTGTCTGTGTTTGTAAGGATAAAGGGAATGGGTCCGCACACCTTAAAAATTTAAGTCTTTAATGAAAATTATTAAAATCATCTCCAAAAAATTGTCAAGAAGCAGTGCTAAAATGCAAAGGTAGACCCAGAGTGACACAAAACATACAAGACCTTCTGACGCGTTTCGGGTATTCTGTCAGCCCTTAGTCAAGCTACAGGTAATGAAGGAGAAGCACATAGGACATGCATCAGGTGAGCTGCTTGACACCTTATTATTGCAGATTACAGTCCCTTTAAGATAAATGGGCTCCTTCACATCAATGTGTGTAGCAAGCATAATGCAGGCCATAGATGTCACTTTAACTGTGCCCTACTGCAGTGCAGCTAGATACTTACAATGATCGCTGATGATCTCCAATCTCCGCTTCTCTTTAACTTCTTGCCCTCACCAGTGCCTTGCAACCTCATGCCTACTCTGAGATTCACTTCCACCAACTTCTTCCACCACATCCTTCCGCCACCAGGTCCTTCAGCCAGTTTCTGCAGCAGATTTTGTCTCTGCCATGTCCTGCCCCTGACTAGTTCCCTGTTGGGGCCACGGAAGCTATCCCTCTAACATGGGCACATTGCAGTACACAAGAGTGCAATGCAGCAGGAATGCACTGTGTGAAAGAGCCCTTATGGTGTGTTCTCATTTGTTCTTGTATCTCTTCCTCTTTAAAGAACAAAACCTGTAATTTACACTATCACAGGTTAAGTTTCTCCTGCCTGGGCATCCAAATTTGGCATGCCCTGATTGGGATGCCCTTCTGTGTATATCTTGGTCAATCACCGGAAATTCAACTTTCCTATGATCAAACAGTACATGTGCAGGTGCTGGGCAGTCACCACAACACATTCCACTGAGCTTTCGATTTGAAGATCTGAGCTCAGAGCGGCAAGAAAAGCTAGAGAGCATGCCGCTGACTGCCCCCCCCCCCCCCACACACACCTCAGGGTGTACTAAGACCGGGATTTTCTCTATGGTTGGCAAGGATGTGCATAGATGGAGGTTAGTGGGGATGCGGTGTATGCATACATCATGGGATCGGTGGAAAGGTTAATTTTTTCTGGGGATCCTGGGGGTTTCACGCATTGGGGCATCCCAAATTGGGAAGCCCTGCAATGAGACAGACCACAAGCCCTAGAGTTTTATACATTCTAGGTAAGTGGTTGCCCCTCATGTGCTTCGGCATGGTACTGGTGTTGGTAGCTACCAGCAGGGCTATAGGGGACCCTCACCCCACAGCTATGCAGATCAGACTGTGTGCATGCTCAATGCCGTATTTAGCGTATTTAGGTGCCCTAGGCACTTTTAGTGCACTTCCCCACCCATTTACAACATGCATACTTACCTAAAAATACCCACCTATTCTGCACCGGCAGCCCTTTCCCTGGATAGAAGCCTATTCATGCAGATTTGTCTGCAGTGGCTGAGACAGTGAGGCAGAGAGAAACGTGTCACTCAAGATCCCCCCAATGCATTGAAAGATAAAGGCCCCGGCTTCTGCTGAGGACTTCGGGAATTAACTAGGTAGGTATATTTTTAAGATAAAGTGGACACACAGTCAAAAATGAACTAAACCAGAACAACACAACAAACAGTGCTCATAGGCATCCCTCCCCAGGGCAATTTAGATTGCTGCACATAAAAAATGTATTTACCATTTTCTAAATCCTGCTGTAGTAAATATTAGAAACAAAATGGCGGCTCGTGCATTTGCACAGCAAGATGCAGCTGCCCCAGGATGAAATACAAGTCCCAACTCACCCTGGAAAAACTACAAGTCCCAGCTGACCATGGAGAACCCACAAGGTCTAGCTGCTCCTGAAAGAACTACAAGACCCAGCTCACTGTGGAGGAACTACAAAGCCCAGCTGCCTCCCTGGCTAGGCTCTCTTGTTTGTAAGTCTTAGGTCGCATCACTGCCCACAGATGTGAAAAGACAAAACTGTAGGCTGCAAGCAGCCTCTGTGCGACGCAACCAGCCCAGCACCTTACCAGCCCTGTTCACATTAATTTTACAATTTAAAAACGCTAGTGAGCAGGCACTTGCCTACACATGCTGGCAAATACTTACACATGTTGGCAAATACGACCCAGTGTATGCCTTGGAAGCGGTTATATTGCATTGACCTTTGAGGAAAGGGGGAACTTTTCTATTATTATTGTTTATTTGTTGAACACCATTATCTTCTGTGGCACTGCACAAGGTAGAGATTACATGATGGTAGGAAGGGCTCCTACAGTGGAGGGACTGACAAAGAGAAACAGCACTAGAGAAGCCGGAGGAGAAGTGGATGAGGGGAGCAGCAGAGTAAAGAATTGATTGGGGGGAGTGGCTAGTTGGAGATGGCAGAAGGTAGCTAATGAATGAATGTGAGGTAAGAATGAGAGAGAAGTATTTTGTTGTTTAATAAGTGAATGAGAGAGTGGAGTCCAGTGTAACGCCAAGAAATGGTGCTTGGGGAGCTGTAGTGAAGTCGTTGACAGATATGGTTATGTTGGAGACAGGAGCAGAAGTGGAAGGTGGGAAAATGACAAGTTATGTTTTGTCCATGTTCAATTTTAAGGGATTAAGATGACATGAATGAGGAGCTGTTAGACAGTCTGGGAAACAAGATGGAAGGGAAGATAGTTTTGGGTCAGAGACATATATTTGAGTGTCGTTTATATTGTAGTGGTTCTGGGGGTCTATCTGGAAATGTCCACTGCCACTTCTGTACCCATGAACTCACTTCCCTGGCTACCACCTGTCTTCCGTCCACCTAACTTGAGCCCCCTAATGCACCATAGCCTATAAGTATGGAACAACTATAAGCCACATCTTCCCCTAATGACACTACTCCACCACCTCCTCTTTCCACCAGGAAGGACTCCCAGGTGGCCATTAAGTGGTGGACCTCCCACAAGTTTCATAAGATCTATGACCTACTCAATGGCAATTCCCTCTTAACATGGGACATCCTCAAAGAACAACACCAGATTCCCAATACAGAATGGTTTAGATACATCCAGTTTAAACATTGGCTATCAACACTACTTAGACTAGCTCCAGCAGCCCCAACACTTCACTCCATTTAAATTGATTGATTTCAACTGTTTACACTCTAATCAATTCAGTACAGCCTAATATGAAACATAAATACATTCAGAAATAGTGACCTAGGCGAGACTAAATCTAGCGAGGACTGGACAAAAACTCACTTTCAAATGCTCTATAAATGTTACAGTCTTAGAAAGAACATACACAGTGTTAATGAGGTTGTATGTGGTTCCTGCTCATGTAGCCAAAGCTTTCCCGTTATGCTCTGATAGATGTTTATAGGCTGTGGTACAGAGGGAACAATGCTCCACATCTGGTGGACCTGCCCAAAGTTGATGAGATTCTGGTCTCTGGTCATGGGATTACTCTCTACCCTGTTTGATTTAAGATGAAAATCATGGAACTCAGGATCTCACTTGTGCGCAGCACCGTTTAGTGATATTTATCATCATAGCAGCCTTACAAGCAATAGCAGCGGCCTGGAAGAAACTTTTTGTAAACCTCTTTGAGTTTTGTGCAAGGCTAGATGGCTTTATGATTAATGAGAAACTGATGGCTATTCAAAATGACTCCCACTCTAAATTTCTGAAAATGTGGATAGATAGATAAAATGCACCCCCCCCCCCAGTTGACCAACGTAGCTTAGCGGCCGTATAACCTAAGCAACGAGGACAGCTAACTCCCCCCCCCCCTACTCTCTGATCTCCCTCCTATCCCATCTCTTCCCTGGTGTTTTTTTTTTTTGTTTTCATTTTTTCTGGATTGCTCTATACCTCAAGAAGTTAAGGATTAGGGTGGAAAGTGATCACCAGGGCCATGATATTTCATTTTTGTACCATTGTTAATTTAAGTGTTCCAGAACTATGGTTTGGTCAACCACTTAAATTGAATGTTATGCCCAGATGTAGCAAAAATGGGTTCAGAGGTAGCAACCACACGATGAGACCAGGAAGCCCCATGCAACTGCTCCACCACTTTTTATCAACAGCTGTGTTGCCACAGTACAATATGTGTTTGTATGTATTTTATGTATTTTATACGTCCATAACCATTTATTCAGCTTCATTCCGTTTTAGCATAATGTAATCATAAGATCCAGCCCCACAATTATTGTTTCTCCAGGACCCAAAGTCTATAGATACATGAGGCCTTTCTAGTGAGAATCAGCAAGGATATTTACTAAAGCAGCAACAAAAGCAGAGCTTCTCCACTTAACTAGGATAGTTTTTCAAACCCGCCAGGAGCAAAGAAAATGTTTATTTTTTTCATATCTGAGTCCAGCCTTTCATTAAGCGTTGCACTGTAAGACGAAGGAGGTGACTCCTGAAACATGTCTCCTATTCATCATTTGAGGAGTTTTATGGGAGTCTGGTGCTTTTTTTTTGATAAACTGTTGGGATTAAAAGCTATGCTTTTAATACCTGTCTCAAAGAGCTGGGGAACTTCTGTTGTTTGCATTGTGAATTTACCAATGTGTCCTGCCCATGTATATAGGTTGGGTTTTTTCATGTGCATGAGAGCAGTATACTTTATGGGATGAAAATGTGCAAGATTTGTGGATGATGTCTCCCAAACACTTACATACTGTACATACATTCACACCCAGATATAGGGAAAGTGAGAAAATTCTGAAAACACGGGTCAGTGGGAACACAGATAAAGAGAGAGAAAGAGAGAAATGTGGAAAAGAGAGAGGAGAACAAATGTGGAAAAGAGGGAGAACAAAGGTGAATTGAGAGAAAATGCAAAAACAAGTGATGGACAGAAGGTAATGTAAACAAGAGAAGAAGAAGCAAATATTGAAAATCAAGCAAAATGAAAGATATTAAAATGGATGAGGTAAGAAAGAGGTATAGAATCACATAAGAGAAAATTACTTAGGTGGGGGAATGCTAGCTGAGTACAGACCCCTTATCGCCAAAGGGGAGAGAGTAAGCAAGGTAAGCTAACTAAACATGCAGGGGGTTAATGTGCATGGGGTACTCAGGGTGCATGGGGCACTGATTAAAGAGCAGGCCAGTCCGAATTTTACGTAAAATGAGTGTTGGTCTGGTTAAAGTATATTAGCATGTACTGTAGTTTAAAAGAGACATACATGCTTTAGGCAGCCTCAAACTGGCTGTTATAATTGGGTGGCAAAAGAATGACCCATGACACATGTGGCCCCTGAAGTTGAGCTAGCCACACTAACATGACAGAACTTATAGCCGGGTAAGGGGCTTCTCATGTTATGGAAGAGGGAATGAGAAAAGTTTTGTTTTTTCACTTTAACTGTAAATATAATAATTCAGCATTTGATTCAATAGGGTTGATTCATGGTCATGCGCAAAAAAAAACCCAATACGAAGCGCAAACAATTCCGCATGTGCCTAGGAACATGATTCATGGCCATATACACCCGAATGGCGCACATGTACAAAATTCCTCTTCTGATGCATTCTGCTTCAAAATCTGTAGTTTTAAAGCAATAATGGCCCTGGCCCATGTGCATATGACCCTTACTGGTCCCCATGCCCCCCCCCCCCCCCCCATATTTCCCCTTAACTTTTTTGAGATTGTCTCTCCAGCTTCAGTGTTTTAGGAGAATCTCTATTCTCCAAATCTAAATGTATGCCCTTTCATATTAAAGCCCAAACAACATATAAATTTCCTGGGAAATTCCTTCAAAACTTACAGTTAAACATGTATAGTGCAAAATAGTGAAAAATGGTCCGGCAACAGGGGGTGGCAAAATCTCTAGATAGGATGGCACGGTTAAACAATTAAAGCAGACCAAAACCTACTGAG
This sequence comes from Gastrophryne carolinensis, assembly GCA_027917425.1. Classification (NCBI taxonomy): domain Eukaryota; kingdom Metazoa; phylum Chordata; class Amphibia; order Anura; family Microhylidae; genus Gastrophryne; species Gastrophryne carolinensis. Next base: position 442,324,537 of record CM051234.1, read on the forward strand.
CTTGTGAAATAAATTTGGCCAAAGCTCCTGCTAATACTCCATTCTTAGAGTGTAGACCTAAAAATGGATATTTGTGCCTACAGCATTGTCCTGGGACAAGTATGCTGTTCCTCTTTGTAAGATTGCAGACTATCAGTCATTGCATAGGTGCAGCAATGACTTCACTACAGTGGCTACGAATGGAGGAGGCAGGGTTTTACAGCTAAAACAATCAACATTGGCGGGGAACAGAGTAAAAGAGGAGCAGGGAAACTTGCCAGTAGGTACTCCTCATGGGGGGAGCAATTCAGGGAGTGCTAGCTAAAATGGTGGGTTTTGCTCTGCTATATGTATAATATCAACCTAGTAAACATCTAATAATGAAATGCCAGATTTTAAATTCAAAGTATATAAGGCAAACAAATCATGCCACAATATTCAAGATTATCAACCCCTTAAAAGTTAGGTAAGCTACAGATAATGTTGATTTCTCACAGGGATTTTAAGTATGTCTAGGAATTTGTGCATTTCTGTCACATCTGACTAATACTCATGTATTATACGGTGTTATTTGATTTACACTGTCTGTAATAACTACATTGTACAGTATAATAGAATATGATGGTGCTTTATTAATAGACAATAATTATAATATACATGCAGTAGTTTAAATTACATACTTGGTGGTCGAGTCAGAGCCAGGTGAGAGAACTCACTCCTTTCGTAAGAGAGAAAACTGCCATTCACTTTAATTGTCTTACCTTGAGGCTGATTCAACAATAGGTGAAATCAGCTCCAAGGTAGACTGAATCAACCACATCAACCCTTTATCCCAAATTGTTTCTTTTATTGCAATGTACCTGGCTCTGGCCTACAACCAGAGTCATCAGAATAACTACACTGGACATGAAGCCCATAGTCATTTTACTGGCTATTGAATGTGCTAGTAAGCTACAGGTATATAGGGGCACTCAAACCTCAAATACAGAACAAATACCTGCAGTGCTTTGGAAGGACATCATGTTGTCTGCTGAGGGTCACCAATACTCCCTGCCTCTCTTGGTGTGGTAGTAATAGACAGTGATAACTCATACCATGTTAGCCTCATGGTAACGTCATGTCTGATGAAGAGTGTAATGAATACTAAACCCCCCTAAAATGTAACAATTAAATTGGACATCCTTAAAGTGGACCAAAACCCAAGATTTTGACTATCCTGAGTTTAAGTCCTTGCCCCTGGCGCACCCCAATCGGGGGTGCCCCGCTGTGTGAAACCCCCCCAGTTCGCACGCACAAACTCACCTCTTCTTGGTCCTAGGACACATGCGTGGCCACTCGTCCAATCAGCACATTTGGATGCGCTTCAGCCCCTCGTCCAGGAGCTCGTCTAATCCGAGCACACTGGTGGCCACATCCCCTGCTACCCTTTAACAGGGAGCATGCCTGCGCTAGCCATTCACAAACGCCTGACATGGGCAGTGGCCCTGCTAAAGGGATAGCGGTGATTTGGCCTCTGCTCGCCAATGCGCCGTTGGACTGTGAATGAAGGTGTGTTCTCGGGCAACTTGAGGAGTTTCATACAGCGGGGCACCCCAGTCTCATTCCACTCCAGGGTGGGGTTTGGTCTTCTTTAAAAGTGCCATGCCAGACTTCCACTTTTAAACAACTGGGTGTGGAATCCGAACTCCGAATCAAATATTGGTGAAGCAAAGATTTTCAGCAATACATCTGTATTTTTATTTAAAGAGCCCCTAAGCTTTTAAGTAAATGTCTTATAAAACATGTTCTCAATATATTTACTTTTTTATACTTCTTTTGCCAAGTTTATGAGTTTGCCAAGCCCCTACCTTCAAATGTGCGTGACTGTTTCGGGGAGTGCCCTTCGATCCTGGCATTTTGGGAAACCATTTTAGTATAATAACATTTATTGAAACATTTTCTAAAATATAAGGAAGAGGGGATACTGAATGAAAGAAGGGGGAATGAACATTGCTTAAAAATCAGATAATTAAGGAACATGTTTGTATAGTGAATAATATAACCAAAAAAGGGTTTATTGTGCTTGAGAGGGGAGACATATGATTTATGCCACGCCGGGTTCCTGTGTGTCAAACACCCCCTCCAGAACCCTTGACATGTCCCCACTTAATGGGGATGGAGGCACCTGACCGAAGGGGGAGACAGGCAGGGAGCTAGGCGACTAGATTCTTAACCTGATTAACAGTAGATTCTGAGGAAAAATGCACTATTCCTACTGAACACTGCATGTCTTTTGAACACTATTTTAAAGCCACAGTCCAGTATAAGTAATTTTTGTGGTTGATGGAAGCAGCCATGATGGGATTACTGTGGCATGCCATGCCCATTGTCTTCTATTGAGATGTATGAGACAAAGCACTCTCCTCTCAGTAGATTACAATGGGGTGGCATGCCATAGTAACCCCCATCATGGCTGCTCCCATGAACCACTAGAGTTATTTAGACTGGTCTTTCCCTTTAAAGTTTCACCCCAAGAATACTGGGTGTCTAATGGCCCATTTTCATAAATAGATAAATTGTCCTTCTGTTGAGAAAGCCAACAAATGACTTATATGCAAGCAGATAATTGGCGTTCAGATGTGGAAGATTTGCTTGCTAACTGTTGCTAACAGGGCAAGATTATGAGGGGGATGCAAGGGATGCATGCCCCGGTACCTCCACCACTTGCACTGCAAAGTGGGCCTCCACCAACCTTTGTGTTATATTCTGGTCCAGGAGGCTTTTCAGTCTTTGGTCTGATTGGCCGCAGGGCCAGTAACGAAGTGGCGGCAGTGGGGACCCTGCACCTGGGCAAGCCTTTTTTTTTGTTTTTGCAAACGTGCAGCAAAGCTGCCACCAGCAACGCTACAGTGATAGGTGGGTGCAGAGCTGATAAACCGCCAAGCACAGCCGCTGGCAGCTCAATGCTGGGAACTGTTTTCTGACTAAGGGCTAGTAACAGCCTGAAACGCGTTACCTGGTCCCAATGGTGGAGGGGAGCACTTTCTGACTTGCAAGATGTTTGACGGCTGTGTTTGGAATTATCCTCATTTTAAGCTATGAAGTAAAAGCTAAGTTTTAACCCTTTTTAAGCTGGACATTGCAATTGTAACGGTTTGGGGAGCTTTTCAGGAGATCCTGAGGTCCGTGCTGTTTGGGTCTGAGGGTGAGCTGGTCATTGCTTGCTTATGTTTACTAACTGTTTTCTGATGGGCCAGCTGGGCGACTACAACCCCGCCCCACCCAGAATGGCAAAGCAGGAGTTCCAAGCAGCCCGCACCCACACATGGGTTGCATAAGGGACTTAAAGGAGCACTATCACGAAATTGTGTAATAATAAAAATCCATATAAACACATCGAGTACTCTAATGAGAGTAGCCGAAACTGAATAAAACTCCTGCCAAGCTTGTTGTTTATTCTGTCATGGTAGGAAAAAAATCCATGTGTGACAGGTTTATTCTATCAGAGATGACAGAGCCTGTCACCCCGGATGTCCTTTTCCTTCCATAAAAAAAAAGAAAAAAAAGCCTGGCTTGATATTTTTTGTATAAGTGACCTCTCCTCCCGCCACTCAGCATATTGATATGAATTTTTATCATTGGGCCATTTTTTCGCGATAGTGCTCCTTTAATCTGACATAAATAGGCGGGTGCCAGACAAACACCAATCAGTTACTTGGCTGGACTTTTTAAGGGAAAAAAATACTGTATCTGCGGCCTCCACCAGATTTTGTGCCCAGGGGCCTCCACCACACTTAACCCGGCCCTGGTTGCTAAGAGTGAATGTTCGTGAGACCACCATGCATGTGCTCTTCATCCTATTAGTGGTCAATTTCCCAAAAGAAGCCCATAATGTGGGCAGGCTGGTTTGTTTTTAAGGGAGTCATCTGCTTTAAGGTACATCCTTCAAGGAGGAGATGACAATAGTCCAAATCAGCTGTGCCCTAACCCCCTTGTTTCACAACTCATCCTTACTTTTCTTTCCAGCTTCCTTGCTTCTCTTTTTTTATCCGTTTCCCCATCAGTACTTAATTCTTTATAACTAATTATTTATTTTTTCTCTGAATCATCTCATTCTATTGCCTATACAAGAGCCTCCTGGCTTCTTCAATGTCTACATTATAAGTTTCATCTCATAGAGTGGTGCAGTCTTTCATAGTTATACCAATGATATGCACAATGCACCATTGAATAACACATAAGATGTTTTCTCTATCTTGATTGTGTGGGCAAATTATTTATCTGTTTTATTCCTGTTATCTAAAGGCCCTTGTTTATCTTCCTTTCCTGTGCTAAATTGTATTTCTGTAAACTCTCAATACAAATCTTGAATAAAATGTGTGTGACTGGCTACATGTTACAAACTAAATAAGCATTCGCCTCAGTGTCCACACGCCAGGAAAATGATGCATTGCATCACAAATTGCCCAATAGGGGTCATGGGCAGCAAAGAGAACATTACACTTGCTAAAGCATTTCCACCACCATTCTGTATAATATGGCATGACTTTGTGGGTAGCATAAGAGAAATATTTATTATTACTATTGGTAGGGATCGACCCTTGCACTTTATGCAGACCTCATTAAAATGATGCCTGAGCTCCAAAGGCACAAATGCTGAATGTGCTGTTATTACATTCAGCTGCTTTTCCAATGATTGTAGCAAAAACCATTTGTAATCATATTGAAAAAGAGGGGATGACTTAGCTTTGTTGATAGCTCCAAACACGCTCGGTTTATCCTACATGCATTTGAGATTTCCTCCCAAATGCTTGTTTATGTGTTCTAAGTGGTCTGGTAGCAGTAACATCTCTGTGGTTGACTCCTCATTGCAGTGCCTTGATCTAGCACAGGAGTGATATCCCTCAGAGACCCAGAAAAACCTCAAACCTAGAAAGCAGAAGTAGGACACGCTTCTAAACAGCTTTTTATTGATGGCAAGAAGCTGATGTACAATAGCAACTGACAGCTCTGACAAATACTGAAAGAGAGCAATGACATTTATGAACTAGAGTCTATAACTGCAGATATGTGAAAGGTGTGATGGTGTTCCCACACATAATGTTTTTTTAAAGGCTTGCATGTGTTTACTATGGAATATAAAATGTACAATTTGCTATGCTGCTGGACAGGGGCACAAATAAGCAGTGCTAATTATATTTTTATCCAACGTCTTGGGCTTTATCAAAAAGTAAAATGGGATTCTAAGGCCCTTATTTATGAAGGAATAGCGACAGGTAGCGACGGGTGAGCGACCGGTAATGACGGGCACCGCCACGAGAACGCCGGCTCCCCACCACAATCACACATTTATCAAGCCGATCCTGCTTAGCGACTGACAGAGCGCCAGATAGCGACTCATTTATCATTATTCCAGCCTCAGCCCACAGCGCCAGCGAGCGACCTTGAACAGCGACAGGTATGACCTCTCGCTACCTGGCGCTCTCCAATGCATTTCAATGGAACAATCTTTAAATATTCATAATTCATTGTTATTAATGTTTTTTTTTTTTTTTTTAATGTGAAAAATTCTGTGACCACTTCTGCCATGTTAGATAATTTTTTTAAGGTAAAAAAAAAAAAAAAAATTGTGCATAATTGATATTACAGGTCTGATATTATTGTATTCATATTACTAAATTCTTTTAAAAAAATATGGTGGTTTGGGGTTTAAAAAACTACTTTTAACACATCGCCACCTGCGCTCTGGGGATTAGACATGCATTTCACAGCGCGAGAATTTTTTGAGCGTGATTTTTTGATGAATATGGTGGGAGCCGGTCGCTCTGACCAGTCGCTATCATGCGCACCCATACATCGCGGAACCTGTCAAATAGCGACTCGTCACCCTGTATTCAACATTACTGCACACCGACTCAGTCGCTATCAACAACCGAACAATGGCCAAGCACAGCGACTACTAGCGGGCACTGTGAAAATACCGCTAGTCGCTCAACTGTCGCTACCTGCCGCTATTACTGAATCGGCCTCCCAGTTTTTTTGCTAATATATTCTACATATGTCTTCCACACTGTGATATCAATCAGTAGTAAGCAGCGGTAAGCTTTAGTGTGCCAGAAGGTGACATCTGGGTCCAAGTAGCTTTAGAATTCTCCACAAATGTACCAGGCGTTTTGGATATAGTTGTAAAAGGTGTAAAAAGATCATTTGCATGGACCCATCTACTGCAAGGAATTCTGGGAGAAATTTGCTTGGCTTATGTGCCCTATACAACTCCTTTGTGTAACACCCTCTGCCTTGTACCTTTAATAGAGGGCTTTTAGATCCCTTAAATGACCCTATACCGCCTAACATGAGCCTCTCCCTAACCAGGCTGGTGACAATGTTTTAGAATTCTCCAGGCATAGAAACATCATCTGGCCAGCTAGTGCAATGTAAGGACCCTCCTAGGAGCTTGTGGGTGCAACCTAAGATCTAAACCTCTTGCCTGGCTTGAATAAGCTTCTTTTGGGTTTGAATGCTGTTTAGAAATTTGGAAGCACTTCAATGGAAATGGGGGGTGGGGGGAATTCAGCTAGTCTCTAGAAACGAACTAAAGCAGCCACATGCATTTGCCAAATATTGCACTTCAGGGTGAAGATACAATTTACCTCTAGGATAATTTAAAGATGTTTTTACTAAAATGAAAGGAGGCTTTTCTAAAAATATTTTTGTATAACTTGGGACAGCTAGCATTATCTGTTTTACTGTGTTTAAGGGGGCCTCTTGTGTCTTCTTTCACTGACTCAGATGATTTTTATCATTATCTGCCGATTAATTACTGGGGTAAAGGTCCCTGTCCAGCCTAAAATAAAAGAATTCAATACTCACCTTTTGTCTTCAGCTGTTCCATCCTACTCCAGCTTTCTAAAACAGGGTCCTGAGATTGCTTTCCTGCATCTGGACAAGCTCCTGCAGCCTCCTGCAGAGATCGAGCACCAAGGCACACCCTCTCTGTCAAAGTGAATGGAGCCCAGTGCATTCTAGTCACTGAGACCAAGAAAGGGCTGGGCCCAGTCCACCAAGCTGCTTGCAAAAATAGACAAGCACCCAAGGCTCCAGGCACAAACACGCCGCTTGTCTTAATAACAGGACCAGTACATAAAAAGCTAGAGTAGGATGAAGTATCTGAGGGGGGACAAGAGGTGAGTATTATTTTTTAACTTTTTTTATTTTAGCCTGGACAATCCATTTAAAGGGATTGGACACATTTCACCCATAATTTAATTCTGTGGGCACAAATATGTGGGTCAATCACCCAAATAACGCTTACTGAATGAAGTATAAGGAGCATAAGAAGAAATATTTCACAACCCTAAAGACACAACAGGTAGGATGCTTACTTTTACTCTTCTGGAGAGAATTTATCGGGATTGGATCTTCAATAATCATGTGGTGAGAGACTGGCTGGGTGGGCCCCTGAATTCTGAGGACCTTTTAGGGGCCCATATTACCAATGGGACCTCTGCTTTGGATGCACTGGTTTGTAAATGGCTTGAGAGCTCTAACTATTGAGCACCTAGGAACAATGTAGTTAACCATTACTTAGCTTTGTAACTAGTCCTAGTGCCCGATTGACACTGCACAAATGGCTTTCTATGTTATAGTGTTACTTAGGCTGTTCATTTTTCTATTATAAGAGCAGCAGCTCTGCAGCAGGAGGTTACAGCTTCTCCTCGCTTTGTAGGAATCAGAAAAATCTCATTGTCATTCTTTAGGAGATAAATTTGCCATTCACTTTCATTGTTTACTATGGGGCTGATATATAGCAAGGTGTTATACCTGGCAGACAAAGAAAGTTAATGGCAGTTTTCTCTCCCAAAAAAGTAGTGAGTTTTCGCACCAGGCACTGAATCGACCCCAGTGAAGGTCCTGCCCTATGTATAGCTTCTTTGTGGCATCCCAAGTAGACATAACAGTGTGGCATAAAGTCTGTGTGAATGTGTGCCAAATGTAATCAACTAATACTTGCATTTAAATGTGCTGTGGGCCCCCCGAGTCAGTTCTATTGGTGGGCCCTAGACACACTCCAAGCGATCCATGTGAACCATGTGCAGGCCTGTGTCAGAGGTGGCCATATATGGGCAAGCTGCATGCCCCATTTACTCTGATGTCTTCAGAGGGTAGAGGAGTAAACCCACTAGTGGGGGGTGTTTATAGGTCATAGGGTGGAGTAATCCGCTGCAGTAGAATAAAAGTAGGCGTTATCTTTTTTATTAAAGTACGTACAGCCGTAATACGCATGTCATTAGAGATATCTATGCGTGCGGCTGGCTGGGGGAATGGTCTGGGGGGCGGGTCTGTGATGTCATCGGACCGTGAAGTACTCCTATTGGAGTGCGGGGCGTAGCTACCTGTGTGCGTGCAGCCGGCTTCCGGCCGGGGTCGTGCTGCGCGCCCGGGAGCGCGCGCCGCCTTGATTAAAACAGTCTCATTTAAAAAGGGCACAAATGGGGCAGCATCAACGAACCTTGATAAAGTGGCCTGTGAGCGGGGGCCACGAAACGCGTTGGGGGGACCGTGACTCGACTGGGGCATTCCTTTGAAACACATTTGTGCTCACTCAGGTGATGTGTGTATGTTAATTGATTTGTTGTATTCTCATGGTTTTTGATCTGTTTTCTTGTCTTGCCACATATTGATTCATTAATGTTATATTTGCACAGAGTTATACTTGGGCACTTTAGGGATTATGGTTATGGGTATTTTGGATTATTTTGGATGTCCTAGGGAGAGCTACGATTCTGTCTTAAATGTTTTTTAACTGTCTGTCATGTCATTTTTGTGGGTAATTCTTAATAAAATAAATTAATTATTTATGAATTCATTATGATTATTTGAATTGTTTATTAAGTGCTGTGGAGGAGGTGCGATGGTGTGTAGCTAAGTGGGGTGAATTACTGGCTTCACCACTATAGAATTTTTTATTAAAGTAAGTTCAAACAGTATGGGGGTTATTTAAGAACCGCTAATGCCAGGTAGAGCCACGTAGCGTTGGGTGAGCGCTGGGCACTCCATTTATATTAAAGTCAATCTGGTGAGCGCCTTTAATAGCGTCATGTAGCGTCACATGTATTACTAGAGGCGGCTCAGTGTATAGCGCCGGTGCTCTAGGTTTCGCAGCACCATGTAGTATCTGTCGCTCAGTAGCGTTATCCCATACATTTCAATGGTGTTTACTTTTGGTTGTGTATAAATAGAGTTTTCCTAAAGTAATGTTCTAAATGTTCTAAATCATTGTGTGACCTCTCCTGCCCAGCAACCAAACCCTTTTATTGTGACTTTTTTATGCAGAATTGTATGTGCAGGTCTGCCATTGCAGTTTAAGTGTCACAGTGTTAAAACAATGACATTCCATATGTTTTCACTCTGGTGCTGGTGTATATATGTTTAGAAACAGACTTTGATCAAACAGCGCCTGGCGCTCGATGCTAGAGCACCCAGTTTTAGAGCGCCAACACTGGTTGAGTGTAGTTTTTTCTTAAATATGGGCTGCCGGGCCGCACTTAACTGCCGTTACCTATCGTTCGCTGCAGCTTTGTCCTGTTGTTAGATATAGCGTAGTCTTGGGCGCTTTGACCTCGGGACACCACCTAGCATTCGCGATTGGCTCTGCAGTGAATCAGGGAGAGAGCTTCTACAGAGCCCCCAGACATCACATTTATCACTGCTGGACAGGATAGGTCACCCGCTTGCAGCGACCACTTGCAGACACTCTAAGCGCCGCTACATAAACGCTCACATGGCAATACATGGCGCTAGTCTTAAATCAGCCACCCCGTCTTTTTAAAAAAACAAGCACGATTTTGTTTTGTTAAAGCCTTACACTCTTACTACAGTATGTCAGGTGAAAGCTCCTACTTTTTTGTCGCACAAGCACTCCTATGTGTCAGTTAAACAGGGAGTAGTCATAACTCCAATATTACACTGGTACCTGCAAACGAGACAAAGCAGCAACTAAGCATAAAAACAAAATCTTGTGATATTTCAAAAGGATTATTTAGAAAACCTTCAGGAAAGCTCGAGTATGATGATCTTAGCACAGCACATGTGGAATAAGTCTGAGAATGTTACAATTCCCCTCTGTATTGAAATTCTCCCCTGGACATTTAACATGTGCCAATTCTCTAATTCAAGCAAAATGCTGCCTCCTGTCTCACTTCAAAGAGATCCATACATGTTTCTGACATTGGTGGCTCTCACTGTCAAGTGCTCTGGATTTCAGGCTGTCACACATAAAAACTGGAATCAAACCAGGCCCTTATATTTCAAGTGATGCCTTCTTTTGACTTTCCATCTGGGGAGTGTTTTAAGACCTTTTCCGCCTGGAAAATCGTTGGTCATTGCATTTTGTGTCATTTGATTTGAAAGGCATTATGTTAAATCTTGGCAAATATAGGGAACAAGGTAAATGCCTTTTGGCTTGCAGAGTTAATGATGTAAAGTCAATCTAAAAGTTTTAGCATCGTAAAAACATTTTTGCTCAGGGAAATAGAATGCATCACTATTAGAAACAGAGGGCTAAACTTGAAACACTATGCTATTAATAAATGTGTATAAACCATATATATATATGTGTTAGAACATTTGTAGATGATTTTGTGACACTGCTAAACATCGTATGGCATAAAATCAACTGAAGTCTATATGTGATGCTGCAACACTACAATAAAAAAGAATATAAAAACAACTAGTAAAATGATAAAAAGCATTGTCATTTTTGGATGCAAACTTTGGAACATTATGATCCGTCTAACTCTCAATAAAAAAAGTTTGTTAAAAAAAATAAAACAACAGTATTAAATGAAAACAATGATAGCCAGTAAGTGTGCTGAACCTACGAAGTAACTGTAGCACCTTAGGTCCACCAGAGCAAATCATTCTGGGGGCTCACCAGAGGAAATCATTCTTGTGGCTTGTCCTCTCAGCTATATAGAAATAATGCAAGACCACTTGTTGCTGCTCAATAGAAAATGTGATGTTTATTCATTAAAGAAAAGGTCCACTTCCGCAGACCTCAGATCAGAAAAAGACCAGAGGGCTCAAGGCAACCCGCTAACCTCCCAGCCACTCCCATGGCGACCCTCTAACTTCTCAGCCACTCCAGTGGCACCAATCGTTCTCCCGCTACCAAGGTGAAGCCAGGAACTAAGCCTCCTGGTTTTTGCTGGTGGGTGTGTATGGACTATGTACAGCTATGCCCACCCACCAGGGCTGTGAAAGGATGTTCAGTGGTGGTGGTGAGGTCAGCAGGTCACCTTGGACCCTTTGGCCCTTGTCTGATCTGGGGTCTCAGGAAAAGTCCACCAAAGTGTCCTTTTCCCTTAAAAAAAAGAAAACTCACAGGATACTTTAGGCAAACCAGAAACACTGTGCAATGTGGTGGAAATTCTCTGTTGTGTGCTGCACAGTTGGGGTACAGAGCAGTGGCAGCCTGTTGTTGCCTTTCATGGCGGCACCTGGAAATGAAGGCAGCAGGCAGGGCCTCTAATTGGTGGCACTGACAGTGGCAACAGCTGAAGAGGAGCACCAGAGGCAGCCAGTCGCAGCAGGAAACCAGTGAGGAGCTGGCAGCAAGATACCAGCAAGGTGGCACCAAGCGGCAGGAAAAGACCCAAGAGATGGCAGCAGCAAAAGAGGAACCCTGGCAGGACCCCTGAGACAGCTTTGATAAATTCCTGTGCTGGCAAGGATAGACGACTCAGCAGTATCAGACAAGGAGGCAGCAGCAAGCATGACCTGTACTTCAACACAGTGCAGGTAAAGCACAATACATGCACTTTACCTGCCACTCCCATTAACATCTATTGTGCCATTGTGATCGCGTTGTGATCGCGTTGTGATCGCGTTGTGAGCATGTGAAGGTGCCCATCGATTTAAATGTGCAGGATTCTCTTCCTGATTTTGTTGTGTGGCATGACACAATCAGGGTGGTATGAAAGGGGCTTTGGTCTTGCACCTCCTGTACTGCCCTGATGGCAGTCTTGGGTCCCCTGGCCCTCTCCTGTACTGCCCTGATGGCAGTCTTGGGTCCCCTGGCATTCTCCTGTACTGCCCTGATGGCAGTCTTGGGTCCCCTGGCCCTCTCCTGTACTGCCCTGATGGCAGTCTTGGGTCCCCTGGCCCTCTCCTGTACTGCCCTGATGACAGCCTTGGGTCCCCTGGTCTTCTCCTGTACTGGCCTGATGGCAGTCTTGGGTCCCCTGGCCCTCTCCTGTACTGCCCTGATGGCAGTCTTGGGTCCCCTGGCCCTCTCCTGTACTGCCCTGATGGCAGTCTTGGGTCCCCTGGTCTTCTCCTGTACTGCCCTGATGGCAGTCTTGGGTCCCCTGGCCCTCTCCTGTACTGCCCTGATGGCAGTCTTGGGTCCCCTGGCCCTCTCCTGTACTGCCCTGATGGCAGTCTTGGGTCCCCTGGCCCTCTCCTGTACTGCCCTGATGGCAGTCTTGGGTCCCTTGGTCTTCTCCTGTACTGCCCTGATGACAGCCTTGGGTCCCCTGGTCTTCTCCTGTACTGCCCTGATGGCAGTCTTGGGTCCCCTGGTCTTCTCCTGTACTGCCCTGATGGCAGTCTTGGGTCCCCTGGCCCTCTCCTGTACTGCCCTGATGGCAGTCTTGGGTCCCCTGGTCTTCTCCTGTACTGCCCTGATGGCAGTCTTGGGTCCCCTGGTCTTCTCCTGTACTGCCCTGATGGCAGTCTTGGGTCCCCTGGCCCTCTCCTGTACTGCCCTGATGGCAGTCTTGGGTCCCCTGGCCCTCTCCTGTACTGCCCTGATGGCAGTCTTGGGTCCCCTGGCCCTCTCCTGTACTGCCCTGATGGCAGTCTTGGGTCCCCTGGCCCTCTCCTGTACTGCCCTGATGGCAGTCTTGGGTCCCCTGGTCTTCTCCTGTACTGCCCTGATGGCAGTCTTGGGTCCCCTGGTCTTCTCCTGTACTGCCCTGATGGCAGTCTTGGGTCCCCTGGCCCTCTCCTGTACTGCCCTGATGACAGCCTTGGGTCCCCTGGTCTTCTCCTGTACTGCCCTGATGGCAGTCTTGGGTCCCCTGGCCCTCTCCTGTTCTGCCCTGATGGCAGTCTTGGGTCCCCTGGCCCTCTCCTGTACTGCCCCGATGGCAGTCTTGGGTCCCCTGGTCTTCTCCTGTACTGCCCTGATGGCAGTCTTGGGTCCCCTGGCCCTCTCCTGTACTGCCCCGATGGCAGTCTTGGGTCCCCTGGTCCTCTCCTGTACTGCCCTGATGGCAGTCTTGGGTCCCCTGGTCCTCTCCTGTACTGCCCTGATGGCAGTCTTGGGTCCCCTGGTCTTCTCCTGTACTGCCCTGATGGCAGTCTTGGGTCCCCTGGCCCTCTCCTGTTCTGCCCTGATGGCAGTCTTGGGTCCCCTGGCCCTCTCCTGTTCTGCCCTGATGGCAGTCTTGGATGCTCTGATCTGCTGGTTGGCCAGTTTGACACAGTATGCTGTTACCTCAAATTTCACCTCGCTGGTATACCCACCTAAAATATGTTTTCATGTTCGATGATCCACTGGAAAGCATACATACAGAGGGGCAGGTTGTGCTTTAAGATACAATTAAAATGTAAGATAAAACACTGAAATCATTGTAGAGGTATTTTCTAAAGCAATGCTAAAATATGTGAACTGCGGCAACGATGGCACTTGAAACACACTTTACATTGTGTCACATTGTTGCAGCATGTTGAATGAATACGGCAAGCAGTGTTTATACATAAATCCCCAAGTGCCCAAACTCTTGCCAAAAAGTTAGTATAATTCTAGTGAGATGTTGGCATTAAATGTGAAATATGTAACCATGCTCATACTTAGTCACTATTAATGAATTCAACATTCATTAGCTGGCTGAATATTTCCAAAAGGGGGAGCAGAAGTTCCATCCTGGCGACTCAACAGGTGATTTATTAGTAGGGCGAGGGCATTCATTTGACGTGCACTCTTGTCTTATACCTGCAGATTTTTGTTTTAGCCATCCATTCTGGTCTCAGTAAATTAAAAAAAGGATAAAGGATTTGATATTTGATATTGCAACTGAAAACAATGATTGTGACCATCACAAGACTAACCAATATATGGTTTTGATCAGCTGCAATTTCTTTCCATAGAGGCTTAATGCTATGTTTAAGAATAAAGATCAAATACAGCCCCATATGGTTTTATATGCTTCATTAACTATAACTATTTCCAATTGGCCAAAATTTCTGCTTTGTCATGAGAACTAGCTTTGTTCATGCAGGTGCAGCAGCAAATGAAGTAAAATGAAGACATGTTTATGCACCAGTCATACCCAGTCACTTCTCAAAAATATCCCATTGTGCTTGTATTAGCAGAAAGAAATACTATGTTATGGGGTACAGACAATATTAATGTTCTCAGTACAGAAGCCTCTAATCGGTCCCAAGAATGCCTTCCACTGGTAGGCCCTGAGAATGATTTTCTCTGCTGGACCTAAGGTTCTGCAGTTTCACACTGAACACATATCTAGGCTCCTTTTATACTTCAATATACTTACTGTCTATCATTGCTTTTGCATACTTTACTAGTTTATCAAAACTATTCTGTTGTGTTCATATTAGCAGAAAGGGTGAACGCCGGGCGCTGTACGCAAAACCACATTTAAGAAAGCGAATCTGGTGAGCACCTCTAACAGCGCCATGTAGCGTCACATGTATTAATCCAGGCGGCTCAGTGTTTAGCGCTGGCGCACTAGGCTCGGGAGTACCATGTAGTACTTGTCGCTCTGTAGCGCTATCCCATACATTTCAATGGGGTTTCATTAGTTGTGTATAAATAGCATGTTTGCCCATTCATTTTTTTTTTTTTTTTTGCTCAAATCATTGTGTGACCTCTCCTGGCCTTTTATAAATTTTGGGGATTTTTTTATATTTTTATGCAGAATTGTATTAACAGGTCTGGCACTAAAGTGTTATTGTCCCAGTGTTAAAACAATGTCATTCCATGTGTTTTCGCTTTATCGCTGGTGGATATGTGTTCAAAAACAGACTTTGATCACACAGCGTCTGGCGCTCTATGCTACAGCACCCACCTTTAGAGCGCCGGCGCGGTGTGTGTCTAGTGTTTTGTTAAATATGGTGTGGAGTGCCAAGTGCCAGACGCGCTGAGCTGGCGCTACCTCTCGCTCGCTGCACTGCTGTACTGTTGTTACAGTGCCCAACACACATCACATTCATCCTTGCCAGCCAGGTTACTACAGTGACCGAGATGCTCCCAATACCCGCTTACAGCGTCTACTAGTGGTCACTCTAAGCGTCGCTATACAGGCGCTCATCTGGCAATACCTGGCATTAGTAGTGAATCAGCCTCCACGTGAGTCGGTCACTGTATTCAGCATCCAACCACTATTGTGATCAACAGGTTAGTCTGATGTTTTACAGAAAATCAGGACTTTTATGCAAGTTAACAAGGGGTGGTTGCAAAAATATTAATCACGCAATAGAAAGTTTAGTTATGTATTGTTTTTTAAATATTTGGAGATGGAAGCGCTTTAACACACAATAAAGTGAGAAATAAAATGTTCAACTTTTTGAGATGGAGCAGTTCCACAAGTAAAGTGTGAAATTTAAAGAATTATTTTAAATGTGCACATTACGGCAAATGGGGTATTCAAACCCAAATACAATTTGCTATAATACCCCCTAGGGGTGAATATCTAATGTAAAATCACTACCTTATTGGAAAAATCCTGCACGTGTAGTACTGCCCCATTACCACACCCAATCATGTTCATTAATAAATCTAGTGCACTGATATTCAATTCAAGGTTAGAGAGGCTTTTAAAATCAAATTAGATTGAAGGTTATCCAAATGATTTTGCCTTCAGAAATGTTTGTAGTGATTCGCTCTTGAGAGCTTTTCTCACCCAACAGAATGATGGTAAAATAGTTTGTACTTTAAGCCTGCATCTGAAACTTGTACCTGCAATGTGGCAGTACTACAGGTGAGGTGCAGAATGTTCCCAAAGAGGCACCAATAGAAGATTTCTTTTACTTTATTATGTGATGATTGAGAAAATTCCAGAGGCTTTCCAATTTATTTGGTGTCTAAAGATGATTTTGCAGAATGTCTGCTTAAAGATTTGGCTACCTGACATTATACATTTGCACCCAAGTCCTGATTTACTAAGAAGAGGGAGAACCTGTGTCTATCTGATATATTTGGTCACATGTCAAGGATATATTCAATACCTAACTCACATAAGTGAGTGTGCAGATTCGAATTAGTTCTCTCGAGTTTTCTTAACATACTAAATCATGAACTAAATCATAGATTTTCCATGCATAAAAGGGAAAGTCTCTTGCTTACAAAGCTTTACAAGTTTGTGATCGGCAGGAGAGGAAACACAATCTGCAGACCAAAGGAGTGCTGCAGCCCTAGACAGCTACCACGAAAAGACTTCATTGCCTATATCTGAGGTCTAGGCATGAATTGGAAAACAGCTGGAAATGCTATCACACTGCTGTATGTATAGTTATACTTTGAAGACATTGTTAAAGTTATACTGAAGGCAAGCCCGATTGTTGTTCCATTGTCTCAGGCTACACGTTGCACTGTGCCAAGCTTCAGTCCTTTTTCCAAAAGACCCTGTAGTTCCTTAGGTATTTGTAAAAGTATTAGAGCATTGGAGATGCAAAGCTAAAATGAGAAATAGTGGGTGTGGCAACAGCAACTGGATGTAAGCACACTGTGGGCTTTACATATATCATAGTAAAACAATAAGTGCATTGTAGTGCCTTTAGTTATTATGAGTTTCTCCAGCCTGCCAGCACAAAGTGTTGAGGTTTCATAGCTGCAGAGAGAGATAGCCAATCAGACTGTCTGGGGAGGGAGTGGGGGTGTTTCCATTCTTGGTCCATTGAAGGTTGATTGATAGACCAGGTCAGCGGGGTGGGGATTGAAAGCTGAATGAGGACGTGTTTTCCTTACTAAGGTGACTGACAGAAGAGGAATCACAGCCCTCTAGCTACTCAATGAAAGGTAAGCTACTGATATTTTTTTTTTTACTTTTGACTTGCCATTCACTTTAAGCATGAACAGTTGCTGAGAGTTATATAACTCATTTTGATATATATAAGAATGAGTTATATTGAAATAACAAGTCAAATGTTTTGGAATACTTTGAAGAGACCACTGTGTAATAGAGACAAATGAAATTGCCCATAGTTATATCTATGAAAGCATAATGCATAATGATTCTTCTCTAGTTCTAATGAGCCTCTATTAAAAAATGTTGTGCTATTAAGAAAATATGATTTTTTTTTCCTTTGCGTAATCGCAATCAATACCACCCTGCTCTCTGCTGCAGTGTGGCCTAGATTCACCCCCTAATTCAGTTCAGAATTGCCTATGCCTGCTTTCCCTGTTCTGTGCACTATGAATTGTGGAATAATAATTGGCATTGTTTTGCATGCCCAAAATCCACAAGATGCACCGGGCACACATCTCCACAGTGTAATATCTTTATTGTATCATGCAAACCAATGCTTCAGGTCCCTTTGTCTGGTAATAAGAGCAGATGTACATTCTAGTGTTGCAGAGAAGTACATCTGATATACCCGCAGTTGTGATACTGGCGACATATAGGTATAGAAGTATGTATGTAGGTCCCTTTTGGGTCTTGCATAAATAAGCCTATGTGCATTCCAAATCAGGTTACCCCCCAAGAGGATACCTAAGCATTTCCCTAAGTGGGAGCTGCCATATAACACAGATGTCTATGGAGGAATCAGGGAGGTGAGGAGAAAAATTAAGGATGACAAAAGCCAGCCTTGTCTGGCTCTATGTTGCATCGAGGGCCAACAACTAGTTTAATAACAACAGTATACATGAAGCGTTGAAAGTATAGCGACTTTAACTTTACTCCAGTCATTTAAACTTGTAATTGTGGGGCTCTCTCCAATTGAATCTTGTATTCAGAATATTCACTGTGAACCCAATAACTTTTTTGTAATAGTATATGTACGGTATGTTCTACTCTATTTATAATCACTCGTTATGTAAGACGATAGCACTTTATATATAAATATTAATAATATTAATGCCCAGTAAGCCTGCCTTGAATTTCCAGTGATAGCAATTATTACACAGCTCATCCCCCAGACTGTGTGAAGCTGTCTAAAAAAGAACAATATAACCAGGGAGATAGGAATTCCATGAGGTGGCAGGATGATCCAATTTCAAACATCTTAGGGAGGAGGTTGATATTTACACAGGTACCTTGCAGTACCTGATTTTCCGATCAGATTAAGGTTTTGACAGCAAAACAGGCCCCAGGAGAACAAACTTCCCGCAAATTATTTTAAACAGATACAGAAATATTTTAACAAAATGGTTAAAAGCCAAGGGTAAACATTTGTTGCAAGTACCAGTATATATATATTTCTGTTAGCCTTGCATGGGTAAGATAATCATAAGGTGATACATATAGCGATGCATTTGGGAAGCCATATGTGACAGATCATTCTTGGAGACAACAGCTTACACACTCGTGTCTAATCTAGAAATACATGAATCACTCAGCTAGCTTTTTCTTCCTTAAGGAGTCAGAAAGCATGCTATCAAAAGACTCAAGTAGATGTGTTTATTTTTGTAAATCTCAGTAACTTCTCTCCGCCCAACCATCCTATGTCTCTAATGTTCACTGCTTCTCCAGATGGGGTCTATTTATCAACCTACAACTGCAGTTGTAGAGGGGAGCTACTTAACCCTGTATATTCTCATATCAAGATCTAACAATTTAACAAATATTGTGCTTATTATATTAATTTGATGTATATACAATACAGCCTGACACAAAGGCCCCTCTTGACCACAAAAAAAAAAAAAAAAATTTGACACTAAAGTCTGTTTCCTAGGTTTATAACTGTGAGTTACAAGGTTTTCGAGACTATCTGCAGCAAAGATGATTTCAGATGAATTACAAAAGTAACAATGCACTGAAAGCAACAGTTCATACTGTTTGCAAAAAAATATTCCTGCAAAAACACAGTCAGGATATGAGGGATATGATTAAGACATTGTACTAGACCTAAATATTAAATTACTCTACAGAGCCTATGTGAAACACTGTGGCCGACACAGTGAAACAATGGCCATCCTTAGGGTAAATGTCATACTGTACAAAATTTTAGTTCCACCAAACACATATTTTCACCTAAACTAAACAACTAAAGCGTCAGATGGGGAAAAAAACGATGGAGAGAAAATAAAAGTGAAATGGAGAGAATGTGATCGAAAAATGTCCTTTTTCTTCAGAAGCAGGACATACCAAACTCACAGGTATGTACCAACTATACTGGAGGCTTCAGCATTGCAGGGGGTGACTATGTGGCAAGGGCTGGCGTGGTCCCTTTACAGCCACAGTACTAAAAATGTAGTATTGAACAGGAAAATGTGGCAGGGGTGGATATAGCCGCCCTCAGAATGTCATATGTCATATAGCTGCCCGCAGAGTCATGGTGCTGAAGCTCCAGTATAGTTTTACAGAAGTAGAACATGGGATACACACACATACACAGTGCTTATATTAAAAGACAGACCCTGACTGTGAAGTTTGATGGAGGATGTTTAATGATATGGGGTTATTTTTAAGTGGTTGGTCTAGGCCGCTCAGTTTCAGTAAAGGGAAATACTTCAGCATATCAAGACAATTTGGAGAATGTGATACTTCAAATATTGTGGGAACACTTTGGGGAAGGCTCCATTATTTTACAAAATGACTGTAAGTTGGATGAGCATGGGAGAACTTGACTGGACCACACAAAGCCCTGACATTAAAGTGGAACAAAACCTACCCGGCCCAAAATATTCCAGGGCCGGACAAATCGGGATGCCCCAATGTGTGACACTCACCAGGGTGCCCATAAACTCTGACTTTTGTGAAGGCTCTCATCCAATGAGAGCCATCTGTTATGACTATGTCATTCGGCACACAGCTCTCATGATGCTGGGGATGCAGAGGATGCATCAGCACTCGCTTCCCAATCTAGTCAATAAGAGCCATTTGACGAATGACATCACGGCAGGCGGCTTTCATTGGAACGAGAGCCTGCACATGCGCCAATGGAACCAGGAAAGGGGCGAGTAAATAGCGGTGTTCTGGGGAGTTTCACACAGTGGGGAATCCCAATTCTGTATGCCATGGGGGCTGGAACAAAACACGAGAACGTCAAGTTTCCAAGTTTTGTTCTGCTTTAACCCCATCAATCAAATTTGGGATGAACTCCAAAGGAAATTGCTGCCCATGTCCGTGCAAACAAGCATACGACTCATATGCCAGTGGACGACTTGCACTTGGATGTGGAAGATTTGTCAGCTATTTGTTCCTTAGAGCAGTCATGAGATTGGTCATGCTGTGTGTTCCACTTCCAATTTGCAGTCAATTTCTTTTGACTGCAAAGAGGACATCACATCAGCAGTTCCATGTTACTGTATCTATTAGTTCATTGCAGTCAATTTCTTTTTCCACATGCTGACAGTAATGCGATGTACAAGAAATGTTATATCAGCCAAAATTATATGGTGTTAAACTGATGAAAGAATTCTCAATGAATGCTTGATCGCAGAGGCCATTTCCACTGAACAATTATCGTCTGATTGTGTTCACATTAAAGTGGACCAACACCCAGGATTTTGACTATCCTGGGTTTTGGTCCACTTCGGCGGGGCACCCCGATCGGGGGTGTCCTGCTCTCTTAAACCCCCCAGAAACCCCAAAAAACTCACCTCTCCCCGCTCCCACGTGACCGCGCCGTCCAATCCCCGCCGACGTCCAAGCGGGTGACAGCGGCATCCAAGACAGCGCGTCCGCCGCCGCCTCGCGCGCGTCACTATCGCCGTGCGCGCGCCCCCATTCACAGACGGCCGGCGCGGGCGCGCGCACGTCTAGAGGGGCGCCCGGGAGGCGGCGGTGGCAGAAGCGGCGGCGGATCAGGTAAGGAGTTTGTTTTTTTTGGGGGGGGTTTCACCCCGCGGGACATCCCGATCTCGGATGTCCCGCGGTGAGTGAGGTGATCGGCCCGGGAATCCTATTGATTCCCGGGCCGATCACCCCTGGGTGTTGGTCCACTTTAATGATTTCTTCATTTGCAAATCATTCTGTGGAAATGGTCGATAACAGACATCTCACACATGGTTTAAAAAAAAAAACGTTTACATATGAGTAATAGCTTAGAGGGGAACAGCTACATATAAATGCCTATGATTTTAGAACGGGATGTCAGAAAACCTTGTTTAGATATCTAAATTGTTTTATCCATATATTGTGGCCTGATTTCAAACCTGTGGCTCCAAGTTTGAGCTCTTGTTTGTTCTGCTCAGGCTGACCTACTGTCTCTACCTACTAAGGCCCTTATTTAACAAGGGATAGCGCCAGGTAGCGAATGGTGAGCGAACGGTAATGACGCTCACCGCTACGAGAACGCTGGCTCCCCTCCACAATCACACATTTATCAAGCCGATCCTGCTTAGCGACTGACAGAGCGCCAGATAGCGAATCATTCATCATTATTCCAGCCTCACCCCACAGCGCCAGCGAGCGACCTTGAACATCGACAGGTATGACCTCTCGCTACCTGGCGCTCTCCAATGCATTTCAATGGAGCTAACTTTAAATATTCATAATTAATTGCTAATATTTTTTTTTTTTTTTTTTTTTTTAATGTCAAAAATTCTGTGACCACTTCTGCAATGTTAGTTTTTTTTTTAAGCTAAAAAAAAAAAAAAATTGTGCAGAATTGATATTACAGGTCTGATATTAATGTATTCATATTACAAAATGTTTTGAAAAACATGTTTTTTTTTTCTAAAAATATGGTTGTTTGGGGGTTAAAAAACTACTTTTAACCCATCGCCGCCAGCGCTCTGGGCTTTAAACAAGCATTTCACAGCGCAAGAATTTTGGAGCATGATTTGTTAATGAATATGCTGGGAGCCGTTCGCTATGGCCGTTCGCTGTCATGCGTTCCCATACAGCGCGGAACCTGTCAAACAGCGACTCATAACTTCGTATTCAACATTACCGCACACCGACTGAGTCGCTGTCAACAGCCGAACAACGGCCAAGCACAGCGAATACTAGCTGGCGCTATGAAAATAACGCTACTGTCGCTCATCTGTCGCTACCTGGCGCTATTAATGAATCAGCCTGCCCATCTCTACCTACTGTACATAGATGGAATCATCATCAGTGGTCAACGTGTAATGGTTCCTTACTAAGTATATGAGAATACTATATTCATATAAAGCAAGAAAGGCTGCAATAAGCTTGAAATGTATCAGTTACTTCCCTGCATGTCCTCATTTCGGAGTCAGTTCAGCACTAGGCGTAAATAGTGTATATTCGGATAAGTGCACATCTATTTAATGTTTAAAGTGGACATTTTATTCTAAAGTGCACTTTGTTAAGTTCCAGGTCTCTTTCATTTATGACTCCTCTGGGACTATGGGGGTCATGCTAAAGATTTTGGGAAGCCAGTGTGACTTGCAGTGTGCATTGTGGTTTGCAACCTGCATCCTGGGGAGCTTTTTAGCGATAACACATAAAAAAGTGCAAAAAAGTCCTACATTTTCTCCACAAAATCTATACATGTGAGGGCACATTTTTACAGTTTAGGTACATTATTTTTTCAGCGATGTGAGGATATATTTTTGGAAGTTTGGAAATAACAGCATCCTATGGGCTATGCTAAAGTTTCACCATTTTTTCTGCATAGCTCATATGGTTCTTTTGTTTCCAAACATAAAAACAAATACCCTTAGCTCATTGAAAAAATTCTGTGCCTAACCTGTACAGGTCATTTTGGGGGGAAAAGTAGAAAAAACACTTTTTTTGTGTTTAAACACTAAAAAACCCACCAAGATGCAGGTTGCAATCCACACTGCAAGTCACACTGGCTTCACCATATATTTAGCATGACCCCGCCCCCTGATGCAAGGGCTTGGTCAGATTATGCTACGGTTAATTTTTAAGACAGGACTTCCTATTCTGCACTGATTCTGATCTGCACCCCAACTCCAGATTGGGTGAGGACAAGAATATCATCGCTTATCATTCTTATTATTAGTTATCATTCTTATGCTGTGCATAAATCACACCTCTGTTTATACATAGAGGTCAGAAAAGCTTGCCAACGCCACAGAAAATGTGGTCTTGACAGTTTCATTTGGTCAGTATTCTGCACCTTCCAGGGTGATTTAAAGCAGACCAAAACCCACATTTTTAACTAGCATCCCCTGAATTGCTCCCTTCACAAATAGTAACTTTTGCCTATTTTTACTGCTTCTGTTTCACTCTAATCCCAGATAATGGCTCTTGTTTTAGCTGTAAAGCACCACCTCCTCCATTCCTTGCCACTGATGTCTGTGGCAATTATGTAATTGCCACACTTATGCAATGACTAATCATCTGCAATCCTACAGAGAGAAAGAGCAAAAAAAAACGTTCCAGGACAATTTGATAAGGGAAAATATCCATTTCTAGTTCTACACTCTAAGAAGAGAATATCGGCAGGGGCTTTGGTCAAATGTATTTCACAATTTCACAAGGGTTTTGGTCCTCTTTAAATAAACCACCCTGAGCACCAAATGCACATGCAGACCAAATACATTCCAGTCTGATGCAACACAAAGAGGACATCAGCAGCTCCATGTTACTGTATCTATTAGTTCAGTGCAGAAAAATATCCACCAAGTTCACTTTTTGATGCCTTTATGTAAAATCCATCAAAAAAAGGACTAAGATTACGCTTATATCCATATTTAAACTAACTCCAGAATAAAATCCATATTAGAGTTTATGGACTATATAATATATTATATTTAAGTGGTCTTCTAAAGAAAAAAGCTTGAGGCTACGGTTTATTTTATTTCCTAAGCTTCCTAGCTTTTCCAGACCGAGTTATAACGCTCCAAACATCTGCACTAGACATGCATCTTACCACTGATGTTGCTGTGTATTACTTTATAGGAGAAAATCATTTCTTAGAACGAGCCTGTGCTGGATATAAATGTCATTACTCTGCTATTAAATGTGTGTTTGTGGTATGTGTTGCACATGTTGTGATACACTTTCCTTGTGACTTCCTGCAGTGAAACGCTACATGATGGAATGACAATGTGTCAGCTATAAATTTATTAAAGCTGAAGCTTCTTAACAGATGGAAGACTGGTTTAGTTCACCCGTTGACAAACTGCAGGTTGTAGAACTTGAGACTTTTCACTCATTAGGCTTTAACTCCCACCTAGACAGTCAATGAGCCAAGCTTGTATGCAAACCTCTCTTACAGTAATTGCATGCTCTACTGTGGCTATGAGCTGTGATATCTGACTTCCTTTAACTAGTCTGATAAAGTGAGAAGCGTTGGCCTGGAGCATCACAAATGCATAAACATCCAATACATTATTGCAGGAATTACTCCCTCCTGCACTAAAAAAGTCATAACAAAGTTCAGCCAAGCATTGAATCATTCATCAATTTTAATATTCGTGAACATTAATAGCAACATACAAGAAGAGACAATCCAAGAAAAGACACGTGTTACATAATTTTGTCTAGGCCAATGTCAGAATATGTTTACAAAAAAAAAATCGAGCCATTTATCATGAATATGGGATGCATCCCTGTGTTTCTGCATTCACTTTTCATGGTTTTTACAGCTGCTGCTACCCTGCTGTCTCCATTCCATTTAGGATTTACCAAAGTTACTTACCTGGCCACAGGCAGACTCAATTTCATGGAGAATATGCACTTGTTGATGCCTGTGTGAAAAAATGCAGACTGTGTAAGTTTTATCCAGGCAGAAAATGCCACACCTATTCAGCAGACATTTTTAATGGCATCAAAGAGAGTTACAAATTGCCCAAGAAATTGTCCATTTCAAGCACTAAAGTGGGTGGCATTGGAAACTTGGCTATTGCTCGCTCTGCCCCCCCCCCCCAATTCTGGCACTGCCCATTAGATTACCTAATCACGATTGCCCCACCCCCACCTGTTTGTATACATTGTATACATATCAAACATTTTATTCTAGAAATGCATATTCTTAAAATGATCTGATAAGTTGTCCCCACTTCTGCACAAACATTATGTGTCTATGAACTGCTACCACAGTTCATCACGTCATTCTTGTGGGTGTCAGCAATCACAGTAGCAACTTGTTTTCCTATTGAGCTTTCATTGAACCCTGGAAACGGCCATAAGTCTTAGGCCCTTATTCATCAAGCGATAGCGCCAGGTAGTGTCTGACGAGCGCCAGGCAGCTAACGGCGACTACCGACTCAAGTACGCCCGGCGGCGGTCACAATGACGCATTTATCAAGCAAAATGAGGCTAGCGCCGGCGAGAGCGACGGCTAGCGCGGCATTCATCATGAAGCTGCCTGGACTGAACAGCGCCGCTGCAAATTCCCTCACAGCGCCAGGTATGAGCTGTCGCTCCCTGGCGATGTCCAATGCATTTCAATGGAGCAATCTATAAATAATCATAATTAATTGTTATTTTTTTTTTTTTTTTTTTTTTTTAATCTCAAAAAATCGGAGACCACTTCTGCAATGTTAGGATTTATTTTTAAATAAAAAAAAAAATAAAAAAAAATATGTGCAGAATTGATCTAACAGGTCTGAGATTAATGTATTCATATTACAAAATGATTCTAAAAACATGTATAATGTTACATTCCAAAAATATGGTTGTTTAGGGGTTAAAAACTAGTTAATACACATCGCCGCCAGCGCTCTGGGGTTTAAACAAGGAATGGACAGCGACAGCACATTCGGAGCGTGATTTGTTGATGAATATGAAGCTAGCCGTTCGCTCTGGCCATTCGTTGTCAGGCGCTCACATACAACGCTGGACCTGTGAAACAGCGACCCCCCAGCCCGTATTCAACATTACCGCACACCGACTGAGTCGCTGTCATCAAGCTAACGCCGGCCAAGCACAGCGAATACTGGCTGGCGCTGAAAAAATCACGCTACAGTCGCTCATCTGTCGCTACCTGGCGCTATTAATGAATCGGCCTCTTAGTAGGGTGAGATCCCTGTTAGGCAAGAGACCCATACTTTTCCAGATCATTGCACACCCTAGTGGATCCAGGTGCTTTGGATATAGCTTTGAGAAGTGTAAAGGGATAATTTGCCTACTTACTGCATAGGATATTTGGGAGAAATGCCAATGCAAATACTTCTTGTGTTAGGAAAGCACTTTCTGCCATTGGACCCTGGTAAATTACAGTCATGCATGACCACACACAGATATTTTACCTCGCTATGCATTGCCACTGATAAGGATTCCATCATACTTGGTATAGTACAGTTGTATGCCGTGTTATCCCCACTTCCATTGCCAGACCAACATGGCAAAAACAGTGGCAGGAATGAAAGGAAAAGTCATATCTACAGAGCTATCGGCCCCATGCCCCCATGATACAAACAAAAAGACATATTTCGTCATGAAAAGCCATTCATTCTTTTATTTAAGATAAAGAGCAGCTGTAGAAGATCACAAGAGAGCAACAGATGATTTTTACTCACATGTAGGGAAATTAATGTTGAATGCAACCAGGAGGCAATAAGGCAAGTTGGGATCATTTTGTGGTTTGTCCAGAGATCTAGTTTAAGGGCTGAATCTGAAAAAAAGCTTACTGTCTGAGCAATAATGTGGCCACATTTTATGCTTGTATCACTTTTAGATACCCTATAAAGTCCCTGTCCAGGCACACATTAACTTCCCCCCACCTTATGCCCCAAATCCCCCAAACATCTCAAAATCTCTGATTATATGTACATGGACATTGGTCAGAGACACCTGTGGGAACACTAAGGCTTGCCATGCTCACTCACGCTGAGAGCAGCAAGGGATAGAGTGCCTTTAGACAACTATTTTTGTGTTATAACCTAAGGTTATAACATTTAAAAGAAGGCCAAATTTGGAGCCCTGCTGGGGCCTTTTCCCCATTGATGCAGGAAATGGAGGTGAGGCACATGGGACAGGTTTTAGGTACACTGCTTGCTGCCTTATTAATGCAATTTTGTTTCCCTTTGAGCCTTTTTCTAATAGCTATTTTGTATATTAAATATTATAAAATCTTTATATACACACATTTTATTTATAGTAAAAAGTCTACCGATCAGCAACTCATCTGCTCACTGGATCCGAGTGTACACAGGAAAACCAGGCACTGTTTGGGAGAACTGGTTAACCCACAGCACATTGTAGAGTATGCTTATAATCCATGAGAAATCATAGTGTACTCATTTACAACAGTGTAAAACTGCACCGGGAGCAAATGAATAGCGATCCAAGCTCTGTAGAATGGTCTGTGATGCAACTCAGGGTATCATGGGTAATGGTTTTATCACCCAATCACTACAGAAGCTGTGAGACTGGCCAGTGTTGTCTGTATGTCCTATCTGCCACTCTCAATATGAATCTTCTCTTATCTAAGTTTATACACTACCATACTTACATACAAGAAATTCATTTTGGCAGGCTATCTACAGCTGTGTTTAACAAAGGGAAAAAATATCAACTGGGAGATGCCATAGATTGGAATAAGGAGTATAACTTGTAGGGCCATCGTGGGCGCACTACATAATTACAGGGCAGAGAATAAAAGTTACAGGAATTGGTTATAAGGGGTCAATGAAGAACAAAATAGGGGGCTGAAGGGAGTTTAGGGTTCAGGAAGTGTAGGGCAGAAAGCCAGGTGGCATGGGCAGATGGTTGGGACTCTGATAAATACCCCTATGTCCTAAATTACTTAAAGTGCCACTCATTCATGGTATTGGACACCAAATGGCAGTTAATCAGGTGACCAATGGATACCATTCAAGTTTAAAGTGGACCAACACCCAGGATTTTGACTATCCTGGGTTTTGGTCCACTTCGGCGGGGCACCCCGATCGGGGGTGCCCCGCTGTGTGAAACCCCCCAGAAAGCCCCAAAATCTTACCTGTCCCCGCTCCCACGTGACTGGACGGTCCAATCCCCGCCAACGTCCAGGCGGGGATCGGGAACGTCCAAGCGGCTGCCGCCGCCGCCGCCTCCCTCGCGTCACTTTCGGCGCGCGCGCGCCCCCGCCGGCCATTCGCAGACGGCCGGCGCGGGCGCGAGCACGCCTACAGGGGCGCGAGGGAGGCGGCGGCGGCCGGCCGCCGCCGAAGATCAGGTATGGTGTTTGGGGGTTTTTTGGGGGGTTTCACCCCGCGGGACATCCCGATCTCGGATGTCCCGCGGGGTGGGAGGTGATCGGCCCGGGAATCTTATAGATTTCCGGGCCGATCACCTCTCGGTGTTGGTCCACTTTAATGTGTAAGCCTACTGGAAAATCCAGATTGGCCACTGGCAGTCATATGATCAACAGTCATGTGTGAATGATGAAGTGGTTAACATATGGGTATAGGACTGCTTTAATATCTTATTAGTCTACCTGCCTAGGGATAATTTAGAAAGCACCACTCTCACCCTAAAGAAATTAATCAATAGTACCGACTGATCTTAATATTCATATGTTTAATTCATTAATTCATCAAGTATTTACTTAAAAACACACATTAAGACTATACAACACAGTTACATACATATATTAAAAAACATATATACAAAGCCAACCTCAGCAGGAGCATCCTATAAAACCCATAATACCCGAGTTGCAGCCCAGTGGGGGAAAGAATAATAAGTTAGTGACTAAAAACGTAAAATATATTAATTTTAGATGCTGGGGAACCGTTTTTTAAGAGTTTGGGCTTTTCATTAAATCGCGCTGAAGGTCCGGTTTAAGTTACAGGTTTTGCACACTCCCTTTCCCCTAAACTTGGATTGTTTGCGGTGGTGCTTAACAGGGTTTTTCTTTTTGTGCTTATATATGCCTAGGGATAATTGTTTTGCTTTCTACTCTTTTGCAATGCGTTGTGCAGCTCTGTAATGAAAGCACCAGCAAGCAAGGCTCTTAGACGGCTGAGCTGTGCTCCAGTCATTTGGTAGGGGACTTTTTGGTTTCCCTTGGCCCATATAACTGCAAGTTGTACATATATAGTTACAAACATTACACAGAAACAGAGTTTCAATAGTATGCACGTGTTTTCGTTTATTATCCTAATGTTAACTGACACACTTATAAGATTGCAAACATTAAAACAAAAAATAACTAGAAGCCAACAGAATGAACAATTACTGGGCATTACCCGTGTTTCCCCCGAAAGTAAAGACACCGTCTTACTTTCTTTTTATCCCCAAAAGCCCCACTATGTCTTACTTCCGGGGTATGTTTTATATTGGAAAAAAGATGCTGTAGAACTACAATTCCCAGTATGCCTTGCCTTTACAGAGGATAAACAAGGCATGCTGGGACTTGTAGTACTGCAGCATCTGTGTGGGTCAGACAAGTAAGGGTGCTGCAGTGGATTACAGATGACACAAGGGCAGCATGGAGGGAGCCTCCGGCCCAAGCTGCCCCCCTCGTCATACCCCCTGCGTCCCCCTCACATCACCCACCTGCGAGTTCCGCTGTGTATCCGGCTTCTCCCCCCGGCCACTGACAGCACAGCACCAGCAGAGGGTCAGCCTGGCCCCCTGACGCCGCTCTCTCTCACACACACACACGCGCACTTACCGGCACTTCCTGGGTGTTGCGCGTTGGTCGGTGGGCGTGCCCCATGTGGCCGGCGTCCAATGAAAACAGTGGACGCCGGCCATTGACACTCATCGTCCAGAGCGCAACACCCAACCTCCGGTCACGGCTGCTCCCGCTCTGTGCTGCAGTGAGAGCCTCTGCACCCGGCGCCGCTCGTCTTCTGCGGGTCACCCGCGGTCTCTGGGACACAGGAGGGGGGAGACCGCCCGGCAAAGCAGCAGCAACAGCGTACAGATGCCCCGGCCTCAGCAGATGGCGGCCGTGCCTCAGCTCCTGCGCTCGCAGCCCCGGATCCACCGCCGCCTCTCCTCCTCTCAGGTAGGTCCCGTCGGCGCAGGGGGATACACGCCGGGGGGGGGGGGGCTATATCACTTCCCTCAGCCCCGTTCAACAACAATGTTATTTCCCCGAAAGTAAGACATATGTCTTACTTTCGGGGTACGGCTTATATTAGGCGAACCCTCTGAAACTCCCCATACGTCTTACAATCGGGGGTGTCTTACTTTCGGGGAAACACGGTAGCAGCAACAAAGTAAAAAGTGAAATATTTAGTAAAGTTTGTATATTGTTTTAGTCTGTTCCTCAATATCTTACCCTTCCTTTATAGGGGGCAAATTCACTTCAAGGTAAAATCAGCTCCTTTGCCGTTGCATGCAAACTAGGGGGAAATGTTTGGTCCTTGAGTCAAATTGCGTTTGTGTTTAGGCAAATCTCTGCTCTCCTTTTTTGTATGATGTTTCTCTTTTGTGCTCACTCACTAGTCTCTCTGTCTCCTCTTTGTCTTTTCTTATCTCTTATCTCACTGTCTATGTCCTTACTCCAAAGCACATTTTCCCTGTGTGCCCCTCCTCCACACACCATCACATCTCTAGTCTGCTCTGTCTCGGAAGATTATGACTGTAATATCTGCTTAGTTACATGGTATGCTATGGCATCCTGTCTGTGTCCAGTTATCTGTGTACACTAATAAATCCACAAAGTGTACAGACACTTATAAGATTTTTAGTAGGCGCATCAGCTTTGCATCTATATATGTGTATTATTAGGGTAGAATCAACTGTTCATAGACCGATTTGTCAGTACCATTGAATTGTAACGTGTAGGCTAATTCATTACTAACGCCAGGTATCGGCAGATGAGCGCTTAGAGCAACCGCTAGTAGACGCTGTAAGCGCCTCAGTCACTGTAGAAACCTGGCCGGCATTGATGAATGTGATGTATGTTGGGCGCTCTAACACCAGTACAGCGCTGCAGTTAGAGAAAGGTAGCGCCAGCTCAGTGCGACTGACTCTCAGCGCTCCACACCATACTTATCAAAAAAGGACACACACACAGCGTCGGCGCTCTAAATCTGGTCGCTGTAGCATAGAGCGGCAGACGCTGTGTGATTAAAGTCTGTTTTTGAACACTTATCCACCAGTAAGAAAGCAAAAACACATGGAATGACATTGTTTTAACACTGTGACAATAACACTTTAGTGCCAGACCTGGAAATAGAATTCTGCATAAAGAAAAAAAAATCAAAAATGAAATTTTCCCGGCCAGGAGAGGTGACACAATTATTTAAGAGCAAAAAAAAACAAACAAAAACCCACTTTAAATAGAATAAAAGGAACATCCATTGAAATGTATGGGAGAGTGACGCTGAGGGAAAGGTAATACCTGGCGCTCTTAGAGTTAGCCGCTGTTAGAGTCGCTCACCAGATTCGCTTTCATAAATGTGGTTTTGCGTACAGCGCCCGGCGTTCTCCAGACGCTGCCTGCCGCTACGAAGCACTACCTGGCGCCAGGGCTGTATTTAGGATTCATGCTGCCCTAGGCACTTTTTGACCACACGCCCTTCCCCTTCACGGTGTTAAACCTGACCTTCGGCGTGATTTAATGAAAAGCCCAAACTCTTAAAAAACAGTTCCCCAGCATCTAAAACGAATATAATTTACGATTTTAATCACTAACTTATTATTCTTTCCCCCACTGGGCTGCAACTCTGTTCAGGAATTTAGGATACGGGCGCCGCCATCTTGACTCAGAAGCATCACACTTACTGAGGAGAGGAGAGTGGGATAAGATACAGGGGGGCGGGTTATAGCTGTGCTTTGCTCAGACAGAGCAGAGCTGGGGTCAGGTAACGGTCAGCAGTCCCAGAATGCAGAGCAGCACAGTCAGGAGGCACTTCCTGTTTGCAGGCTGCCTGATAAGATGGCGGCTTCCATAAGCCGCCATCTTGGATGTTTAAAAGCTCATAACATGCAGTAGATGCAGGTAGGATGATTTTTAATGTGGACAATCTGTATGTACAGGGTGTGGGAAACATATAAGATAGACTCTTATTCAGAGTGATGGTCCACTTTAAAGAGGACCTCACGGCAAAATAGACTGGAACTGTACTCACCTTTTAAGTACAGAAGCATCACAAGTTGGGATGCCCTGCTGCACAACTTCCCAAAGCCTGAGGTCTGGCAGCGTATTGCTTATACCCAGTGGTCTTGGGAGCTCATTGGCTCCTAGCTGTCATATGATTGACAGCTGTAGGAGGGAATGTGGAGGTGGTGTTGCAACTGCTGGGTCTTGAGCTGCCAGGTTGGGCATGGGGACAGCAAAAAGGTGGTACACTTAGCAGAACCATGGGGCCGAATGGAAAGAAAGTGTGCATGAAAAAAGCAGGGTGGGTAGCAAGAAGAGAGAGAGGACTTTTAGCAGTAGAAAGAGACTATAAAGGGCAGCATGAAGGGATGGTAAGCAGCAGGAAAACATGAGAGTGAGCTGCAGGAAGATAGCATGGTGGGAAGCAGGAGGAAAAGTTGGTGGCATAGTGAGCAGCAGAAAGAATGTACAGTGGATTGTGGGCAGCGAGAAGAAGAGACAATAATGTGTGGCAGGAAGACTGCACAGTGGGCAGCAGGAAGAGATGGCGGTGGACAGCAAGAGGCAGAAACAGTGGGAAGTAGGTGGAAAGGATAGTGGGCCTCAGGAAGTGCACAGTGGGCAGCAGGAGGAAGGGACAGTGGACAGCAGAAAAGAAGAGTATGGGCAGCAGAAGGGGAGGATAAAAAGAAATTGAGCAGCCGAAATAGGGAAGAGTGGGCAGCAGAAGGAGTGGGTGGTGGAACAGTGAGCAGTTGAAAGAGGAAACAGTGGCTAGCAGGAAGAGATGATAGTGGGCTGCAGGAGGAGTGCACAGACGGACAGTGAGCAGCAGAACAGAGGATGGTGGGCAGCAGGAGGGAAGGATGGTGAGAAAAAGAGCAGCAGATGACCATAGACAGCAGGAGGAGTGGACAGTGGGCAGCATGAGGAGAAATGGTGAGCAGCAAGAGGACAGTGGGGAAGAGCAAAAGAAGATATGGAGCAGCAGGAGGAAATGATGCTGGGGGGAGTGGGCATCAGAAGACAGAGTTGCTGGCAGCAGGAGGAAAGGATATTGGTCAGTGGGAATAAAGCATAGTCAGATGTTAGGAAGTGAGAAGAAAAATTGGTTAGGAAGAGTACAAGATGGGCAGCAGTAAGAGGGTGAGAAAAAAACAGCAGGCAGTGATGGGGATCAGCATGGTAGGAAGATTGCAGATATTAAGACACTGGCTGTTTAATCCACGGTGAGTTTAGGCAGCAGCAGGCTCCAACTATACAAAGCAGCACCGCCATCCCCTGCGCTTCAATTCTGAATTTTCACTTTCTAAGTCTCGGAAGACAGAGCCGTGGGACTCAGGAATGTAGTGAGGGAAGTTGGAACGAGGGAAGGAGGGAGCACAGATAGGCTTTACCTTTGCGGGACGGCTTAGCAGTAAAGATGGCTCTGCTGGCATCTCTCACATGAAAGGAGCCATTGCATGCTGCCCCTGCCCCCATGTCGGCCCCATGTCTTGCTGTCACCGTTGTTGTTTTTATCCCTGGAGAACACGAAACAGCTCTTCAGTTCCGGCCCCCTAAGCGTTGCTACTGCTTCTTAGCTGTGTCCGTGGCGGGGCATCAGTTAACAAATACTGTCAGCAGCAGCAGGGGCAGGCGAATGGACCGTAAAAGATGGGTGCTGGGCGCCATTAGAACACACAGTATACAGCAGCAGTTACTGCGACTGGGCACCTCTAAAATCACTGCTGTGGGTGCCTGTGCCATGTGTGGTCGCTTGTTGTTACCTGTGACAGACACAGCCAGGCTTGCAGAATCTACTAGCGGCCCCTGCGGTAGAAAGAGAAAACTTCTTCATGCTGGAGTGACATCAGCAGTGGGCGGAGCCGGCCAGGGTCGCTCATACCGCCTGATAACGCTGAGCACAGAAGTACATGGAGGTGCGGGGGAGCTGGATCATAGTGCCCAGATCATGTAGCTCCCGAGGCTGCGCCCCTTAATGATTTTACTTACTGGCCGGCGGCGTTACCTCAGGCGCCTGTGTGCCGTCATTGGCTGCTTGTCACGTGTGGGCTTCGCGCTCTTCGGGGGGGGCGGGGCCTGTCTTTGGCGCGTTCCTCGTCATTGCTCTTGCGGGCCCACCCCTCGAGGTATACCGACGCCATTTTGTCTGCTTGATTCTGGCTTCTGCGTGACGGGCTTCTACCTACCGCGGTCCGTGAGTGCCCTCGTGGGCGGCTTTATTACCGCTTTTAATTATTGTTTTGCTTACTGTTCCCTTTTCATCATACTCTTTTGCATTGGTTTTCGGGTTAGGTATCCCGCTTTCAGAAAATGTCTCTGATTATGACCACACCTTAGATCTTTTTATAAAATTATTGCGTATTTAATTAATGTTTTTCAATACATACAAAATGACGTTAAAAAAGCACAATTTCATACATCAATTCATGTGATGTCATCCAACATGAAATTTACATATTATACAGGTAAGTCCATCGTTGCCTTCTAACAATACCTTACAGGTGAGCACAGATGGGCAGACATGTTTCGCCTTGCTAAGTCGGCTTTATCAATGCCCTTTCACCTTGTCTGAGATTATATTGTTTCAAATGTCTTTTTATCCATTGTATAATTTCCCTGAGAAAGGTCTGGCTAAGGAATACCCTCTATTTGCAACCGTATCGGAGCGGGTTCAGTTTTTGCATATATGTTGTACTGTCTCTTTAAATGGGTTTTGTTAGACTCCTGTTTATTTGAAGAAAGAGCTCTCAGCTTCTGTTTTAACAGGCTGGCTGTTTCCCACTACAAACACCACAGGTCCAACTGTCCTTATTACCTCCTTTTTAGCAGTCGGAGCGTGTGATGAGGAGGATCTTCCTCTTGCTGTACTTGTGTCGGGCGCCCGCTCGCCCGCTGGGCATGCCTTTTCCTTATGTCTTTCAGACGGCCAAACCCCTTTGGCTTCTCCCGGCCCTCTATTAGTTGGTTAACTTGTGTGGCCTAGTGTAATTACTCCCACTTCCCTAGCGGGGTATTGGGGCATCCCGGGTTGCTGTATAGCGTTAATCCCTATCGGCCTATTGTGCCGCTATAATCACCATATGGAGGCATCTCAGGATAATGTGACCGGGGTTCCTTCGGGACAAGCCCGGCTGTGTGTAGCTTGTGGGGAGTCCCATGTTGACGCTGACAAGGCGCGGGTCTGTGTACCCTGTGCCAAACAGGTGTTTGAACTACAATCCGGACTTCCAGTGGCTGAGTCTGCGATTTGCTTCGCCTCACCTACTCCCCCAAGCTTAAATCTCACTCCCATTGAGTTGCATACAAGTGGGGATTCTCAGCTGGATGTGTCTTTCAGACTGGCTAGTGTTGAGAGGTTGCTTGCTAATACCTTGGCGCGTAAGGCCTCTGCAAAGAAGCGGCACTTAACGCCTGATGTCACTCTTTTCCCTAGGGAAGATGATGAGTTTGTGCAACTATCTGGCTATACCCCCTTGGAGGAAGGGGAGCTATTCTCCGACTCAGGGTCATCTGATGAGAGGCCCAGGGGTCATGACGATTCTGGCTCTGACCCCTGGGCCCCGGATGATACTGATAGACTGTTGGCTCAGATTTTTGAGGTTCTGTCTATCTCTCCCCCTGTTGCGGCCCCCAGGCAAAGGGGGGAACTTTTTCATACTGCTAAGTCATGCTTGGAAATTCCTGAGCAAGTACATTAACCTTGTGCTCGAGGAATGGGAGCGCCCCAGTAGACTTCCCGGTGTACCTAAGAGTTGGGATCCCTCCGACTCTGTGGTGAAGTGTTGGTCATCCCCTCCCGAAGTAGATGCCCCGGTTCTAGGGTTATCTAACACCTCTGTCATGCACTCCCCTGACTGTACTACCCTGCGGGATGCTGAGGACCGGCCCATTGACCAGCTGGCGTCCCATGCCTTTGCATGTGTGGGGATGGCGCTGCGCCCGGTCTGTGCCTCTGCCATTATGGCTGTGGCT
Source organism: Gastrophryne carolinensis (assembly GCA_027917425.1). Classification (NCBI taxonomy): domain Eukaryota; kingdom Metazoa; phylum Chordata; class Amphibia; order Anura; family Microhylidae; genus Gastrophryne; species Gastrophryne carolinensis. The sequence continues at coordinate 442,360,534 of CM051234.1, forward strand.
ATTAGGACCCTACTCAGAAGTATCCTTGATGATGCCCCTGATAATTTGTCTTGTGAGGGTAGGGGCAGAGGACGTGGACGTCCTGGCTCCTCCTGGGGCTCCAAGCCTAAGTCCTCTCAGGCATGATGGGGCGCCCTCACCCATCCAGGTGGGGGGGCGGCTTCAGCACTTTGTTCACGTCTGGAGGCTTCATGTCTCAGACCGGTGGATTCAGGAGCTAGTGTCCTCCGGTTACAAGATAGAGTTTCATCATATCCCGGATTCCTCAGAACCCTGTGTCAGCTCAGGATCTAGTGCTGGCAGTGCAAAACCTCCTGGAGCTGGGGGTCATCTGCAAGGTCCCTTTAAGAGAAAAAGGCAAGGGCTTCTATTCCAACCTCTTCACAGTGCCCAAAAAAGATGGGTCAGTCAGCCCCATCCTGGACTTGAAGATCCTCAACAAATTTGTCAGGTGCAGGCGCTTTCGCATGGAAACTCTGCGCTCTGCCATCAGTTCCCTGCGCCCAGGGGACTTCATGATCTCTGTGGACATCAAAGATGCTTACCTTCATATTCCTGTTTTTCCAGGTCATCAAAGGTTCCTCAGGTTTGCTCTGGAGGATCAACACTACCAATTTGTGGCATTGCCCTTCGGTCTCACTTCAGCTGCCAGGGTGTTCACCAAGGTGCTGGCAGGAGTGATGTCTCTGCTCAGGTTTCAGGGCATCTGCGTGCTGCCCTACCTGGACGACATTCTCATCACCTCCCAGTCTCTACAACAGGCAGAATTGGATACTCAGCTGGTGGTGTCCACCCTGGAGTCATTTGGATGGGTGATCAACCACCCCAAGTCTTCTCTGTCCCCCTCCTTGGTGACTTCATTCCTGGGAATTAATCTGGATACAGTTCAGGCAAAGATTTTTCTTTCTCAGCAGAATGTGGACAGTCTGATTGCGCAGGTCCAGTTCCTGCTATCTTGTCTTCATCCCTCCATCAGGCAGGGGATGCAGCTGGTGGGCCTGATGGTGGCGTGCTTTGAGGCAGTCCCTTATGCTCAGTTCCACTTGAGGCCTCTGCAACTCCACCTCTTGTCAGTATGGGCCAAGGACCCAGCATCCCTGGACCGGGTCTTTGCGCTTTCCCCCTTGGTCAGGCGGTCCCTCTCGTGGTGGCTGGACTCCAGGAACCTGTTGGGGGGCAGATCCTTTCTGGCCCCCTCATGGGAGACGGTCACCACGGATGCCAGTCTGCCAGGTTGGGGGGGTTTCTGGAAGTCCCTTCGGTTCCAGGGGAGGTGGGGCCCTCAGGAGGCCCACACACCTATCAACGTACTGGAGCTGATGGCGATCAGGTTAGTCCTGGCTCAGTTGACTCCTCACTTTTGGGGCCTGCCTGTTCAGGTGCGCTCGGACAACCAGACGGCATCAATCATCAGGGAGGGACCCGGAGCAAGAGGGCCCTCCAGGAAGTGTCTCTGATCCTGGCCTGGGCGGAGGCCAATGTTCCCTGCATATCAGCTGTGTACATCCCGGGGGTGGAAAATCTGCTGGCAGACTCTCTGAGCAGGGGGACCTCTCGCCAGGGAGAATGGTCCCTCTGCAACAGGGTGTTCCAATCTCTGTGTCACCTTTGGGGCCAACCAGATGTGGATCTGTTTGCGTCCCGTCACAATCACAAGCTCCCGGCCTTTGTCTCCCTGTCCCAGGATCCTTTGGCCTTGACCACGGATGCACTAGCAATGTCATGGCAGGGCTTTCAGTTCCTGTATGTCTTTTCTCCATTCCCCCTGCTGGGCAGGGTTCTGCGCAAGATTGCTCTGGAGGGGGTGCCAGCAATTCTGGTGGCCCCCAGGTGGCCAAGAAGAGTGGGGTTCGCAGACGTGGTGCAGCTGGCAGTAGATCAGTACGTTCTGCCCAGGGTGCCAGATCTGCTCGCTCAGGGCCCCTTACGCCATCCCAATTTACAAACTCTGGCTTTGACGGCCTGGTTGCTGAAACCTCCATCTTGATGGAGAAGGGGCTGTCTACCTCGGTTGTTGATACCATGATAAAGGCTAGGAAGAAGTCATCTTCTTCCATTTATTACAGGGTTTGGCGTGCCTACATTGACTGGTGTGAGTCTAAGTCTCTTCCCTGCCGTGTGTTTTCTATTCCCAGGATTTTGGAGTTCCTACAGCACGGGTTGGAGATGGGGCTCCAACTCAGTACTCTGAAGGGTCAGGTTTCTGCCCTGACTGTTTTCTTCCAGAAGTCCTTTGCTCAGCATTCTCTGATCAGGACTTTTTTCCAGGGGGTGACTCATGTGCGTCCCCCGCGTAAGCCTATGGTGCCTGTTTGGGATTTGAACTTGGTTTTGTCAGCTTTACAGGGTGCTCCCTTTGAACCTGTGCAGGATGCTGCCTTGGCCATTCTTACTCTCAAAGTTGTCTTTCTGGTGGCTATCACCTGTGTTAGGCGTGTGTCTGAGTTGGTGGCGCTTTCCATTCACCCCCCCTACTATGAGAGACACCAGGACAAGGTGGTGTTCCGCTTCAAGCCAGATTTTCTGCCTAAGGTAGTGTCTGCCTTTCATTTGAATCAGGATATTGTTTTCCTTCTTTGTGCCCTAATCCTAGCAATGCTAAGGAGAGGGTTTTGCATTCTTTGGATGTGGTTAGGTGTCTGAAGTACTATCTGGTGGCTACTGCACCTTTCAGAAAAACTGATGCTCTTTTTGTTGTCCCTTCTGGTCCTAGGAAGGGTTTGGCTCCTGCTAAGTCTACTATCAGCAAATGGATTCGTCAGGCTGTGATTCAGGCCTATTCTGCTAAGGGGAAGAATCCTCCCTTCCGCCTTACTGCTCATTCTACTCATGCTATTGGTGCCTCTTGGGCTTTTCAGCACCAGGCTTCTGTTGAACAAGTTTGCAAGGCCGCTACTTGGTCTTCTGTTCATACCTTCTCAAAGTTTTACAAGGTTGATGTTAGGGCCTCAGCTGATGCTTTTTGGCCGCAAGGTTTTGCAGGTTTTGCAGGCGGCAGTGGCTTATACTGTCTGCTGTTACCTTTTTGGGGATCCCACCCTACTTTATGGACACTGCTATTGGATGTCCCGAATGTAAGTATTCTATCTGGAGCAGGACGTACTGTATACTAAGAATAATACAATTCTATGATTACTCACCTGTAGAATTGGTATTATGAGTATACAGTATGTCCTGCTCCACCCCACCCTTGGTTTTTGCATTATCTTGGATCCCTTGTATGGTGATTGTTATCATTGTTATGGTTACTAGTTTGGGTTGTTCATTCTCCCGGCTTCTCGTTAACTGCTTTTCAATTCTGGGGATTGTGGGAGGTCCCTGGGTATTTGAGGGGCCGGGAGGAGCCTATTTTCGATGTCTCTGCAGTCCAGAGCCATCTGGCGGAGTAGTACCCGAATGTAAGTATTCTATCTGGAGCAGGACGTACTGTATACTCATAATACCAATTCTACAGGTGAGTAATCACAGAATTGTATTTTTCAACAAATTGTAAAAGAAAGTAAGCCATTTCATAGCAGCTCCAAAGTTTGGCCTCCTTTTATTTTATTTCTTTCCAGGAATATACAAAAAAGTGGTCTAATATCCATTCTGTTCCTTGTTGCTCTCAGCATGACCAAGCCTTACAAGCCACAGTGGTTCTGCAGTTGTCTCTGTCCACAGCATAGCATGTTATTGACTCATAAATCTGTGTCATGACATGTCCTTTCCAGCTCAGCCACAACCCAGATTTTAAAGTGAAGATGTGATGAAGTGACTTTGCTTAGAATATTTATGTTAAATCAAACTTTCGAAGAAGCTTTGAAATGGATCATTTTACACTGTTCCCAAAAGGGATACGTTGGGAGGAAGTTAATGTGTGCCTGGACAGGGACTTCAACTTACCTCCCTAGTAGTCCAACACTCATGGTCCACTGTAGAACAAGTTATCTGTTTTGAATATCTTGACCCCATTCTTCTGCCTTGTAACTCCTGACAGAGATAGATGCTGTGCTCTTCTGGCATTGGGACCAAACCAGGGGCAGTGTTCCAGCTACAGCTTTACTTAAAGCAGACCTTCACTCTGAATAAGAGTCTATCTTATATGTTTCCCACACCCTGTACATACAGATTGTCCACATTAAAAATCATCCTACCTGCATCTACTGCATGTTACGAGCCTTTAAACATCCAAGATGGTGGCTTATGGAAGCCGCCATCTTATCAGGCAGCCTGCAAACAGGAAGTGCCTCCTGACTGTGCTGCTCTGCATTCTGGGACTGCTGACCGTTACCTGACCCCAGCTCTGCTCTGTCTGAGCAAAGCACAGCTATAACCTGCAACCCTGTATCTTATCCCACTCTCCTCTTCTCAGTAAGTGTGATGCTTCTGAGTCAAGATGGCGGCGCCCGTATCCTGAATTCCTAAACAGAGTTGCAGCCCAGTGGGGGAAAGAATAATAAGTTAGTGACTAAAAATGTAAAATATATTAATTTTAGATGCTGGGGAATCGTTTTTTAAGAGTTTGGGCTTTTCATTAAATCCGGCTGAAGGTCCGGTTTAAGAAATACAGTTGTATACTTACCATTTTTTTATTGAAGTAAAAGCATTCATTTTGGCTGGTCGACTGAAACATGGTTGTCTGAAAGGTAAAAAGTTACCCCAAAGCAACACAGTAGCAGTAGGGGTTGCCATACAGAAATACATCACAAAAATGTGACATCACAAGTTTGAAATAGGACTATAAGGACAGTCATTAAAGGGACTGACCTGGCAAAATGTAAAAAACATGATTTTGCAGCTTACATTTGACATTTCTGCTTCTCCCATCATGTAACCTCACAGCTGCCCCTAGAATCACAACTTGGCACTGACTTCTGGCTTTCCTCTTGATTCCCCTAGCAGTAGACCACCAATCATATGGCGCGACTGGTGGTCTGTAACTCTCCATGTGGCCAACTGCAGCAGTGTTCTTAGGTATCAAAGTATGCTGATATAAACACGCTGCCTATTATTGCACGGGAGAGCAGCCATGTCCACTGGCTGTAAATTTCAAAAAGTAATGAAAGCTTCAAAATATATTTTGTCTGCTTTATGGAGTTCGTTTTGAAAAGAAAAATGTTGAGCATAAGGAACTTTAGCATCAAGAAAAACCACAGGGGGAATTGCAGCTTCAATCAGCCCAGTATAAATAAATAAATAAACGGATGCCCCGATGCACAAACAAAGGGGCCTCGGCTAAGCCCATTCAACAACATGTAAAGCCAATTTTATCACTTACTTTTACTAAGAGGCCGATTCATTAATAGCGCCAGGTAGCGACAGATGAGCGCCAGTAGCGTGATTTTCACAGCGCCAGCTAGTATTCGCTGTGCTTGGCCGGGGTTTGCTTGTTGACAGCGACTCAGTCGGTGTGCGGTAATGTTGAATACGGGGTTAGGGGTTGATGTTTCACAGGTTCCGCGTTGTATGGGTGCGCCTGACAGCGAATGGCCAGAGCGAACGGCTTGCTGCAGATTCACGCTCAAAAATTTCTCGCGCTGTGAATTCCTTGTTTAAACCCCAGAGCGCTGGCGGCGATGTGTGTAAAGTAGTTTTTAACCCCCAAACAACCATTTTTTTTTTAATGTAAAAATTATACAAGTTTTTCTAAACATTTTGTAATATGAATACATTAATATCAGACCTGTAATATCAATTCTGCACAATTTTTTTTTTTTTTTTTTTTACTTAAAAAAAAATCCTAACATTGCAGAAGTGGTCACAGAATTTTTGACATTAAAAAAAAAAAATAAAAAATAGCAATTAATTAGGATTATTTAAAGATTGCTCCATTGAAATGCATTGGACAACCCCAGGGAGCGCCAGGTCATACCTGGCGCTGTGATGGGATTAGTAGCGGCGCTGTTCGTTGCAGTCGGCTACATGATGAATCCCGCGCTAGCTGACGCTCTCGCCGGCGCAAGCCTCATTTAGCTTGATAAATGCGTCATTGTGACCGCCGCCGGGCGTACTTGAGTCGGTAGCCGCCGTTAGCTGGCGGTACCTGCCGCACGTCAGACACTACCTGGCGCTAGCCCTTGATAAATAAACCCCTAAGTATGCATTAAATTTGTATCTCATGTGGGGACCGACTGTCCCATTCCCAAACCAGGGGCGCAATGTGTTTTGGTGAAGCACCCCTTTATCAAGCAGCCCAAACATTACCTGCTTGATAAAGGAGTGCTCCCCTGAAATGCGTTGCCCACCTTGGGGGTGGCATTTTTTATTGGCTAGTTCACATTTATATGCAGAGTACATTTGTGAACTGGCCCGTTGAAAATAATGGGAAGCATTTTCACTTGCGTTGTGACTGAGTTGGCCGACGCAGCACAAGCGGAGAGCTGTGACTAGAGCCTTAAGGACCCTCCACAATTTATTGAATGGCCTTAAAGGGCTGTTATTTATATATTTGTGAAAATGCCTCTGCCTTACTGAAACACATCACTTGGAGTCCTAATAAAGACCAGAAAGGTAAATAAAACATAACCGACTTTAATGTGTTGCAAAGAGGAGAAGCTCCTGAAACTTTATTGGAGTTTAGTTAAAAAACGTTGAGCCCCCAAGATTTTAATGAAAAGCCTACCACTTATAATGAAGCGGCTACCTCTTCTCCTATACTTCAGGAGCTGCTTGACTAACAGCACGTGAGCGTTTTCTTATAGGAGTAGACATTTTAGCTTCCAGGCCTCTTGCCCGGTTCTGCCTCTGTATCTAAAAAACTAAACACAGGCATAATGTCATCTAAAAACAAATAAATAAAGGGGGGTGAGGGAGACTGTTATTTAACCACAGCCACAAGCCACAAAGAAAACTCAATGTGATATCTGTTTATCTTGGCTTAAACCAGTAGAGCAGTTAAATCATTCTTATCTGAGGGGGAATGCACTGGTAATTACAAGTGGTGTGAAACTGCACTATGTTTGCAAAGCACTCTCCTTTTATCACTTTCTATTAGCACCGACTGACAAACTAATAGGAAATCTCCAGATTTATTTGAGTGAAAGAGTGCTGATAATAATGATTATATGGATGCATTGTCAGCTGCATAACGCAGACTGCAGAGTCATGTTGCACACTGGGTTGAGAAAGTCATTTTTTGATGCTCTCTAGTACGCAATTAATGTTTTAATTAATCAAAAGAAAGTACAGGAAAGGTTTGTAGTTTTTTTTTTTTTCTTTCTTCCTGGGATCTTGTTACATTTAGCTTTATTTTTGGCTGGTAATGTGCAACTAAACTTTTCCATTCCAAAATATAGACACTACATCCAGGACTTACTTTGTTATAAAATTGCCCTTACAGTTTGCCAGATTTTAGATGAAACTATCACACTTGATCCAAATGTATAAAAACTGCAAAAACCCTTTTTTTTCTAAAAAATGCAGTGCAGTTTTGTCATATAAAATTTGAATACCCTGAACACCCTTTTAAATCATTTAATAGAAGTTTGGTGCTTTAGTGGTTAGCTTTTCTTGTAGTCAGACAACTTTCACATGTTCTATGGCGACATTTCATAAAAGTCACAAAGCCATACTCTTTCTGAAACTGGAAACCGCTGGTAAAGTGATACATACTCTGTCTTGAAAAAGTACTCATACCCCTGGAGCACCACAACTTTTTTATATGTTACGGCCAATACTTACATGTATTTTGTTGAGTTGTAGGCGTAGATGATGACATATTTCCTATTTGCTGTAGCAGAGCACTGGCGTATCTAGGAGCTTGAAAATACAGTAGCTTTAAGAGGTATAAATAGATCATTTACATGGATCCACCTACTGCAAGGAATTCTGGTAGAAATCCTGTTGTCCTTGGATTGTATGCACTATACAAATACTTTCTGTGTAGGGAAAGCACCCTCTTCATTGAGCAACACATGGGCTTCCATTAGTAAACTTGGCTTAACATATCTCCTGCATATAAGGACTATTTCATGCTTTATTTTAATATAAGATTTGCATCTAAAACTTTTAGTAGAGTAATGTGACAATTTATTTCATTTAATAGTTTTTTAAATTTTGGTCTTACCCACCAAAAGCACCATGACACCATTCTCAAGGCACCACTTCAACCAGTGTATCAGATCAAACTTTTTTAAGTATCAAAAACCAACAATTTATTAAAATCGCAAAATTAGAAAAAATCTAAAACATACAATAATATTATATATTTTATATTTTTAATATAAATATATATTAATTCATAATACAATAATTAAATAAATAAAATACAAAAATCCATAACCAGACCCAATCATTTGCAAATAATAGTGTCAAATATACAATCCTCACATTGTATATACTAAGTGCTTCAGTGCTATCCAAGTGCTTTATGTAAACCCATCTGAGATGATTGTCTGTGCAACATCATCCATATAAACAAAAAGAGGAGGAAAAGTTTATACAGTAAGAAATTAATGAAAAGAAACACAATATCACCAGTATGAGGATTTAGATTAGGATATACTTAACAGTGTCCTATAGGCGACTCTCCCCTGGCTTGATAATCATCTGATTGGCTGAGGCCGAGACAATGCTCCACGCTAGTGACCTCATATGCTTAACAGGTCCTGCTCAGCCTCTTCACATGAGGGGATCTACAATCTTGTGTTTGAACAGCTAAAGGGTTACTGCCAGCATTCCCTTCTGGAACGGACTGACAAACCACTGGTCCAGGCTGTTCTTTTGTGGGTGGGCTGCTGCTGAGCTCTTTGACAGTGGAAGACTGCAACTATACTATAGGGCTTTACTCAAGGCCAGGAAAGCCATGCCAACTTTAGCAACAAAGAACCACATGAATATCAGAAACTTGAAAACAGCATGCTGATAAGGAAATCACAGGTATAGGACCACAACCCTAATGCAAATGTTTTATATTTCAAAAGGGAAGAACAATAAGGTAAAATGCTTAGAAAATAGGGCTTCCTTTAATATAAACGATGAAGTCTACAGCCTAATGACCTAATAATTAATACTTACAGAAAGTGAACCTAACCTCCCCCATAATAAGGAGTTTGTAACCAGTTTTAGACTAAATGTGGCCCTGAGCAAAATAAATAAGTGTGGCCCCCTAATTCTTAAATATATAAGCAGATTTTGGTATCCAGTTTTTAACCAGCCCCCCCCAACATCCAAATATTCACCCCCATTGGGGACAACATACTTTGCTTTCTTCAGTTCAATCCCAGTATACGGGCCACAAAACAAAGTACTAGGTCTGTGCACAGGGCTGGAATGACATTCTAAGGAAAGCGCTCACCCTCCACCTACAGACAATGGACCCCAGCCCAAAAAAAGTAGCGGTTGTTTTGGAGCTTCCTCTCCCAGCATCGCAGCCATGCTGCTGCCTGGATTCAGCTGACAATGCACAGAAACAGGAAGCCCGGCAGCACTTCCTGTTTGCAGATGGCCTGCAAATGCATGAGCCGCCACTTTGTTTTTAAAATTTACCTCAGCAAGAGTTAGAAACAGGTAAATTAATGTTTATGTGCAGCAATCTAAATTGCCCCGGGAAGGAATACATATGTTTTTTGAGTTGAGTCATTTTTGACTGTTGATCCGGTTTAATGCAACAGAATTTAGTGCTGATAAGTTACTTTCTACGCATGATGATCAAACAGGATAAAACTCACTGTCACAGATATAACAAGGGTATCACTTGCACAACCCCCATATTTTGTATTGGAAACCATTCATTCCAGATAACACCGATGGATTTTCTAGTAAATGATCATCACCCTGTGTCCAGTAATAAAATACACCGTGGGGCTAAATTGTCTAAATGGGACAAATATCAAAAAGACTATTATTTAATCATAGCTATTACTGCTTATAACATTTCCCAGCTTTCTCCAAAAATAAAGATCAAAACAAAGTGGCTGTACTACTTGGGCTTTAATTCTTTGTAAACATGAAATGCACTTTAGGATTTTGGGTTCTATCAGCCACTAATTTGTTAGGTTGGTTTAAATGTCTCCCGGCTGTATGAGTACGACCATGTCTCATGGTAGAAATGGACAACGCTACCTACAGGCAGTGCCTACAATGTCTGTTGAACTAACCTCAATTTACAAAGGCTTTCAGGCATTTGAAGCTGGGGGGGGGGGGGTGTACGCATAGGCTGGTATGAATTAAGTGAGATATAATGTGAATGTGTCTGCTAGGAACTTAAATGTTCTGGACCCTTGTTAGAGGTGTAGGACATACATAAATGAGTGTTTTCTATTAGACATTCTTGTCTGCAAACAATTCCATGCTTTCAGCTGCTTTATACAGAGAAATCTTGATAATGCGTGTTTTTTGTCACACACATCTTTGCGTAGATCATAGTTTTTTGAAGTTTCACCTACTTTGTTACTAAAGAAAACGCTCTGTGTCCTGTATGCTTCTACGTATGATGAATATATCTGGATCATGCTTCCTCTCTTCAACCTCTTATCTTCTCTCTCCCAATTTCTCTCTTTAAACTGCAGGTCAGACACGCTCTTTGAATCGATCTGATTAATGGATATTTAGCAGTGATAGGTCAGAGATCACATTAATCGTTTACCCTACATAAAAGAATAAAAAAAGAAACATTTGTAATAAGTCAAACATATATTTTAGACTGAAGCGGCACAAAAGACAACCTAAAATAGTAATGGATATAATAAACAGTATTATCTCAAAGTATAAAGTGGTGCAGGAGTGAAAACATAATGGACCCATCTGACATGTTAGGAACATTTTGCCAGGAGGTTGCATGCAGAAGATCTTTGGAGCCACCAACATATATTTTGGTAGGCCTATATTATGCTGTGCTTAGGTTTATGGTATTAAACGAGCATAAGGGATCATTGGCTTGATGTTGTTTGTAGCACAAGCATACAAAGCACAAATCCATGGGTTAATTGAAATACTGTTAGCAGGCACCCCTAGCCAAACGTCTCAAACGTTTTATTGCATAATAGTAAACACAAACAAATAAATCGGTCAACCTAATAATACAAATGGACAGAACAGAGAAAAGTATTCATACCCCCAAAACTTTTCCATGTTTTAAAATGTCCCAGCCACAAACACAAAAAGTGGATGTCCAGTCTAGGTGTAACCCCACCTGGCCACCCTCCCCTGAGGCAAGACTGTTGGGGGGATGTTACAAAAAAAAATATTCTTACATAATTCGAGATAAAGTGATGTCACCGGTCCTCCTGCAGCAGCTGCACAGACAGTGCACAGATTGGTTACCCCTGCTCTGTGCTCGTGCCTGCTAATTCAAGTGAGTGAGTAGTCTCGGTGTACTCTGCATATACCAGAAGTCAAAAGAACCTACAGTCTTATAGTCTTATGCGTGTATCCATTGCGTGATCATTGGCCAGATATTGAAAATATTTGTATATTATTATGCCTATTTGAGTCGAGCCGGGCAGGATATAAATATATACATAATATTGTTAATATTTTAGTTATTAATATTAATATTGTTTACATAATTGGCTTGCGCCAGCCAGGAGTTATTAATTGTTTCTATTTACCTAAGTGGCGACCCAGGCAGGAGATTTATAGTTATAAATTAATATCTAGTTATTAAATTGTTTATGCTAGTTAAATTGTTTACAGGTGGAGCTACACACAGAGCAGGGGAAGCCAATCTGTGCAGTAGGTCCATGATTGCTGCACCCAGTGCCGGGATTGCCATAGATTAGTGCTAGATCTTGGGTGATACAGTTAAACTGTACTTCCACTTTAAATGTTTTTTAAGATTTTATCTGACAGAGCAAGTCAATGTAGTGAAGTATATAAAGAATGATACAACTGAAAAGTATGGTATGCATATGTATTCAGCCCCCCCCCCCCCCCCCATACGCTGATAACTGCTTAATAAAGTCTAGAGAATATTAGTGAACAAAGAGCATCAAGAAAACCAAAGAACTCACCAGACAGCTCAGGGGTAATGTTTTGGTGAAGTGTATTACAGGGTTAGGCTATAACAAAATAGCCCAGGCTTTCAACATGTCACGGAGCACTGTTCAGACCCTCAACCATAAATACAAGGAGTATGGCACGTTAACCTAAATTGACAGTCTAGGCAAGGAGAGCACTGACTATAGAAGCAGGATCCCTCTGGAGGAGCTGCAGAGATCCACAACTCTGATGGGAGAATCTGTCCATAGGACAACTCAGGTCTTGTACTCCTCAAATCTGGCATAATGGAAAAGTGGCAAACCATGAGAAGTCCTGTTTGCAGTTTCCCTCAAGCTATGTAGGAGACACAGCAAGCATGTGGAAAGTTTTAACCTAAATGCCAAACACTATGTGTGAAGGAAACCTAACACTGCAAACACTACACTATCACTGCACATTACCCTGAAAACAACATCCCCACTGTGAAATACGGTGGTGGCAGCATCATGCTGTTGGGGACTAGGAAGCTGGTCAAAGTTGCTGGTAAAAAGGATGGAGCTAAATGCAGGGTAATCCTGGAGGAAAACCCGTTAGAGACTGCAAATAAATTGAGAATGGAGCCTGGCATAGGTAATTACCCCAGATATGCAGCCAAAGCTACAATGGAATAGTTTGAATAAAAGCATATTCATGAGTTGGAATGGCTCAGTCAAAGTCTAGACCTAAATCCCATTGAGAATATGTGCTATGCCTTTAACAGCTGTTTAGAAACATTCTCCATCCAGTTTGACTGAGTAAGAGATTGCCACCAACAGGCCAGGTTTAACAGATCTCCACACCGATGCTCAGACAGAGCAATAGACTATACAAGTATTACTCCCCCTGTGCATCAATGTGGGAGATCTAGATCCTGGCCTTTTAGTGGCTCTTGAGGAGAAGGGTTGAGCAGCCGTGACCTACACCCTACAGTAGCCCAAAAGGCCTCTGTATCCCCCAACCCCATGCCAGTCTGCCTGAAACAGACTTTAAATGCCTGAAATCAGTAATTTTACTCAGGTTTCTAGTTGTGCCCAGCCAATACATACAAGCACCCACACCCTCCGTGCTACCAGCAATGTCCACTATTGTAACTGGATCTCAAAAATAGCATCCTTTTTCAGTAGGGTACTAACTGCAAATGATGTATCAATTAAGGAATCAAAATGCAATACGTCTGCCTGGAGCTCTTCTTAAATACAAAAGGTGCCATGTTTAGCAAGCAACCCTGATAGAAGTAAAGTGACTGCGTTCTCTTTAATTAATGGAAGTAGACGTTTAAACCACAAAATTGCTGCGAAACGGCTAGGAACATGAGCTAGCATGAAAGAAAAATCGGGCAAATAATACATTTTAATACATTTGAAGGAAAACTTGCGGCCTTATTTATCAAGGGCTAGCGCCAGGTAGTGTCTGACGAGCGCCAGGTACCGCCAGCTAACAGCGGCTACCGAATCAAGTACGCCCGGCGGCGGTCACAATGACGCATTTATCACGCTAAATGAGGCTAGCGCCGGCGAGAGCGTCAGCTAGCGCGGGATTCATCATGTAGCCGACTGCAACGAATCTACTAATCGCCGCTACTAATCCCATCACAGCGCCAGGTATGACCTGTCGCTCCCTTGCGCTCTCCAATGCATTTCAATGGAGCAATCTTTAAATATTCATAATTAATGGGGTTTATGGTTTTTTTTTTCTTTTAACTGTCAAAAATTCTGTGACCACTACGGCAATGTTAGATATATTTTTTAAGAAAAAAAAAAAAAATATGTGCAGAATTGAGATTACAGGTCTGATATTAATGTATTCATATTACAAAATGTTTAGAAAAACTTGTATAATTTTTACATTAAAAAAAAATGGTTGTTTGGGGGTTAAAAACTACTTTACACACATCGCCGCCAGCGCTCTGGGGTTTAAACAAGGAATTCACAGCGCGAGAAATTTTTGAGCGTGATTTGTTAATGAATCTGCAGCAAGCCGTTCGCTCTGGCCATTCGCTGTCAGGCGCACCCATACAACGCTGAACCTGTGAAACAGCGACCCCTAACCCCGTATTCAACATTACCGCACACCGACTGAGTCTCTGTCAACAAGCAAACCCCGGCCAAGCACAGCGAATACTAGCTGGCGCTGTGAAAATCACGCTACTGGCGCTCATCTGTCGCTACCTGGCGCTATTAATGAATCGGCCTCTAATTGTCAGATGTTAAAGATGTAGATAGAAAAACATTATGGGACTGGGGTAAAAAGGCAGAGCATGAGAAGCTGCTGATAAGAGACTCTGAATGGTCATTGGAAGCTAGTGTAGAGAATGAGTTCTTTGAAACCCAAAAAGGAAAGAACCTGAACTGTGTTAATATTTCAAATATTCTCCCACTAAACATATAGAGGCCGCTAAAGCATTGGTTGAACCTATTGGTCAATCCAGATTATTTCAGCCCGTTTGTATACTGGTGGCTTTGTTTCAGTTACGCTGAATCCATGCTTGAGCATAGACTGCTCTCTGTCTACAGTCCCAATGGCAAGAAGTGGAATAGTAATTTCCCATTGGACCTGTATAGGCGTGAAAGAACAATATTGGGAATACATAAATTCTAATTACTCATTTCATGGCTCTGATTTTTTAAGGATGACCCACTAAAGGTTAACAAATTCAATTTAATATTTCACTATAGCACTGTGAATAGCCAGGAAGCTGCCAATGCTGCTAAAACCTACAGAATATCTAGCCTCCTGTTCAATGTTGCGCTTTCCTTATATTACTATCCGTTTTAAAGTCTATAACGTTTGGGTCCCTACATTGCTCAGTTTGACTGTGAGATGTGATAAACATGGTAGTCAAGCTATTAGGTAATTTGCCAACACGCATACTAAGGATGCAAGTCCCTGTCCAGACACACACTAACTCCTTCCAATCCTATCCTCATGAAAACAGTGTAAAGCAAAATCTCTAATTATATCTAAACAAGGCCAATTTCTTGCCAGTTTAAGGATTGTGGCAGAGCTGGGAATGGCATGTAGCTGTCTGAGTCTTGAGCATGCTCTGCTGAAATCAGAGAGAGCTGTGGGACCACTGTGTTCGTTCACACTGAGAGCACCAAAAGACTGAGTGGCTGTTTTTTGTGCGGTCCTGGCAAACTTTGGAGCTCGGTTTCTACCTGGCACTGCCCGAAATGGAGGAGAGGCACATAGGACAGGCTTCAGGTCAGCGGTTCGCTGCCCTAATGTTAAAATTGTAAGGTATAATTAATGCTTTTCTTGATCCCTTTGTTATTAATTTAAAGTAGCGCTATTGTGAAAAAATGGTCCAATAACAGAAATGTAAATAAATATACTCAATTTCAAGTTAAGGGATTATTTATACACACTGCATCAAAAAAGCCATCCAAGCCTGTTTCTGCTTCTTCAATTCTCACTGTATTGCTCATGATATTGTATTTTACTGTATGAGTGATCTTGTATTGTCTACATAAAGCTGAGGGGTAGGCTCTATATAAAGCTGAGGGGTAGGCTCTACATAAAGCTGAGGGGTAGGCTCTATATAAAGCTGAGGGGTAGGCTCTACATAAAGCTGAGGGATGAGGCTCTATATAAAGCTGAGGGGTAGGCTCTATATAAAGCTGAGGGGTGAGGCTCTATATAAAGCTGAGGGGTAGGCTCTACATAAAGCTGAGGGGTAGGCTCTATATAAAGCTGAGGGTGAAGCTCTATATAAAGCTGAGGGGTAGGCTCTATATAAAGCTGAGGGGTAGGCTCTATATAAAGCTGAGGGGTAGGCTCTATATAAAGCTGAGGGGTAGGCTCTATATAAAGCTGAGGGGTGAGGCTCTATATAAAGCTGAGGGGTAGGCTCTACATAAAGCTGAGGGGTAGGCTCTATATAAAGCTGAGGGGTGAGGCTCTATATAAAGCTGAGGGGTAGGCTCTATATAAAGCTGAGGGGTAGGCTCTATATAAAGCTGAGGGGTAGGCTCTATATAAAGCTGAGGGGTAGGCTCTATATAAAGCTGAGGGGTAGGCTCTATATAAAGCTGAGGGGTGAGGCTCTATATAAAGCTGAGGGGTAGGCTCTATATAAAGCTGAGGGTGAGGCTCTATATAAAGCTGAGGGGTAGGCTCTATATAAAGCTGAGGGGTAGGCTCTATATAAAGCTGAGGGGTAGGCTCTATATAAAGCTGAGGGGTAGGCTCTATATAAAGCTGAGGGGTGAGGCTCTATATAAAGCTGAGGGGTAGGCTCTATATAAAGCTGAGGGGTGAGGCTCTATATAAAGCTGAGGGGTAGGCTCTATATAAAGCTGAGGGGTAGGCTCTATATAAAGCTGAGGGGTAGGCTCTATATAAAGCTGAGGGGTAGGCTCTATATAAAGCTGAGGGGTGGGCTCTATATAAAGCTGAGGGGTGAGGCTCTATATAAAGCTGAGGGGTAGGCTCTATATAAAGCTGAGGGTGAGGCTCTATATAAAGCTGAGGGGTAGGCTCTATATAAAGCTGAGGGGTAGGCTCTATATAAAGCTGAGGGGTAGGCTCTATATAAAGCTGAGGGGTAGGCTCTATATAAAGCTGAGGGGTAGGCTCTATATAAAGCTGAGGGGTGAGGCTCTATATAAAGCTGAGGGGTAGGCTCTATATAAAGCTGAGGGTGAGGCTCTATATAAAGCTGAGGGGTAGGCTCTATATAAAGCTGAGGGGTAGGCTCTATATAAAGCTGAGGGGTAGGCTCTATATAAAGCTGAGGGGTAGGCTCTATATAAAGCTGAGGGGTGAGGCTCTATATAAAGCTGAGGGGTAGGCTCTATATAAAGCTGAGGGGTGAGGCTCTATATAAAGCTGAGGGGTAGGCTCTATATAAAGCTGAGGGGTAGGCTCTATATAAAGCTGAGGGGTAGGCTCTATATAAAGCTGAGGGGTAGGCTCTATATAAAGCTGAGGGGTGGGCTCTATATAAAGCTGAGGGGTGAGGCTCTATATAAAGCTGAGGGGTAGGCTCTATATAAAGCTGAGGGTGAGGCTCTATATAAAGCTGAGGGGTAGGCTCTATATAAAGCTGAGGGGTAGGCTCTATATAAAGCTGAGGGGTAGGCTCTATATAAAGCTGAGGGGTAGGCTCTATATAAAGCTGAGGGGTGAGGCTCTATATAAAGCTGAGGGGTAGGCTCTATATAAAGCTGAGGGGTGAGGCTCTATATAAAGCTGAGGGGTAGGCTCTATATAAAGCTGAGGGGTAGGCTCTATATAAAGCTGAGGGGTAGGCTCTATATAAAGCTGAGGGGTAGGCTCTATATAAAGCTGAGGGGTGGGCCCTCCTCTGGTGGGCCCAAGGCTGTCGGCAATACTTCTTGCTGTAGTGGCGTCCATGTTTTTCCACTCCAGCTTCTTTGCCCCCCCCTCCCCTCAGTAATGCAGTCTTCTCCATTGATTGGAAACACCACATTTGGATAAGAAATAATGAATGCTGGGTCTTCAGCTTACAGCCATTAGCCCTGAAGTTGTCTGAGGACTGACGCTGAAGTATTGGCTGCTTGTTTGTAAGACATATCTTCTTTAATAAGGCTTTTAAGGAAAAGTCGCCAGGTTGGGCGATTGCACGTTCAATGGCATTTTTAAAAGTTTCCTTTATTGTTTGCCAAAATAATGTCCTCAAGGTGCTGCACTTTTCTGTTATTTTAGTTTTCCCTAGCAACAATGTGTTTATGGTCAGCAACATATACCGTGTACAGCACATAGAATTCCTAACTTCATAATCATGTGATTGGCTAAATCAGAGACAACAGGTTTAACCCCTTCTGCTCTAATTCACGTAAGGGGGTCACAGTCTTGTGTTCCAGTAGACAGTTACTGACAGTGATCTCAGCTGGGGAGGTCATTAGTTCACCTGTTACAGTGGAAGGATTCTGGGACTTGTAGTCAGAAACATTACTAAGGCCAGAAAAGAAGGGAACTTCCACTTTAGCAACACAGAGCCACAGAAATGTGCACATAGCATGCTAATAAGTAAATCACATGAAAGGGGACACAAGACTAACACACAGGTTTATTTTACATTCCAAAATTGGAAAACAATAAGAACACAAAAACCTGACAAAAGGGAGTTTTCATTTAAGCCACCAAGCTCTAGCTGCTCTAGTAAGAATGGCTTCTATATTAGGAAAGGGGTGAGTGTT
This sequence comes from Gastrophryne carolinensis, assembly GCA_027917425.1. NCBI lineage: Eukaryota > Metazoa > Chordata > Amphibia > Anura > Microhylidae > Gastrophryne > Gastrophryne carolinensis. The sequence goes on from CM051234.1 coordinate 442,378,635, forward strand.
GTATAGCTCTGGTTCTCAACCTGCAGTACATGTGCCACAGGGGGTACACACGGATGTTTTGGGGTGCATCAGCAACGGGGAGCTGATGAGTCTATTATATTATTTTAACAGTAAAACATTATTGCTTTTTGCTTTAAAAGTGCTATGAGCCTGTGGGCTACTTATTTTGGTCAAATGTATAATTGCTCCCCTCTTTGGGGTTTCTAGGGGGTACTTGGCTTAAAAAGTTCCAGAGCCACTTTTGTATGGGTATGCATCATTCCCCAGCCACTGCTATAGAAGCCCCTGTCCTTGGCTCTTTTGCATTTGGGGTAGCTGCAAGGGGCCTCAATTGTCTATCCAAAGACTGATGTCCACAGGCCCACCGTCATACACTGACCTTAACAGACAGAAATGCATAATCCAAACATAAACACCACCAAAGAATATTTTACATGAAACCCTATGATTATTATTTTTAAACCCCAATAAAATACATATACAACAAGACTAATACATGTCAGAATTATTGCTCATGCATTCTGATTCTGATTCTGGGGTAAAAATAAAGATTTCATTTACTTGGCCGTCTATTATATTGGCCTGAATCATCATTTGAGATACACATGATAACCATACAGAGACTGTTGTAAACTTGTCGTCTGTGTGCTTCAATTTTTAGAAAGGAAGCTGGGTAACACTGGCACTAATTTGAGAGAGTTGGCAATGGCTAATGAGCAAACTGTTCTGCATTTGGTGGTCATTCTTTGATTTAAGACTCTTGGCCATGTTTGTGTGTTCTTACTGCTTCAAAGGTGCTTAATCAAAGCCATGAAAAGTAAAGAGTACTTGTATGTTGTTTTAGCTAGACGGAATAAAAAACTGGGTTATGGAAAAAAATATTTATTATATAAATTACATCTTTTAATCTATTATATACAGCTGCTACATTATTGTGGATGGCAACTAGCAAATGAACATGACATCACAAGCTTTATTTTCGCCAGAAACCTATACGGAACTGTTAAAGTACAATCTGTCCAATTCGTTTATGTATTTATTTATAAAGACTAAGTCTAACATCTATCTGTGTTGATCTAATATCCCTGGTGCACATAAACATAAACCCTGAAAGAATACATCCTACCTGCAGGGCGATCGCTCTAAGCACTAAGGGCATCGGGGCACCATTATGTGAGCCATTATGTTTTATGAAGATCAGGGCCACTGCCATTGACCTCCTTGTCCCTCTATACTGGGCTCAGTGATGGGGAGGGGACACTGACTGCTGCTAAAGAAGAGGCGCATCATGGCACATATCAGTATGGGACAGCAACAGCACCATAGGGTGGTGAGGAGGGGCATAATTATTTCATTTTTGCACAAGCGTTATTTTTTTTAGAAACTGCCCTAGCTTGATGTCCACAGTCTTTACTGTATGTCCAGTAACAGAGATTTTAATGCTTAAAAGGAAGGCTATATTAATTTATCTACACCTAAATGCCTGGTCTGATACTTACCTGTTCTGGAGATCTGTCCTCCAATTTTTACAGACATTAACAACTTCTGTGAGTTTATATCTCACCTGGTTTTGCTGAAAACAAAGCTATATTGTAATTCTAAATGAAAGTTTCCCCTTATCTTCCTCATGTTGTGCATTGCGTTGAATTGAAGAGCGTTTAACTCTAGACTATCAGTGACAGTGGGGGTGTCAACGACACAAGCCTCAGGATTGTATTTGTGGTCAGGATCAGGGGGGAGGTGCTGAAGGAAGAGGAAGAAGAAATTCCCCTTCCTTTATGTGACCAGAGCAAAGGGAAAGCACTGGGCTGATGCATCAGGTAAGCTGCAAGGCAAATTATTTTAAGGTCTGACTGGTCAATCCCTTTAGTCTTTGTTATTTTGATATCCCCATCAATCAATCACCAGTGATGTTTCAATTTTTGAAATATTATTATAATTGTTGGTACTACTCATTTTGTGTCATATATGCATTTAAGTGTATATAATTAAATGGTATGATATATTTGAACACTGGATAATTTACTTATGTATGTTCACCTATGCACTGTTTTCTTATATAGTAGGACACATATTTGTATGTAATGAAACTGGGTGAGGACTGTATATCAGGAGGATATTTAATGGTTTAATGTGTCACATGATTACTGCTTATTTTTCATAAGTCATTTGATTTTTGATGATTGTAGATGTTTCTTGTGTCTTTGGGATTGGATAAGATTGGTCTGTGTAGATTTTATGCAGATAATTTGTAGCAACCATAGTGCTCAAGTAGGTTATTCCAGTCCAATTGCAGCTTCTATGTGCAACTCCATTTAATGTGTGTAGGGACTGTCACAAAGCAGAGAAAGGTAATAGGACTGATTATGAAGACCCAGGACCAAGCTATCATTGAAGCATTAATGAACTGGATCAGGTGCTTAGTCTTGTACATAGTCCTTGCAGTGGACCTATACCCTACAGCAGGGATGCTCAACCTTTTAACAAGCGTGGGCCATTTAAATTATTTTAAACCAGCCCAAAATGAATAGGTTCAGGATTTTTTAATTGAAATAGCATAATGAAGATTCTCTATGACAATCCCAATGTCTCCACAAACTTCACTTGTATGTCCTTCCACCACCCCCCTACATTTATATGTAACAATTCCCACATGCTAGCAATGCACATGCTGGTTGACTTACCACTCTTAATATAAAAGTCCATTATTAATAGCCCCCCCCCCCATCAGTCCAACATATTAACAGTGTTCCCACGCTCTCACCAATGCTGAGCAAACAATTATTTTAGAAAAACAATTTTACCGAAATTATTGTGCCAAAGATGTCACCCAGGGATGGTGTTGTACAATCAATGTCACCACGCTCCTCCAAGCCACCGCTGTCACCTGTATTTTCCAATGTGCCTCTCCTACATCTATCCGTGCAATTGTCTATCCTTACTGTACCCCTATTTACCTACCTTTACACATCAGTTCTATTTATCACTCCCACATTCCCCACAGCAGGTCATGGGCCACATCAGACTGCTCTGATGGCCACATGTGGCCCCCGGGGCCCCATGTTGAGCATGTGTTCCCTATTGCATGCCCAGGGAATTCTCTGGTGTAACTCACTTTTCAGGTCGACTTTTAAAATTAGAGATCTGCTTCAACTGGTTGGCCATTGTTTAGACTGATATACAACACATTTAAAAATAAGTTATTTTAGTCCAAATGATCCTTGGCCCTCATCTATTATTTTTTTGTGTCCAAATGTCCTTTCTAATGGTTATTAAAGTGGACCAACACCCAGGATTTTGACTATCCTGGGTCTTGGTCCACTTCGGTGGGGCACCCCCGATCGGGGTGCCCCGCTGTGTGAAACCCCCCCTAACCCCCCGAAAAACTCACCTCTCCCCGCTCCCAGCGCCGACGTACAAGAACGTCTAAGCGGCAGCCGCCGCCGCCTCCCTCGCGTCACTTTCGGCGCGCGCGCCCCCCGCCGGCCATTCGCAGATGGCCGGCGCGGGCACGCGCACGCCTACAGGAGCGCGAGGGAGGCAGCGGCGGCCGGCCGCTGCCGAAGATAAGGTAAGGAGTTTGGGGTGTTTGGGGGGGTTTCACCCCGCGGGACATCCCGATCTCGGATGTCCCGCGGGGTGGGGGGTGATCGCCCCGTGGGTGTTGGTCCACTTTAAACTGGACCTTCACCATCATTTATTGAAAAGCCCAAACCCTTCAAAAACTATTACCGAGCATCTAAAATTAATATATTTTAAGTTTTTAGTCACTTACTTATTATTCTTTCCCCCGCTGGGCTGCAACTCTGTTCAGGACTTTAGGATATGGACGCCGCCATCTTGACTCAGAAGCATCACACTTACTGAGGAGAGGAGAGTGGGATAAAGTACAGGGGGGCGGGTTATAGCTGTGCTTTGCTCAGACAGAGCAGAGCTGGGGTCAGGAGAAGGTCACCAATGCCAGAATGCAGAGCGGCACAGTCAGAAGGCACTTCCTGTTTGCAGGCTGCCTGATGTTCCATGAGCCGCCATCTTGGATGTTTAAAGGCTCATAACATGCAGTAGATGCAGGTAGGATGATTTTTAATGTGGACAATCTGTATGTACAGGGTGTGGGAAACATATAAGATAGACTCTTATTTAGAGTGAAGGACCGCTTTAAGGTGAATCTGTCACCAGTAAAGCTCAAGATGGCAGTCAGAGGCTTCTGTGCATGCAGTAGCAAATATGTCTCTATTAATTATGCAAATTTACTGGGATGAGGCCTAATTTGATAGATATAAATGGATAAATTAACTTTGCATTAGAATGTTTATAAATGGACCGTCAGATCAGAGTGTCAGCTTTGGTAATGCATGTACTTTAAAGTGACCAGACCAGCACCCATAACCAACTCCCCAGTGGACACCCAAGTTAATAGGAGCTGGGTTACAGTCTCATATAGTAGCCTCCTGGTGCACATCAAAGTGTTCTGACCTGTTCACTTGAATACTGCCAGAAGCAACAGTTACAACAACAAATAAAGGTGAGTTTTCTAAAAAACTGCAATGAAGGTGATTTTTGGTCAATCTGGAGGTGAATTTTAATACAATGGGCTTCATTTTGCTAAACATGTGGAGCAAGAAATCTAATAAATACCATTCCCAGCTCTCTGATGCAATAGTAGGTGTTTTATATTAGTTCTGTGGGGCTCAGGCTTTAAAGGAATTATAAAGTAATAAGTCAAACGTATTATTTGTTTTATATATATCTATAGTTTTGTACATAGTTGTGATTTAAAGTAAGCATAAACAAAACCAGTCTATTCAAAATCTACAGCAATAGAACCATAAAGAAAAACCACATCTCTTGATACCCTAATAAGATTTTTACCGTATTTTGGCCCCCAGCAGTAGCCTCTAACTGATTTGGGTATCTCATTAAGCCCCTAATTACAACCACAACAGTGTTTTTGGTATGGCGTAAAGCCAGACTTGTGTTGTGACTTGTGATCTGCAGTTGCATGGATAAGCTTTGTTACAGAGGCAAGAACTATTTCTGAAAAAGGGTCTACAGATATCACTAATGAGGGTCCTGGGGTCAGAAGCTAGGCAGGCTGGGAATATATCAACCACTTCTGATGGTATACAGATTTTTGTGGGTTTAGGTAGGTAGGAAGCAATCAGCTATATAGCAGGGGAAGTGTGGAGTGCTGCCAGGAGATGAAAGAGGGCAAAGGCAGAGTGAGGGGGTATATGAAAGAACGTGTCTAGAAGAGTAAGATGGTTTGAACATTAATAATAATAGTATTTGTTAGGAGGAGGAGGAGTACTGGAGTCGAAGTGTAAGCTCTGCTGCTGCTGCCACTGATCCCCCTGGCCTTGTATCCAGAGTGTTAATGGCCGGTCTACAATCGTGTCCTCTGCCGCTTCCAAATTGTAGCCATAAAATGGTGTAAAAGGGCGGCTGGCATGCGATCTGGGGCTTGTGCCCGCCTAAGAACTTCAGCAACAATGAATGGAGAGATTTATCCAAATCTAGCAAATAAAACGCTTCTTTGCACAGGGGATGGAGCCTTTCACTGCAAACAATAGCCGATCTATGTATTATTTGCATTACTATTATTAGTATTATTGTCTAGTCACAACACAAGAGTTTCCTTGTAATAAACTTTCCGAACACATAGCAAGAGAATAATCCCAGCTCATCATATACAAGGCAGCGCCGTTTCTTATTTAATTCTGGACCTGTTTATATCAATTGAACATTTAGAATAATTTTGATTACTTCATTTTTCGTGTTATAGATAACTCAGATTATGTACTCGGAGAAATAAGCGGACAAAACTACTTTGGTTATATATGGTATTCGTTCCTTTATTTTAGACAAGAATAGATTATCATACAAAACAGCCTGATTCACTCTGCGAAGGTCATTAAAAAGAAAAATGTCACAGCATTCGACGTAGAAATCATTTGATGTAGATCATAGATGTATTATCTCAAGTGATGATGAGGATAACAATATTGATATTATATTTCCATTTAAAATGTAAAAAAAAATTGTTTTAAACTAAGTAACAAGAGCCGCAGACACGGCAACTAACTAAATGAAATATAATTAATTTCTATTTTATATTAAAGGTAACCTGTATGTTTTATTAACAAACAGATAGGGAGAGAGAGTTATCACACAGGCCACTACAGTTACTTTTATGCCAGTTTAATTTAATTTCAGCATTGTTGTGAATTGCAAGACACCAGAGCGTTTGTTTTCTATATATATATATATATATATATATATATATATATATATATATATATATATATATATATGTGTATAAGTGAATACATACATGTAAACATATATATATTTTTATAACTATTTATCTAATATATATATATATATATATATATATATATGTGTGTGTATATATATTTATTTTAGCGTTTTTACATTTTTATTGTATATATTTTTTTCAGACATTACATATATACACACATACACTTACTTCACATAAAAGCTGAAAGAATAAAAGTGGCTAAGCAACCATAGTAGGAAGTCTGCTAATTTATTATCGGACCGATTGCAAGCTCTTGCCCTTCTTTTCTGTCTGGCTTGGGGGACACTTGTGCCTACGCACGTTATTTACTAAAGAAGAGATCTCACACACTTTAGTAAAGGAGCTCTTTCACTTCAAACATCCAGGCATGTTGAATTTGGAAATGGAACTTTTTCTTGTACTGGTTTGAATGTTTGAAGTGATGGTCTTCTTTAGTAAATATCCCACTATAACCACACTATAAATCAGCAAGCCCAAAATAAACACGCGATGGTGGTAACAAAAAGAAATGTGGGAACTCTACCTGAAAAGACGTGTATACTTTGTGAAAGAGCTTCCTCGGTGATTCACCGTTATAAATGACAAGCCATCCGAACTTTTATAAAATGAGAAGGTAAGTTGTCCCCTATAGCCCACTTGGAAACCACCAGTCTTGGAAATTGCAATAGATGGGATAACACGTTAAAGAAGATTTCAGTCTTAATTAATTTTAGTGTTAATTAAGATATTCATTTAGGCAAAGAGTTTTTTTTCTTTTTACTAAGAAGACAACCACTATCATACAGGGGCTTCTGCAAGGCAGTGATTAACTGAAAGGTAATAAGATGCTGATCAGTTCTAACGTCCAGCGTGTACATTGTTATTAATATTAACACTGTTAATTCATTTTTGTGAGATAGTGGCCTGGCTACCTGTACCTCGGTCAAAAAAAGGTGAGCCCATGAAAGTGTCAGACTGGTAGCTGCTCGCCAGGCCCATCACCTTGCCCTGCCCCCCTAACTGTAGCCATGCAAGGAACCCCCAGTTTCTGAGGATGCGCGGCCATCACATGCACAGCTACATGGCTGCCATGTACACATTCAAGCCTCTGAAGTGTTGGGTCGTGGAGCAAAAAGGGTTAAAGCAGGGAAATGAAAAGAAAGAAAACACAAGGTTTGAGCTCAGTGATCTATCTGATTTTGTTCCTCCATTTCCTGCTCAACTCATAAAACCCCCTTTTTTACATTTGATTTACAATGCTGCTATGAACCTGCTCACAGCAACATGTGTCGGCTCTTGTAGAAATGACCCATAAAAAGCAAATTGCTGCAGCAATGCTGCCCTCCCTTTTATAGGTTCCTAATGGGAGATGCTGGGCACCCTGCATCAAAGCAGCCCCCTGTCTGCTGCCATTGGGGGGAGGGGGGCAATAAAAAACAGCCCAACCTGCAGTACAGAACTTGAGGGGGGACTAGGTGCAGCTTATCCAGGGGGCATCCCTAAAAAACTGCTCAAGGTGGGGGAGGGGGGGGCATCATTTCCTTAATAAGGCAGCACAGCAACAAAGGGAGTCATATATAAACCTAGTAGGGCTGTGTAGCTATGTAATGTGTGTGTGTGTACACAACCCTTATAAAATGCCAGGGTTTTGTCATGTAAAAGAAAAAAACAGAACAAATATTTCTGAACTTTTCCCCCTTTCATGTCAACTATTACCTGTTTAACTCACTGACCATTTTAGGGAGAAAAAATACAACTAAAGAAGTCAAATAATGTGGCTGCATCAAAATGCACACTAAATGTAACTAAAAATATAACTAAATGTGACAGCCCCTTTTGCAAACATTAAAGTGGACCAACCGTGTCCTATGGAAAGTTACATTTCAAAACCAGTGTCCTGGTAATGAATTGGATAAAAATACACACAAACGATTTGGGCTTTAAAGAAAAATTGGGGGAAAGTTAAATATTCTTTTGGCTCTTATATTCCTTCTTTCACTATTTTCAATAGCCACTAATTGAGGGGGGAAGAGTGGGGCTGGTTAAGGCCAATGGTATCCTGTCAGAAACCAACAGCATACAATGTGGGGAAAACAAAAATGAAAATCACAACAACAGAAATACGAAGTAGCATTGAGGGAAGAAACCACCCAAACAGTAATGTACATATGGTGGGGGAGTAGGACCCTGTCATGGCTTGTACAATGCCATTTTCCTCTTATTTTAACTAAGTCTAAGACAGCTAGAAAACTGAAGACCAAAAGAGTAGATACAAATGGCGCTTTCTTTCCATTATATCATTTTAAGTGAGAATAAATCTAATAAAAAAGGCAGAAGAGCAACAATGATGGGGCCACCTGGCCATCGTTTCTCTTATGCAGTCGCACCCCCTATAGCTATGCCCTCTGTGCACATCCTTTGTTGAAATACCCCTTGAATACCCCTTTTTAAGTAGGAGTGTATCAGCATGGCACATTTAGACTTGGCAATCTTTGCCCACTCTTAGTTGCAAAAGTGCTCCAGATCTGTCAGATTGTGGGGGCAGCCCCTGTATACAGACATCAGATTCAGGCCAGCTTACAGATTTCCAATTGGATTCAGGCCAGTGCTCTAGTCTGGGCCTTTCCAAAATGTTAATCTTCCTCTGGTAAAGTCATACTTTTGTTTATGTGGAGGGATGCTTTGGGTCCTTGTGGCTCTGAAAGATTAAATTCTCCTCCATCTTCATTCAGCATTTTTGCAGAGGCACCCCGAAGGTTTTGTGCCAGAAATAACTGATATTTGGAAGTGTTCAAAATTTCCTCCACCTTGATTAAAACCCCAGTTCCAGCTGCAGAAAAACAGCCTTGGAATCGACCAAAACCCCGTGTGGCTGAAGTCTAAAAGCCCCCAGATCTGGATGATACCTTACCCCAAAGAGATTCCCAATCATGGTGCTTTGTGAAGTCCCCTGGATTTGCCAAATTACACACACAGATGAATGCTCTGGCTTCAGCCGCATCCCCAGCATCTCACATCTGAGGCATGCTCCGCCGCATAGCCATTCAGATAGGCTGGAACGGAAACGCACATGTCAGCTGAAGGAAGATCAGGGATGCGGCTGCTCCCTGCTTTGTGTGTGCATTATACAGTGCTAATTGGACAAAAGCCAACACATGGATCACCAGAAAGATGAATTTTGACAACAATCTGGCAAGTTTCCATAGTAAGGCACCCTAAGCCAGGGAGGTTTGTTACACTTTAAAATATATTTCTAGATCCACCATGCTTCCCTATGCAGTGGGTATGGTGTTCTTTTGGTGATGCACAGTGTCTTCTTTGCGCCAACCACTTTTCTAAATGATGATCAAAAAGTTTGGTTTCATCAGACCATGAAGTTTTTCCACACATGCTTTTGGCAGACTTGATGTGGGTTTTGGCAAAACATAACAGTGCTTGGATGTTTGAGTTTGTGTATGAAGAATACAGGAGATTTTTGTCACATACTGTACACAACCAGTACTTGCCAGAAACCCCTGCAGCTCCTTTAATGCCACTGCAGGCCTCTTGGCAACCTCCTGAACTAATTTTTGTATTTCCTCTATTTTTGAGGGACGTCAAGTTCCTTTATCCTTCTCCTGACTGATACCTTTCAACAATGCGATTACATTTATGTGCTGTAAGCAGTCTGCTGTTTTTACATGAGAAAAAAAGTGTGTAGACTTTTTTATCCAATATATATATATATATATATATATATATATATATATATATATTGAGTGAGAGAGAGCGGATGAGTGGCTGGGATATTATATATATATGCATCATACATATATATGTATACAGGGCTGGATTATGAGTGGGGCACATGAGGCATGGACCCTGGGGCCTCCACCACTTGCCCTGCAAAGGGGGCCTCCACCGACCTTTGGGTTATGGCTCCGTCCAGGAGGCTTTTCAATCTGTAGCCTGATGGGGCCGCAGGGCCAGCAACAAAGATATCGGCGGCAGTGGGGGCCCCCTGCGCCTGGGCAAGTCTTTTTTTGTTTTTGCAAACCTGCAGCCAAAGCCACCACAGGGCAGGACAGAGAGTCTAGAGCAGCAAAGCCGCCGACAGCAATGCTACAGTGATGGGTGCAGAGCTGTCAATCGTGGCCTCTCACTGCACATTAGCAACCAAGCACAGCCACTGGCAGCTAAATGCAGGGAACTGATATCTGCTGGACCAGCTGGGTGACTACACTACCCCCCACCCAGAATGGCAAAGCAGGAGTTCCCGAGCAGCACCCACCCGCACAAGAGTGGCACAAGGGACTCGATCTGATGTTCCAGTAAGTAGGTGGGTGCCAGACAACCACTAATCAGTTACATGGCTAAACTATTATTTTAAAGGAAAAAAATATTGTATCTGAGGCCTCCACCAGATTTTGTGCCCAGGGCCTCCACTACACTTAATCTGACCCTGTAGGTATATATAAGTATATATTTCTCCAAAAAGGTTTCACACACAAAACTACACAATACATATATGTATATTAATATATATATATATATATATATATATATATATATATATATATATATATATGACTTGCTAAGGGGAAAACTATCAAACTTGAACTGTTAATTTATGGGTGCCCCATGGGTGTTATATCTGTAGTTGATTTGGAGTTAACAGGAACCTTCACCTTCTCCTGACTTTCTCCACAGCAATGACCTCTCCACTCTCTGGCCTTTGGGATTTCTCTATTTTTTCCTCTCTTTTTTGTAATTATTTTTCTTGTGCCATCTGGCACTCCCAAAACAAACTTTCACAGTTGCTCTTAAAACTCTCCTGTAGTAAACGGTTACAGGCCTGCCAGTGCTCTTGTCTCAATCTTTAATTCTATTTCGGGCTGTAATGTCCCATTTACACTAAAGAGACTGCAATTAAGCGATAACCGCTCTGTGAGATCAAGAATTGGTCCATTGGTCTGCTCATGTAAACGTGCCATACGCTGTCAAGGGCAGGGGTCCCTTTCCATTGTAACTAGCAATTATGTTTTTGCTGTACATCTATGGTGGTTATCTAATTGATTTGGGATTTTTCTGGAGAGACCTGAGAGTTTTTTCTCACTTAGCGCCCAATATAGACAAATAAATAGTTCTAAAATCGAAATCCCTTGCACATGCGATTAGGCAATGCTATATGCGAGGTGCTAAATATTTGTAATGGGGTAGATATTTTATTTTAGAAGTTACAAAATAACAGCAGCCTATGGGGAATCCAAAAATGTTACAAATGTATTTGGATTTCCAGTAGTCCGCTGTTATTTCCAAACATCTAATAAAATATATATACATCATTAAAATTAATTTGCACCTTACCTGTATGACTGCCTTCACATGTGCTGAGTAAGAAAGGCTCTAACTGCCTCCCACAACACATCTCCTTATAGAAATGTGTTTATTGTGTGTATTTCCATCGTTTGTAATCACCACTTTATAAACTTCCATGCAATATAATAAAAAGCTCAGAATACTTTCTGCTTGCAGTCTGCATTTTACCTGCAGCTTTTTGGATGCAGGATGCACACATGGAGAGATGCAGCTTTGTGTGTTTCCTTGCCATGGCTGCACAGAAAAGGGAGAGCAGTGCTGGACCATGGCAAAGGTAAGTTTTTTTTCTATGTAACCCCCTCCATCCTGCCTGAGGTGGCAGGACATGGGGGGTCATTTTGACTAGAATTTGATTTAATTCTGCTTGATTTTTTTTTTTGTTGTCCTTGGTAACGTTTTTCATTTCTTTGCTTCATCTCTCTCCTAATCCCTTGCTTTCTATTTCCCTTTCTTCACGATCTCTGTATTTTCATCTCCTTTTACCTTTGCTTTCTTTTTCACGTTCCCTATCTTTTTACTTTCCCTCTCTCTTTTCCACATTCCCTATCTTTTTACCCTATCACTCTATCGTTTCTACGTTCCCTATCTGTTTACCTTTTCTTGCTTTTCCACATTACCTTCCATTTTACATTTTTCTCTATTTCCCGCCGCCCCTCTCTCCCTTTATCTTTCTATCTTCACCTTCTCTTTATCTAATTTTACCTTCACTGTGTCTTTTTTTCCAGATGTCCTCAGCCCTTGTTTCCTTGTTCCACTTTTGATTGAACTTTTAAAAGTGTATATTTGTGGGTGCCAAAATTACGTATTCAGTGTGCTGCACTGATTTAGATTTTTTTCTTGGTTAAGGTTGAGTGAGAGCTCCCTAACCTCAGCAGCAGCCATAGCTAAGAGTGTTCTGCATGTGCTGGACTCACTACTCTTTTTTTTGGTGTACAGACTTGTGTACGTTGCCAATAGCAACAGATTGCAGGTACTAAAAACTGCTTCTACAAAACACATTATCTAACAGGAAAAAATACTAGAACAGCTCAATACTATAAAGACATCATTTTGGCACAAGAAATATTTAAAAAATTCCACTGAAAGTGGACTTGTCCTTTTAAGGCTTTCGGTTTCTACTTCCTTTGCCCTCCTTTTTGTCTTACACTATTTTCAGGTTCCCTCGCTTTTTGTTGTCCCTGCATTCCCTCCATCTCTCTCATAGCTTGGCTGACTACCTCTCTTGGCACATTCCTTCAATATCTCACCTATGTGTTTCCCTTTCAGTTTCAATTCTCTCTCTTTCCCACTTCAGTCACTTTCTTTCTTTTGTATGCATTGCCTGTTATCCCCCCCCCCATTCCCTTTCTTGCCCCATCCTTCAATCTGCCCCCCCCCCCCCCCCCCCCTTGTTTTCCGCATTCCCTTCATCTCTTTTTATTTTCTACATACATGTGGAGTGTTATTGCCCAATCCGGCCCTGGCACCATCCCATGCTATGGTGCCCCTATTATAGAGGACAGTATGGAATCAAAGCCCCCTGCCTCTCCAGTAAGCATGCCTCATATATTCCTGATACTGCGATTTCCTCTGGCTGGATTTTGATGTAACCAGAACAACCCTTGTTTAGCTGCTAACCCTCTTTAATTAGGTGTAGATCGCCTGGAAATAGGAGAAGAGGTGGATGAAACAATGGATTGCAGGCCCATCATGTCTCCGATCACACCATAGATCGTGATCAGCGAGCAGAGCAGCCCTTCCTCTCTGCTCCGTGACAGGCCTGGAGTGTGCCAGACATGCACACACAGACAGACAGAGGTGTGGGGATGGGGTGTGGATAGGCTCCCAGCAGCCACCTGGCCCCTCGCAGCCAATGGCAGCAGCTTGCGTTTTGCTTTACATTGCCGGTCTAAAATCTTAATCCAGGTGTTGACTAAGTGTTTATCCACTCCGGCCCCCGGGAGCCATGCAAGATCCAGCCAGGAAAGCCAGCCTGTGTGCGATAGACATGCCTAGAAAAACTCCCTCTCTGCAGCCAGGGAAGGCGGATGCAGCCACTGCTGCAACAGGTCACGCTGCTCTGCTTCTCAGCACAGGACCATCACGCTTCACTGGTCACAAAAGAAACCCCCTGAGCCACAGTAGCCAGCTCCTTCTCCAGGAAGCTAGCCTTCTCCCTGACCCATTTCATGCTAAAAGAATATTTATCAATGATAACTGCCTAGTGTAATACTATATACACACCTACACACCCACAGACGCACAGCTAAATACATTTACATTTAAATGAAAGTAGACAAGAGGAAAACAAAGAGATGAATGGTGTAAGAATATGGTATAGGAGAATGCAGGAAAAGAAAGCAAGACTGTAGTAAGGAGGGAAAACAATGCCATGTGAAAAAGAGAGAGATGAAGTAAAAAGAGAAAGTATCTCTTTGTAGAGAATGAGTGTATTGCATATGGCCGAGATGGTCATAGTATTTGAAACATTTCCAATAAACATTTATTGAATAAGAAAAGATAAAGAGATGGAAGGGATGTGACAAACAGAAATTGCGGGAAAAAGATTGAGAGACAGTACACAAAAAATATTGATACAGAGAGCGACGAAGGGGTAAGAAAAAGTGAGGAAAAAAAGAAAGAGAGAAACAAAAAAGAGGGGAAGATGTAGAAAAGGTAAAAAAGAGAAAGATGGATGAGGTGTAGGGACAACAGAAATGGAACAAGAGGTGGTACACAGAAAAGATGTATACAAAGAGAGATAAAAGGGGCGAGCAAATGAGAGGATGAAAGAAAGAATATAAAGAAAAGGGAAAAAGAACAAGAGAGACTAGGCAAAAAGAGTAGAACCAGTGATGAAGGTAATTCGTGATAAGCGATAAAGGGAATGTGGCAGCAGAAATGGAGGGGACATGAGAAAAGGAGACGATACAAAGAAAAGACTGATGAATGGGGCAAGAAAAGGGGGATAAAATAAAGAGAGCAAAGAAAAAGATAAATACAAGAGAGAAGTTTAAATGAGGGGGAGATGTAGAAAAGGTAAAAAGAAAAAGGGTGGATGTGACAACATAAATGGAGGGAACATGGGAGAGACTTTACACAGAAAAGATGGATACAGAGAGAGATAGGGCAAAAGAGATGATAACAGAAAGTTAGAAAAGAAAAGAAAAAGAAAGTAAGAAAAAAGAGGTACAAAGAAACGTGGAAAAGAATGGCATGAGCAAGGTGATATATATATATATATATATATATATATATATATAATAGATCTGCACAGTTTCTTCACTAGGTATTGCCATTGTTATCGGCATGCATTAGGGCAATGCTGCTGCTGATCAATAGCAAGCAGATCTGACCCCTAAGAATAGGGCAGCTTGCTGTACTTTATTGCCCAGCAGCATGCGCTAATGATTTCCACATAGTCGTCAAACTCAATAGAAAAACTTGGCCACCATCAGACCATTAGCGGGGCCCAGTCAGAGGCTACCCTCATGGAGCCCAGATCCTACCAATCTTCACAATATGCATATGATCTAGTGGACCCAGACACTACCCCCCAACCTGACTGCAGTAAGGAGAGCATGCAGCGTCACTGCATTGCATTGTATCATAATTTTGCCTCGAACTGCAGGTACATGAGGCGAAGGGCAAACAACTGCTAGGCACCGGCCTTGCAAAAAGAAGAATTAAAAACGATACAAAGAGGATTTAGATACTTATTTTAATAGCTGACAATAACTGAACACGACACAGCTACACGGCATTTTATTTTATATACTTAACAATTATGTTGCACTTTATAGGAAATTGTTACATTTTTACCAAGCCCCCCTCCTCCAGAAAATAATTGCAATGATAACTTTTTTAGATTTATATAACTTTGATTTTTCAGACTATGCACATATTTCCAACTTTCCAGCTAGCGTGGAAAATGTGGAATATATATATATATATATATATATATATATATATATATATATATATTTGTAATAAAACATTTATTTTAATTTATTTTTATTTAAAAATTTGAAATACAAGGGGGGGGTATTCAGCAGCATTTACATAAAGTACACCTTAGGTGAAAATAAAATTGTTTTTGTCCACTTGGGTCTCTATAGACCCCTAATGTAGACAATACACGTGAAGGGCAGTTAGGG